>VZTM01018941.1:216-17166 GCA_013400555.1 Jacana jacana
TTTTTTTTTTACTCTTGATGGGAGGATTAATTGATTATTAATTAACTAATAGGATTAAGTAGCAAACAGAAAACTTTGACTATATTGAACTTTTTATCTAAGAGCAGGAGTTCCCGGTGGACTTGGAACATTAGAAAAACTCTGTTTTGTCAAAGTAGTATATTTAAATTTGTCTCAATATTACCCTGAAGAAGCATAAATTTTAATGTTTTGCTGGCTAATGCTCCTTTATCTCACTATTTATTTTACTACATACTATAGAAACCCTTCCCAATACATCATTGTTTAATATTTTCTCTTATTTAGAGGCATATTTATGGGTATTTTAATCCTCTGGAAGTGTATTAAAAACATTCCCCTTGTGAAGATAGATATACACACTTGCACACTCTCCCACATACTGACCTTATTCTTTTTTTTTCCAAAATTACTTTTATGTGATATAGCAATGAATTCCTTCACAGATAGACCATTCTTCCAATATCAGAGAATAATTATCATAGCAATTAGATAAAAAGGTTGGGTTCTGTTTCACATGGGATCCTGTGTTATTTAGATTGATCAAGTAAGAACTGACATGATTTTGAGTCTGAGGCTTGGGTTTTGGGGGCTTGTTTTTGTGTAATTATATTTTCAAATGTTTGTGAAATTTCTGCCATAGCATGCTTGTTTTTTAATGCACTTGGAACATATGCTGGTAGTTCCCAATGCTTTCCAAACAACTCCAATATTGTCATTTTGTCTTAAGCTCACAGTGTTCATTTTGACAAACTTCTATTAAATTTTAGAGGTATTTTAAACACTTTTGTAGTGCTGGTTTTTTAACTTATTCCAATTTAACTTGTCACTCTTTGTCCATGTAAAACTTCCAATTGTTTTCATAGAGCTGTGGATTAAGGCTGAAAGGGTAATATTTTCACTTCCTGTACTAGAATTTCTTTTTTATTTGAATGAAAATTCTACGTATATTTACCTAGGAGGATTCATTTCCTTCCAAAAAAATTATTTTCAGCTATTCTGCAGTGCGAGGTAGAGCCGTTGTTCCGTACAAATCTGGTTTGGATTGAGAGCACAATGCTCGTGAATGTTACTTTAAAATAAAGATCTAATAGCAAGAGCATACTATTTCCCATTTCAGTTTTATTGTATAACTCTTGACCTTTTATTTGAGGTTATATATATTAAGTGCACACGTTTCAGGGATCTGAATTTGATTTGTAGCCTGCTTCTATCTGCGTCTTCCAAAAATGTCTTGTGATTGGGTGAATTTAAATCTCAGCATGAGAGTTGTACCTGGAATGCTCTATTCTGTGGTAGAGTTTCCTTTTCTGACCTAAGGCATTAATTTTTCATCTTGTCTCAGTGCAGCAGTGATCTGTGCTGCAGTGAAATTCATTTCGTATATTCTGAGGCTGGATAACCCTGCTGGGATGTTACTTGAGTGTGTAGTCTATGACCTGCTGAAATGAAACGAAGCCTTTTTTCTCATGTCACTTATCCTGATACTGGGACCTAAAAATGGTACACGTGGAGTCCTTTTTAACAGAGGATTTCAATATTCTGCCCTTCATTTTTCTGTAATGACAGAAACTTAATCCTTTGAGGGAACATTGGTGAACCACATGAGAGAGTTTGTACATTTCTTACCCTGAGTCTAGCTGCAAGTGGTGCTATTGAATGTAAGCTATCCTAGTCACCAGCCCGTACTTTATTAAAAAAAAAATTGTAAGTCTTCTCAAGAATGAAAAGGAAATATTGCAGATTTTAAGATCAGCGTGTGAAGATGGTGATGACTGATACTCAACATAACTCTAAGCTATAGAAACAAGAGCTATCTGTCTTGAGATTTTGTACTAGTATTTATCATCCAGGGTGTTGGCAACTTCTATTTTTAAATCGTTACATAGAAACATTCCTGATGGTCTTTATGAAAATGGAAAAATTCAGAAAGCTTTGGTTTTTCTGTATTATCTTCACCAAAATTACTTGGTGCCAGCACAAGTGTGCAGGGGAGAGATCTTCCCTTGGTTTTATGACAATATTTATTGGATTTCAACCTTCTGTTCTCCTGAGTTTACCTAAGCTAGCGCTGTTGGTAATACTAATGTAAAGAACTCAGAGCATAAATACTGGCACCAAGCTTCTGGTACCTCCTCCTTTTTTTCCACCAGCTGTCAAAGTTAATCTAGTGCATCATCCAATAGAAGTGCTTTTCAGTATCCTCAAAGGAAGCATCCTCAAAGTGGCTGCTCCACTTTGTGTTTCTTCAGTGCATCCTGACAAAGGCTCAGTACTGAGCCTGCCAAAATGTTGTTTTGGTTTGTGCAGCATCAAACACATCTTCAGCCATTGCCTTCCTCTCAGGTCCATTCATGCAGTCCATAACATGGCTATAAATATGCAAGCTCAAGGCAGTAATCAGGGCATTTTTCTTTGTTTTTACCTCTCGTTTTCTTTAATTTTTTTCTTTCTTTGTTTCTTTTTTTTATATATATAATTATGTATTTATTTATTTTTATTCAATTTCCTTTTTTTTTTTTTTTCCTCCTTATGGCTTCATTTCTGTTCACTCACCTCCTCTGTTTAGCCTGGTCAGAGCTTCAAAACCCATCACAGTATCTCCCCCATCTCACTCTCAGTTTAAAGGTGAGTAAGGCATGGCTCAGCATGCCACCAGCAGCTGGCCAAACCCCATGTGGAGCCATCTCATAGAATCATTCAGGTTGGAAAAGACCCTTGGAATCATTGAGTCCAANACAGTCTCAGCTGGCACTGTGCTTTTGCTCCTTGGCAGCACAGGCAATGGGAATATTTCCACTGGGTGTTTGCGGAGTGGCCACTGAGCTTTTGATAGCTCAGTGAATAATCAAACTAGCGGTAGCATCCTAATCAGAGAGACAGTAAAGTAACTTCAGTGGCTCTGTGCTCTGTAGTCAGGTTGTGCTAGCTGCAGGTCATGAGTGGATCCAAATTCAGCTTTGGTCACATCCCAGTAGAAGGATGCTCATGTGTCTCAAAGTAGAGTCCATGTTTCTTACAAATAACCTGTTTCACCAGTTCTTCCATAACTTAGAGATACGTCTTTTACCTTCTGAGCAATGAAGGAAGTGACGCTGCTCCCTCTTGCCCTGACCTCATGAATGAAATCATAAGGCCACCAGCTGTACGTTTAGGCGCCTTGCTCCTGTTTTGGATCTTACATTATGAATCGAAGTATGCGGTTAGCAGTTAGCGAGCTCTGGTGATGAAGAGCCCTCACTTCTATGCATGTATCATCTTGGCTTTATCATTGAACTATCTCAAATGGTTTGATTGCTAATTTTTCCCAACCGTGAACCTGCACAACACAGGAAGATGTTTGGAGTTTGTATAAACCTATAAACTTATTTGCCTTACCTTGTTATGTTTTTTCACATCATCCTCTCATAAACAAGCGCTTGAGATCCAAAACAACGGAAAATCAAAGCAGTAAAAGTCCTTACATTAGTTTTGTGAACCAAATATTTTAAAAGACTTTCAGTGTCTCCTGAGTGCACGTTTGGACAGACAGTATTTCCATGTTTCACATGTGATAATCTGACTCAGAACTGACTCCAGCATAGAACAAGGTTCTTTGGGGGTTTTCTTCAAAAACAACCGAATGTCTGATGAATGGAGCTTACTGCAAAGTACCAACTGCAATGATACTAATATTTCAAGCTAAGCACAAAATCTGTAACTAATTTGAACCTTAAGTAACACTTTTGAAAAGGAGTCAACCAGATATGCTTTAATTGAGGCATTGGATGGAACATCCCAACCACTACATAATTTGACATATAAAAAGCAATATAGTGAAATCAAAGCGTAAACTAATGAGATAGTGAGTTCAATTCTTCGGATCAGTACAGCTGGACAGAATGTTCTTGATGTTGGAGCCTTGTACATACTGCATTTTTTCTTTGATAATTTTGAAAATTATATTGTCACTGATCAATCCAAATTGATTTTAGCCTCTTTGTAGTGATCCAAATACACACAGTTTTCTCTGTTGAGCTGTCACTGGAGTGAGGATAATTTAAGCCTAATTGTATTTGTCAGAGCCTGCAGTGACAACATCATACTTTTTCACCTAATACTAGAAGAATGATGTAATAGTTTACCATGAAGAACATGGAAGTGTAGTTGAATTAACAGCAGTTGAACATCTTGCAAATGTATTGTTTTTCACTACTGTTACACTTTCCAGTATTGTTATCTGTTTCAGTTAGACAAAATGAGAGATGATTAGAGTTAAAATGGGGGAAAGAAATAATAAAACTTCTGCTAACCAGATAGATACACTCAGATTTAACATGTGCTGGGTTCTTTTCATTCTGTTTTATCTATTCTTTATACAGAGATGAGAAAATTTATTTAAATCATTTTGCTGTTGGCTTCAGCTTTTCCATTTGCCTACTACTCTTTAACTGTTGAGTTATTCACATAGATTGTACTGAGTTTTTCACTTGTTAAACCATTTAACATGTTAAAATTTTATCAGTTGCCACGCATTTGATTCCTAAACTGCCAGTATAATGTGAAGGAGCATAAAATGCAAGATTTAGCTGTATATGTATTTAGCAGCTCTGACTGAACTTGACTTGCCTTGACTTGCATTTTTATCAGTAAAAAGGGATATTGACGTTCAAGAATAAAGTGCTCTTGGCCTAGTTTCCACCTCTATTCCAAAATAGCTAAATGATAGCTTGCTATTAGATTATTATAAATGAAGTGCTGCATTTGTCAATGTACTTAAGTTCTTTAGTGTCCTTTTGATGACAGTGAGCAGCTGTGAACCCAGTTTGCAGAGTTATTGCACTGTGATTATTCTTTGTGGGTACTGCTGATGCCTCTAAATTCTTTCCTTTTACGAATGCTTTTTACGAATATTTTTTAAGGTTTCATAGTATTCCTATGTAATTAGTTCTGAAAAAGTGATTAGAAGATGTACGCTAATAACTACATGAAAATGAAGTTTAAAAGTATAGATTAGTGATTCAATAGAAAAATACAAAAACTATTATTATTAAACCTATAAAAATGCTTAGAGAAAATTTAGAGTTATGGAAATGTCTAAAACGACAAGGACATTACCACAAGTTCATATTTTCACTGTCTTGTAGTGATCCTCAAGAAGGAGGAACTACTCCAATAACTCCAAAAAATTTTCATTTTGTACTTACCGTTCCTTTTTCACATTAATCTTAAAGGAAAGAATCTATAACATCGAGGACATTGCATTTTTAGGAATACAGAGCCATCTTGACTCATGAATTTAAGGACTTGCGAAGGCCAAAGAATGATCATCATTGTGCTAAGAATATGCATAGTGTAAAATATAATGATATGCTAAAGTTTTCATTAGTCCTCACTTAATGAGAATTTCTTTAGTAATTTTTAATATGAACATTCTAAGTATGGATGAAAAGCATCTTCATAGAGTATCGGTATGTATTTAAATATGTTTGTCTCTATACGTGTGTGTCTATATTTACACACATATTTACATATATGAACATGCACTTTTGTGTGTATAGTCATACATTACTTCTGTCTTCTTGGGAAGAAATAATTAATTAAATCAGGGAGCAATTTAAAATATTTATACTTTATGCAATACTCACTATCTCTGTCTAAGGCTTGAAGTATTTATATTATACTGGAATGAAAAATTTTACATCAGTGGGGTTTTATCAGATGTATTTCCAGAGGTCTTATTAATCACAAATTTTATGATACGTGCAGTATTTTTTTAATTATTATTTTTAGTTATTTGGTTTCCTTCTGACTGTTGACATTGCTGCATTTAAAACAAGGGAAGAGTGTTCTTAACAATGTTGTTTATTGTTTACTTCAGTTCCATAAGCTTTGTCCACTAAAGGACTTTATTTTATGGTAATACACATTCCTTACAAGGCAAGTCTTGTTACCTTTCTGCATTAGGATAATAATATTGTACTTCATCGGGTAGATTATTATGGGTCTTCCAGGACTATGACAAAATGTCAAAACAAATATTTTAAATCTTTCTTCACTTTCAGATACTTCCTGTTGCTGCATGTTTCAAATCCATTTTTCATTAAATGGTTGCAATTAACCAATGTTAATATATTATGCAGTTAAAATGCTGCTTTTGCTTACTTAATAGAAATATACTTTTCATATGTAAGGAAATAAATGTTTATCTTTAAAAAATATATAACATTCTGCTTTCATTTTATTGTCCCACAGTGCTTCCTGCTCAAACAGCAAAATGTGTATCAGCTGATCTTGCTATCACTTGATTTCCCACTGTATTACAAAAAAGGGCAGTGCTCTCATAGGTAAAACTCAATTGTGAGAGGATGCCACAGGAAATGCTTCATATAAATATTTCATATATTTAAGAACTCCGAATGCCAGCAATTTTTCTTTAGCCAGTAAGGGCTTCCTTCAGGAACGCTGTCTTTGTTATTCATCTTATTGTGAGATCCATCCATTCATCTTACATTAAGGAATGTGGCCAGCATGGGCAAAACCAGAATGAGCATCGTATTTTCTTTGAACCTGTGATCCTCCTGCAGGGTTTAGCTGGGGCACTCGCTGCTTACTACCCCCAGCAAATCCCACTTCAGAAGCCGTAAGGAAGAACTGCATACACCATTGTGTCTGCAGGGTAGAGATGCCTAAGCAAACAGTATGAGTAGAAGGGTGGGGGCTGTGGAAAGGCTGTGGAAAAGCAGAACCCTTGAGCCTGCTCTCTCCCCAGGGTGGAGAGGCCTGTTCAGTTTGGCTGATGAGAGAAGCAGCCAAGCATAGGCAGCCTTCTCTGTCCTTCACTACAAAGCCATCTGTAAAGTTTGATGAGCCTGCTGCATCCCCAGCCACCTTGTCAGCTCAATGTAATGTAGCTTTCAAACTCTATCTCCCCATGGCTGTGCAACATCCAAAACACAATCTGGTTGCTGTGTTCATCTTCTCCACCCTAATCTATAAGTATTCTCAACAAAGTCTTTGTTATTGAAAGCAAAATATTTTTTCAGAAGCACATATGCTTTTGTCACTTTTATGTAGCTGAAGGTTTATCAGGGTGAATGTACAATTTTTATCTCCTGGAGAATTTATGAAGAATTTGCTCAACATCAAAATTACTTTAGTTCCCGGAGTCTCAGGGTTTTGTGCGAAAAATAGTCAGAGTGAGTTAGCTTGCATGCTGAACTCCTGACTGTCTGTGGGACTTAACCATCGACTTATTCCATGACTTAGCTCAGGATCTCAGCAAACTCTCTCCAAAAATAAATCCTGTATAGGATGATAAAGCCAATAACAGCCATTAGGCATCAGGGACTGCTTTTATTTAGCAGTACACAGCCAAGGAGACTAGAGAAGTAAACTGCTCTCAGTTTAGATGCTGTTTTTGAACTGTCTAGTTTCACATTTTACTTCCCGTAGGAAAGCAATTAAGAAGTGAATTCAGGAAAAATAACACATCTCATTTAAAGCAGAAAAGAAACAACCACAAGTGAGCACATTGGAGCAAAAATTATATCATCTTTATTAAAAACATGTGTTAGCATTAGTTTCATAAAATATAGAAGAGATGTCAGTAACTTTTTTAGGGTCTCTTCGTAATGAAGAAACTAAGAAAGGATATCTGAAATAAAGCAGATTATGAATTTTCTGAATTTCCAGATTACAAGAAATAATGGAGATAATAGCAAAGAAACCTGCTACCTCAAAATTAAGTGATGTTTTACTTTCAAAAAAATCTGAAATGTCTGCCTGAAACTTCAGTCCTCTGAAACGTTCAGTTCTCAAGCATATACTTTGAGATGGGGTACAAAAATGAGAGTACATTTTTTATCAAAATCTTGTTAGAAGAATGCTTTACTGAACATTTTGGTACAAACCTCTGCTGCCTTAGATATTGAAAATCTGCCCTTAAGATTGCATTGCATATTCACCACTTCAGTTCCAAAGCTCTGTTTCAGAGTTAGACTACAGCAGGAGAGAGCATAGCTTTTATGATCACTTTTGTTTAATTTTTATATTGCCTCAGGCTATTGGTATTATACTCCTTCTGGGGAACAAAATTTAAAATCTTATTACTTTGCAACCTTGGGAAAAGTATACTAGTCTCTTCTGACATTGAGAATTGTGTGTATTTTTTATCAGTTGGATGCTTTTATACCTAATTATTTTATAGGAGCTATTTCTGTTAAATTCTTTTCCTGTAGCAAGATTACAATTGAAAATACAAATAAATAAAATGCAAATAATGCTGGCTGCCAGTTCCTATCATAAAGAAGGTCTTTTTGTAACTTTGTCAGACTTGAACTGTTTTGTGTAAGGTACGCATGTGCAAGTTCAGTGCCTTACAACAGGAAAGGACAGGAAGGCAAATGTGTGTGTTTGCTAAATTTCCCTTCCATCTTTCTGCATCAAAACTACAATGTCTATATTCTGACATTACTCAATAAAATAAAGTCAGCATTACCAGTTCTCCTGCACTGGTGCCTAGCCACTGTTTTCTTTTTTTATCCATGCATATTTTTGTCATTATTCTTCTCTTCGTTCTGTTCAGCATCTTTATCTCGGACTCTTCTCATCCTGATGTTGCAGCTACATCTTGAATATTCTTCTTGGTGTGAAATGTCAGTGATGCAATCACTTCTGATCTTAGAGATAAGTAAACCCCTCTCCACCTGTCTTCCAAAGTCTCTCTAACTCATTTATTGCACAACTCTTTGGACAGCAAAGGCTGTATTCACTGCTCAGAGATACCAACATGCTGCAAAGGCAATTCCCTTAGCGCAGTATTTGGCCATGTTGCCATTTCAGTCTTCTTGTGTGTCTTAAAAAAAAAAAACAACCCATGAGCAACCAAAACCAAAAAACCAACCCCCAAAAATGTGCTTTCACCTAGTAAAGTCTAGAGCCTGTCTGCACTGCACCTGCCCTTGCTTGTGTAGTGTAGGAAAAGTAGGTTTGTAACAGTGCAGTATAGGTAGTAATAATAATGGAGGCAATATGCTCTGAATAAACAGGAGAAGAATCGAAAAGAAAGAAAACGTTTTCTTTGAGATACAATCTGCTGTGAGGTCAATAAATTTAGGGTCAGAGAAGTATTATTTAAGTCAAAGGTTATCTTTTTATTTGTTCTCTTTGTATTACTAGTATTCCGTGAGCATTTCTTAAATTACAGAGACTGAAAACAGTAAGCGCGATTTATAGTTCACAAAATGCCATTCGGTTTGTACAACTGCTTGATGATGGTAATGAAGCTCTCCAAAGATCTGAAGCTCATTGAGACAGCAGTCTTGGTTGTTCTCTTACATTCTTGTAAAATTAATATCTCAAGATTATTTCAGTTTACTGCTGTGACTTCTACAGAAGTGACTGTGAAAGAGGAATGGATACTGTTGGATATGGATACAGCTGAATATACTGACTTACTGACTTAATTTGACTAAACCTCTTTTTTCTCTTTTTTTTTTTTTCATTTTATTGTCTCCAACTTCCAAATAGATAATTTCAGCTTTTATAACTAATTTGATAAAATATAGTTAGATTGAGGAGCTTTTTCATTTTTCTAGAAATTCCCTGCTACAGCTTATGTGGAAGACCTTGTAGAGACATCAACAATTACTGTATTTGCAGTAGATGCACAGATGATGCTTTCAGAAATAGCTAAGGCATTTGAATTTGATAGTCTACACCAATTAATATCCACAAGCTCGGGTATCTTGTTTATAGAAAGACTTTTTGACTGGGTCATTAGGTTTTAGAAAAATTTGTAATCTTCCAGGCATTTGATTCCACTGTTAAATCACCAGGGGATTCCTCACTTCTGCCCAAATATACTTGAATTATGATGGCAGGAAGTGAAGATAAGATGATTGTATTGTTGGCTCAAATACTGTACTAAGGCAGATATTACCTTGGGGCTTCTGCTCTCTACAACTGAAACGTCTGTACGGAAACAGTGGTGGTTGCTGATTCTGATCTTGTGCCTGTCATCATCTGTTTATTCTCTGTTAGTTCTGTGTCAGAATTGCAGATAGTCACCTCCATCCCCCATCCCCCCAAGGTTTTCATGAGAAATAAGTGATTTTGAAGCTGTTTTCTCCTTTAGGTATGTGAAGGTAATCTTCTCATAGTCACATAAGTAACTCCTAGCTGTGCTTTGCTTAACCATACATTTGATACTCTTAATCAAGAACTAGAAGCACAATACACAATAAGGTAATCTTCAATTAAGAGATTTCATAATCTTTGAATACATAGAGCAGTAGAAAATTATTCCAGTTATCATGGTTTTAGGTACAATAAACAGTTCTTATAGGAATAAGAAAAGGGAAAAATTGCTAAAATTAAACTGCATTAAGGGATTGATCAGAAATTTCTTTCATAAGCCTCCACCTATTTTATGAGCCACACTCAGTGGGTATGAGAAAATACACTAAAGTTTCTGTGTTTTCTACTTCTGTAATAGAGAGCTCCCTTCGGGTGAAACAATCCTTTGGAGGCTCATGTTTTTTTGTTACAGACCATTTAATCTTGATAATCCAATGTTTTAGGCAACTCAAAAATTTCTGAGAATAATGCACTTAGAATTAAATTAACCTGCACCTGTTTCCGTTGCCTTCTGTGCTTTTAAGAATAAATAATACTGTTCTAAGGTGATGAGATATTTTTCTTATTGAAGTGGTTTAATCTTTGTCACAAATTCACTGTAATCAGTATAAATTTTCTAAAATTGTTACTACTAATTTCACCATGTTGCCTGAAGTACACGGGATGATAAGATGCAAGGTTATTGTATGAGCCAAAGCAGGCAGGATGCAGGAACAACCACAAAACCACCAATGAAAGACAAGGAACAAATTTAATCTTGGTATTTCATGAATCGGGGAATCTCTGGAGCAACACCCTGGCAGAGGCATGCGAGCAGGGGATGTAGGCACTGCAGAGTGAGACAGAGTCCTTATTAGCAAGAGAGTCCGTTTTAGCAAGAGAGTGAGATGATGAGAGCTCAGACTTGCTGTTTTCACCTGCCTTTCAAAGATTCAGGGAGGCATAGTTCTTCCCTGTACTTTGATCTTCAACAGCGGGGTAGGTATCTTGGACATGTTCAATAAGGAGCTCCTGAGTCCATCACAGGCCTATGTTATCTAAGTGCAGATGCTCTATCATTGGGCACTAATACTAAACAACTATTAGTGTTATCCACTATGTTTGCCAACATCTCATGTGCAAGTCATTTGAGCATGTTTACAGTCCTCCTCACCAATCTTCCTGTACTTTCCCACAGTTATTGCCTTCATATTATTATTTTTTTTTTTTTTTTGGGCAGGAAACGCATTTATTTATTGTGAATAGAATGTGATCCTCAAGAGGCAGGCAATTAATTAATTAATTAATATGATAATAGAATACACAGAACAAGATAGAAAATATACTGCAAAGTTTTATACTCATTGCATTTTTAGTGTGAAAGTGTTTATAGTAATAGCTGTTTTACCAGTTCTGTGAATGACAAAAAGCCATGCAAGAAAATTTTATTGTAGAGCGGTGAATGTGTATTATGTCTCAGGAACTGAACCTGTAACAGGAATTTGTGCAGGCAATTGTGAACAAACCTTCTACTCAACAAGAACAACACCACCCCCTATCCCCACCCCTGCATTTTAAAGAGAAGTTCTGGCTGAATTAAACCAGAAAACTTTTACAGAGTTCAGAATCGGTTCCCTAAGTTTCTTTTTTGACGAAGTAAAACAGAAACAAGATTGCCACCAGTTCTGCAGCATGGTTAGTAAGCAAGTTTCAGTATTTTCAGTAGCTTTCATAATAGCTGTATAGTTAAAGCTAATCAAAATGCTTTTTTAATAAAGAAATAATTTGAGGTTGCTTGAAAATTTCACTCTTCATAATGGTCAACTATTCAGTAAAGTACCTCAACTCAATGTTCCCTAAGGCACAGTTGAAATCTTGTGTATTCAAGTGGTTTGTTTTTAGGAAAAAAACCAAATCTGATGGTTCGTGGCCAATTCTTATAGTACTTAATTCTGAGAAAAGGTTTGCGTTATTAAAGAGTAGTAGTACATGAGATGGCTTTTACAAGTTTTACATGCATTTAGTCAAATCCTAAACAAGAAAAACCCTTGCTCCTGCTTCTTAGCTTGGTTGAAAAGAACGGTCATAGAAGAAATAATGGTTGTGAAAAACCAGAGGTGTAAGAAGGCAAATTGCTGTCTTCCTTTTTCATACCAAGTTTTTTATGATACACTGCCTTTAGAAACAACATCAGTGGAAAACTGCTACAAAGATCGGTTGATCTTTGGCCTGTTTATGGGCCAGATTAACAGGGTCCATTGAGAGGCATTCCGTAAGAGCAAAGGAGTCCAGGAAGGCTGGACATTCTTCAAGAATGGAATCTTAAGGGCGCAGGAGCTTGCTGTCCCCATTTGCCAAAGGGTGAGCTGATGGGGAATAAGACCGGCCTGGCTGCACAGAGAGCTTTGGCTGGAACTCAAACAATAAAGGAGAGTTTATGACCTT
Organism: Jacana jacana; assembly: GCA_013400555.1. Classification (NCBI taxonomy): domain Eukaryota; kingdom Metazoa; phylum Chordata; class Aves; order Charadriiformes; family Jacanidae; genus Jacana; species Jacana jacana. The sequence continues at coordinate 12,778 of VZTM01018941.1, forward strand.
TGGAAGAAGGGGCAGTCAACTCAAGAGGAGATTAGAAGGATGTCATGATGTTATTCAGGGAGGCAATCAAAATGGCCAAAACACAACTAGAACTTGATCTGGCAACTGCTGTAAAAGACAATAACAAATATTTTTATAACTACATTGGCAACAAAAGGAGGGATAAGAAGAATTTCCATCCTTTATTGGACACAGGAGGAGACATATTGACAAACGATGAGAAAAAGTCTGAGGTGCTTAATGCCATTTTGACTCGGTCTTCAACATTTCTTCTGCAGGTACCCATCCCCCTGAGCCAGGTGACAGTAACAGGGAGCAGAAAAAAGCCGGAATAATCCAAGGTGAAATCGTTAGCACGATGCTACACCACTTAGACATGTACTGGTCTATGGGGCCAGATGGATTCCACCCTAGGGTATTGGGGGAGCTGGCAAAGCGCACATCAAGCTGCTTTCCATCATTTTTCAGCAGTCCTGGCTAACCTGGGAGGTCCCAGTTGACTGGAGGTTAGCAAAAGTGACAACCATCTACAAGAAGGGCTGGAAGGAGGATCTGGGAAATTATACAGGCCTGTCAGTCTGACCTCAGTGCCAGGGAAGGTTATGGAGGAGATCTTCCCAAGTGCCATCATGTGGCACCTACAGGACAACCAAGTCCTCAGGCTCAGTCAGCATGGATTCATGAAAGGCAAGTCCTGGTTGAGTTACCTGATCTCCTTCTGTGAAAAAATGACCCACTTCATGAATGAGGGAAAGTCTGTGGATGTTGTTCACCTGGACTTTAGTAAAGGATTGGACACGATGGAGAAAGTGGCTGTTCATGATTTGGATGGGTGTACTCTTTGCTGTGTAAAAAAAAACTGGCTGGAGGTCTGGACCCAAAGAGTTGTAGTGAATGGAGTTAAATCCAGTTGGCATCTGGTCACAAGTGGTGTTTCTCAGGGCTCAATACTGGAACCTGTTCTGTTTAATATCTTTATCAATGACCTGAATGAGGGGATTAGGTGCACCCTCAGTAAATTTGTAGGTGATACCAAGTTGGGCAGGAGTGTTAATCTGCTTGAGGGCAGAAAGGCCCTACACAGGGATCTGTTCAGGTTGGATTGCTGGCCTAAGGCCAATGGTCTGAGGTTCAACAAGGCCAAGTGTCAGGTCCTGCACTTGGGTCACACCAACCCCATGCTACAGGCTTGGGGAAGAGTGGCTGGAAAGTTGCCTGGCAGAAAAGGACCTGGAGGTGTTGGTTGACAGCTAGCTGTCAGTGTGCCCAGGGCATCAAGAAGGCCAACCACATCCTGGCTTGTATCAGGAGTAGCGTAACCAGCAGGACTAGGGAAGTGATTGTCCCACTGTACTCCGCGCTGGTGAGGCCACACCTCAAGTACTGTGTTCAGTTTTGGATCTTCTACAAGAAGGGCATTGAGGTGCTGGAGTGCATCCAAAGAAGGACAATAAAGTTAGTAAGGGGTTTATAGAACAAGCCTTATGAGTTGCTGAAGGGAGTGGAGGTTGTTTAGTCCAGAGAAAAGGAGGCTGAGGGGAGACTTTATCGCTCTCTCCAACTACCTGAAAGGAGGTTGTAGTGTGGTGGGTGTTATTCTCTTCTCCCAAGTAGCAAGTGATAGAACAAGAGGAAATGGCCTCAAGTTGTGCCAGGGGAGGTTTAGATTGAGCATTAGGAAAAGTTTCTTGACTGAAAGGCTGTCAAGCATTGGAACAAGCTGCCCAAGGAAGTGGTTGAATCACCATCCCTGGCGGTACCTAGAAGTGTGTAGATGTAGCACTTGGTGATATGGGTTACCGGTGGACTTGGCAGTACTAGGTTAACAGTTAGACTTGATGATCTCACAGGACTTTCCCAACCTAAGCTATTTTACAGAAATAGATGGTGACCTTACCTTTCTCTATTCACAATATGGCAGTTTTCTCTTTTGTCAGTGTTAATGGACTTAAACTGAATGATTTTATGGTGATAGTAGATTAGATCTGGAGTATTCAATGTAGGTCTTTTAAGAAAAAAAAATACTGTAAAATAATTGTCACAAATAATATTGTTCTAACACTTTTTTCATCATTATGTTTACCAGTAAATTACAAAAAAAAAAACCAAAACGGAACAAAACCAACCAAACCAAAAAACCCACCCCCAAAGAAAGAAGATAATCCTAAATACTAAAATCCAGGAAAGTTTTTAAAAAGTACAATTATGTGTATATTTAATGCCCAAACGATCAAATGACCCCAAACTTTGGCCAGTCCAATAGTATACTGCCAGAAAGTGTGTTCAGCCCATGCTGACTTGTTCTTAAGTATTATTGTATGAAAAATCATGTCGCCCCCCCAGACCACTCTAATTCCAGTCCCTAAAACTGGTGGCTGAAGTTTTTTCATTGGTTTATGCAGTTTCATTTTATAGCAGAGCAATCTGTTGGAACAGATTGGCAGAGCTGTGACTGAGTTCTGAAATGATCATAGGAGTGGAGGAATCATAAAGTTTAGCAGCTGTTTAGAAGATGTTCTGAAGAAGTTAGCAGATGTTGAGCAGATTCTTGCAGAATAGGCTGTTTGATTGTCAGGAAATTGTAGCTAAATCTTGTTCAGGAGTTAATCAGAAGCCTTAAAAGGCAATCCTATAATCCAGAAAGGGAGTATTAGTTTTATACAAGTGAATATTTTATTTTAATTTCTTTGGTTTTACTAAATGCTTTACCAAACAGCTCTGTAAGGATCTGAACAAGTTTTGCACAACCTTATCTTGGTGTTAAAGATAACTTTAGTTCCCAAACTTAAAACCTCTTTCAGTAGAAACGGGTTTTGTTGGGTGTATGGGTGTGCTTTTTCTTCCCAAGTGTTTGTAATTATTTACACAGTGATAGCTGTAAGTAGAATATGACAGTGTCTGAGTGAATCATGCTGTGCCTGCATAATCTCACCCTTTCTCTTTAAATGTAACAGCAAGAGAATAGTAGCTTTGACATTTCTGAAGAGTAGAGCTACTATCTGAACTTGTAAAAGGAATTTGAAATGGTATTTGATAAGCATAGTTTTTGTCATGAATTCTTGACAGGTGTTTGAAGGAAACAAGTGCCTGGAAGCTCTTATAGAAGAGCATTGTTTTTCTCCTCTCCTAGTTTTCCATCCATGTAACATATATAGTACATCATCCCCCCAGTCTGTGCCACAATTTCCAAGGGAGTATCTTTATCTCGTGCCATTTGGTCATTAACATTTTAGAAGGTGTTCCTGGCCACATTGATGTCAGATAGGGTACCTTCCAGAGGTACTTCACTAGACGTTTCTACTAGACCTGAGCTGCTAGGGAGTGGGACATTTTGCCAAGTTTTCCTCTTCTTGGAGCACGTATCTTCAACACCTGCTTCATAATGAAACTCCCCTGTTTAATTTTTTCAGTTCTGTACTGGTAAAGGCCTTTCCATGTCCTAGTCTGCATAGCAAGGGCAAGAAAGACACAGTAGATTCTGTCATACCCATTAAGTTCATACGTCTCTGGAGATTAACGTTTTTTCTTGCTCTCTGCTTATTAGTGAATCTACAATGAATAATTGGAGCCAAGCACATTTCTGACGACTCTTCAAATGCTTGTAATCATCTCATATTTATATCACCAGTCTTGCTCTGAAGCCACTGAAGATGCACCACCCTTCACAGCAGTTCAGTTTAAGCTGAGTAAAACTGATTTTAAAATGAGAGAGGCTTTCAGCCTCAAGTATTGTAGAGGTAATACTTTGCTATCTTCTTACCTTACAGATTAACAAGGTATTACATGCATAATGCTTTAAGAACAGATAATTGTTTCAAAAATTGTAAGGCACTCTGTCACAACAAACAATTTACAAAAGTATAAAACATACAATGCTCTGACCCATGATATTTTTCACACATATGTTGCCCTTGATGGAGAACTAGGAAGGTGAGGCTGAACTTGTTTGGATTTGTCAGAGTTTTGGTTTAACTGTTTTTTCCTTAAGTGCTGATATGGTATCAGAAAGAAACTGACAATGATTTTACAAACTGTACACTGTCCAGATGATGTTAGTCATTCCAGATAGATCAGGTTGTATGGTTAAATATTCTGGTTTCTAAGAACTCCTGAGCTTGGCTCAGCTATAGGCTGTTTTGTTTCTTCCCTGATGCTGTGGTCTTTGGATTCCGTTTTTCATCCTAGCTGTTACTTCATGATATTTATCAACACCATATGTTCCAATAATCAAAGCCATTGAAAGAATAGTAAAGTTAGAATACTAATAACATTTTGCTGTGAAGGACCGCATTGAAATACTTGTATAAAGCTGAATGCACAAAACAGAGCACGGGAAAAATAGCTTGTATTACAAGTCTGTAATGAACTATAAGTCTTGTTAATCATTCA
>VZTM01018942.1:0-12274 GCA_013400555.1 Jacana jacana
GTTCAACTGAAGGGGATTAGAAGTATTGAAAACTGCAATGTGTGAACTGTCTAAATATGAGTGAATTTTAGAGAAGAGGTAGCACTGGCCTTGATGTGTCCCTTCTGATTTTCTTCAAAGATCAGCTCTGAGGGTGAACACTGCTGGTGAGCTGTTTCACAGCCACAAGCAAACAGCATTCACTGAAGATGAACCCCTGGAACAAGTTGAACTTGGTATAAAATGAAATTTCACAGGATAAATTACAAATTCAAGTCTCTTTGGCAAGATTAAGAGTAGTTATGATAGTGCCCTTGCAGGGATTTAACGTTCAACATGCTTTTCAGAGAATCCCACATAGGCACATGCAGAATTTGCTTTAACAGTGGGTAGATATTCTTCTGAACACTGGAGGCTATACAGTGACACTTGGATGCTGTACAGAGGAATCCACTCTTTCCAAAATCAAAATAATCACAGCCTATCCTAAATACAGGGGAACTGAAAGACATTCTTTTGAAAAGTAAAGGTTTGGTGGTAACTCTGCCCATTTCTATTGTTAATCTATTTTCACTTCCCAGAAATGTACAAAAAGCCCACATAGGAGCCAATCTAGACATAGCCCTGTTATTCAGGCTGTCAAAGGGTAGAGGGATTTACAATGATGCAGAGGTTATAGTGGACAACTTGCATGAAAAGAAATTCCAAGTGATTGGCTGAAAAAGAGACAGCAGAGTATAAACTCAGCTGTGCTTTTAGATCTTTTGGTTCCCTCCGTACTCTGAACGTTACAATGCCTTGAGAGACACAACACTCTTCAGACTTACAGACTTGGCTTCTCCAGTGCCACTGCCTGGAGAGAGCCTTCCTTTGAGAATGGACTATCCTGTGTCTGGACAGGGATGCTGCTCTAGATTCAGCCCCCCTTCTCTCTTAATTAGGGTACTTAATAGAGAGATGGAGGCCTATTTGGAGAACTTGGCCACTTTTCAGCACTGCACACCAGAAGAATTAAGAATAGCTCCTACACAATATTTTTCATTTGCATTTATATGTGATGACAGACTATCATCACCACATACTTCACACCTCTTATTTATGAGAAATCACTGCTTCTTTTAAGAAATCTTTAGTAGGGTTGCAACGAGCACCAAAAACAACAGTTTCAGAGCATATACTTGCCTGGAAAAACAGAACAACGAGACCTTTATCAAAGGGTCCTCAATACATTTCTTCAGACATGTCTGTTGGATCTGAAGAAACCTAATATGCCTTTCAGCTTTATTAAACTAGCAGCCATTTCTGCTCACCTCATTTCAGAGCTTCCCAATGATAAAATGATAAAATGCTAAAATACATTACAAGGGGATGTTGTTCTCTAAAATTCATTCATATATAGACAGTTTGTACATTGCAGTTTTCAGTACTTCTAATCCCCTTCAGTTGAACAGTTTCTCTTTATTGCATTGTACAAAATGCCATAGGTAAGTCTTTGGATATATAAATAGAAAATCACAGATTTTCAAAACTATTAATAGAAACGGAATTGAGAAAACTACTTTAGTGAATCACATAGGCACATAGACATTACACCTAATTATCACACTCTGAATGCTTATGTTGCTCTGCAAAGTGTCTGGTGAATAANACAGATCTTTCAGCTCATTCCTGACACCCCTTGTGCTGGTAGATCTAGCCTCCCACCAGTGTGTGTTAAAAGTCAGAGCAGGTAGTACCAAAATTTGCTCCAAGCTGCCATCATGAAGCTTCCTCATTCTGATCAGGGTACACTCCACAAGGTATCAGTGACATCTCTGAGAAATGTCTCTCTTTCTGAGAGCTGAGTGGCCATCTGAAGCTTCAGGTACACCGTCACTGCTGCAAAACCGTGTACCACAGCAGCAGAACAGGAAACAGGTGGAGCACTAGGTGCTTGGGCTTGCAGCCTTCATTTGTGAAGTACTCAGAGACACACCTAGATGTGGTTGTGTGAGCACTACTTAAGGCATGTATTGCACAAATATTAATACTGAATAATCTCTCAAACATGCAAAAGGTGGGTTTATGTACTTACTAGTAAACATAGTTCCCTGAGTAGTTCTCATTCATCTCCCCCTTCCTGACAATTTTGCACCTTGTGAGGCTTCTTTGGCTGAGCTGGTGTCAGGCATCCTCTCCTCTTCTGATTGAAGCCTGAGAGAAAAAGAGACCTTATGCAGGGTTCTGCAAAGGAAAACAAAACCAACCCAAATAAAATGACAAATTTAGGGTGTGAATCCACTGCACAAAACCACATGGAAAACATATCAATATCAAGGTACAGAGCTGACCAGTTTAGGAAATAGTTTACATGCAGAAGAGCAATAGACTGTAATATCAGAAGTCAAATACACTTTGGTGACTTGCATTTAATATGGGACGTTTATTAACTTAACCAGTACATTGTACTTGATGGCTGAACATCCCTGCACTTTCTACTGAGGGCAAGCTCATCATCTACTGATGAGGGCAAGCACAAGCAAACCCCATCAGTTCTGAACCCTTCAACTGCATCCACAGGGATGGGCTTTGCCATCTGTATGGAGATAAATGGGTGCTGGTTTAAAAACAGGCCCTTTTTATTTAAAAAGAGGGTGAGTTTTAAATTAGGTGATTCAAACAATTAACAAAAATGAGGACAGGTTCCTCCTGGAGACAAAGTTTTGTGATCATTGGAACAAAGGCAGGATCAACTGTCATTAAAATAATGGAGAGATGATCGCCTCTCACTGAGTGCAGCAGGAGAGGGTTATCTTTCAAAAAACGTGATAGAACTAAGGAACAAGTACAAAACCTTCCATCTCCTTGTGGCACTGGAGATTTATGTGTGATGGCAAAAAGAAATACTGATGAATATTTAAATTTATGTCATCAATGAGAGCAAAGGCAGCGTTGCAATCATTTCAGAGTCAGATGGCTTGACTGAGCATGGAAGATGTATTAGCACATAACAGCTGAGGGCTGATTCACAAATAAAAGTTATTGATTGAAAAAAAATTATTTTAATTGCTTGCTTCATCCTGAAACAAAGAAAGCCCAATACTGGACAAGTACACAGAGAACAAAAACTCAGTATGAGACACTAACAAAGCACTCTCCTTCGCTCAAGTGGATAAAAACTATAAATCATATGGGTACCTACAGTAATATGAAATTTATTTTATGACTGAATCCTGAATGTAGGTGAACAAAACCCTGCATGAGAACTTATTCATAGACAACTATGCTCTTTCAAAAGCAATGTGGCAGAAGTGGATATATAACAGATACACAATATATTTTTATTATTTATAATGCTAACTGTTATAAAAACTATTTCCCTCCTACAACCAGAGCATCATGTGAACAGTGCAGTTCAGGATAAGAGACTGGGAGAGGAATGCAGACTAGGGCAGTAACATCACAAAGACCCGTATAACCTCTGTGTAATCTGGTACATGTTAAGTTTCATCATTCTCCAGGAACCTATATTAAAAGCTTTAGCAAAATTATTCCTATTCTCCATCATCTTCTCTACGGGAGGAGTGTCACATTTGACTTCTTTGTGTCACGTTACTTCAGATTGCTGTTATTGCAACACACAGAGCAGAGCCTACATGCTACAAGGGGAGCCTTATGTCCCACATTCTGGGTTCAACATAACCAGCTGCAATTAAGAAAATAGCTAGTACCAAACCCACCGTGTCCTCTCTTCAGCCATGTCTTTGTGTTAGAGTCTCGAATTCCTCCATGGATGACCTTGGAATTGCAACTGCTGCAAAGATGATCAGAGCTGTAACAAGCTTTTAACAGGATGCTGCTTCTTACGCATTGCGTTTCTTACTCTTTATGTATATGCACCCTCTTGGCTCTAAGTCTAAAGAAATTATGAAGACGAACTGAAGTGAACCTTAGTGGGAATGATAAAGAGGTTATTGGGGTCAGGGAGAGTGGGAAGCAGTAATACATGGCAATTTAAAGTTTTTCAAAATTAAGGGTTTTAATTAGACATAAAAGCCAGAGATTACACAGTCTGTCTAAATTGCTACAATCTTAGCAATAAAGAAAAAAAAAAAGTTAATCTGCAATTTATTCAAAGGACAAATAATTAAAGAAAGAAAAATCAACAATAGGGAAACAAAGAGGTCGCACCAGGACAGGGAAAGGCTTAGGAAATTTAAGCACACAATACAGTTTGAATCTGCTTTTCATAAATCATGTGCATCAACAGAGACACACATCAAAGCAGTACATCTGGTTATTAGGCAACTGGTGAGAATATGTTCATTGCTAATCTCAAAGCAGAAATCTTGTGCATTATTTAATTACAGCATAACATAAAAACATGATAGAAACAACCACGGCTATAAACGTCGCAAAGCTGCTTTTCAGAGTGGGCAAGTCTTGTGTATAATAGACACTGCAAAAAGACAATACTTCAAACAGGATATGATTTTCTCCATCTTTCTTTCCTTCAAGGGGTTAAAATGTATATATATATGCATATATCATGTACATAATATATATAACAAGTTCAGCTCAAAAAATAGGAGCATTAATAGTCTCTTGAGAAATTGTTTTCTCTCTCTGATATTCAGAGAGCCTGGAATTAAATCCTCTGGTGGCTTATCATCTCAAATATAAAGCAGTTAGCCTATAAGTACTGTTACTTATTTTGAAGTACAGCTTGTTCTTCCTGTAGCAGAGTCCTGTCATAAGTCTGTGTAGCCTGGCTACAGGTTCTTATATGCAGCATAGTTTACATGAGAAAAGCGAAACACTGAAACTCTTTGTAAGTTCCTCCAGTAATAAAATAAAAAATAAATGAAGGTGTGAGATAGAAGTACTCACACAGGTCAGGACCAATCCATTCTGTAGATGAGAGTGGCATTTAAAGCAGGCTTCAAATGTTGTGTGTCTCTTCCTGCCTCTCAAAGTATCTTTGTTATGGTAGCCCTGCACTGCCCCAGGTCAGAATTGCATTTTGCCAGTATCATACAAGCACGGAATAAAATGACCTCAGGTGAAACAGGGGCCAAGAAATGAACGCAGACAGCTGGAAGAGTATGCATGTACACACCCATGCCCTAGGACAGAGAATTGCAGATAGGTCAAAAAGCAGGCAGCAAGATGATAAACTGACAGTGCAGCAGCTACAGGGATTCATCAGGTTGGGCTCATGTGGCTAACAGCAGCGTTTCCATAGGGGGCTGATGGGCACAGCGGGTGCCATTACACCCGCCACAGTCAGGGTGGCAGCTGGACATCATGGTACCCCTGCAGACTGGCTGGGGAAAACACTGGAGAATAACCCACAAATCCCAGTCAGCTCACTTACAGATTATTAACATTTACATCATGCACCTCACAGATCCCAGAGAAACCTTTCCTCAAAAAAAAACCAACCAGGATAATGAGATAAAACAGCACACTTCAGTACACCAGGTTCAAATACCCACTGCATATAAATCTCAAGGAAAAGCTTCTGAATATTGATCTTCTGTGGCAAGTGCAGACTAGAGAAATCTTTGTAATTTGTCTGAAAAACATGCTTGTGTTAGGTGCATCAGCCAGCTGTCATTCACAATTTCCTGGTCACAGTGGTCTTCTCTCACTGTTAGTCTTGGCTGCTCACTCCTTGTGTGAAGAAACTCTTGACAAGTTATTTTAGAAATTCTCGGCTGTGAATGAACAAGGTGACCACTTCTATCAGCCTTTTGCAACAGGGTTACAGGAGATAAAAGGGAAAATAGGTAGCAAATATATTTGAAAGGTAGTACATAATAAGGTTGAGCATCCCACAGTGCGCAAATGGCTGCAATCCATAAAAGTTTCTCAATAAGTAGAAAATGAGGATTTATCTCAATACAGCAGAAAAGGAAGAGGAAGCAAACTAGATTTTTACTGTCGGTTTTTCTTGCTTGTTAGCTATTTCAAACAATTTGTCTGTGGCTATGTGACCCCAAAATGTGTCCATGCTTCACATTATACAACTGCAGGAATGTATTTTGCTGTTCAGTCCACAAGATCCACAATATTTTTTTTATGTAGCGTTTTTTTTAAGTCTCACAGTGTATTCCAGCCACAGGAGAGTGTATCTTCTAGGGAGAAAAATTAGTTATTTGCTCTAGTTTGGAGTTAAAGTCCTGTTACCGTAGGATGACATCTCCTTTTGCATTGAGCCACTGCTGTTTTCATTGTGGGTCTGCTCCATTCCTGACATGAAGTGAAAAAAAAAAAAACCAAAACCAAAACCAACCAACCAAAAAAAAACCCAAACATATATAGCTTTTAAATCAAAATGGTGGGGAAATTCCTTTTTTAATGCTCTCCTTCTGAAGACTTGCAGCTAACTATGAAAACAGCACAGCAAAACTTTCTTAGGGAGCCATCTATGAAAAAAATCCATACCATTACTTTGTAGAAATGTTTGTCACTCAATACCTCTTGACATTGAAGTTATTGGACTGCCTAGTACAAAGATGGTTGAGAAACTTGAGAGCCCTTTAGCACAAAGCCCCATGCACTTTCTTAGAATTATAGAATCATAGAATCATTTTGGTTGGAAGAGACCCTTGGGATCATCAAGTCCAACCATCTGCCCTACTCTACAAAGTTCACCCCTACACCATATCCCTCAACACCACACCTTAAACACATTCAGGGATGGCAACTCAACCACCTCCCTGGGCAGTCAATTCCAGTGTCTGACCACTCTTTCTGCGAAGAATTCTTTCCTAACATCCAGCCTAAACCTACTCTGCTGCAGCTTGCAGACATTCCCTCTTGCTCTATCGTTTGACCTTGAGAAGAGACCAGCACCAACCTCTCTACAATGTCCTTTCAAGCAGTTGTAGAGAGTGATGAGGTTCTCCTCTCAGCCTCCTCTTCCTCAAACTAAACAGTCACAGCTTCCTCAATTGCTCCTCATAAGTTTTATGCCACAGGCCCTCCAGCAGCTTCGTTGCCCTCCTCTGCACTTGCTCCCGCACCTCCAGATCTCTCTTGTCTTGTGGTTCCCAGAACTGGACACAATACTCAAGGTGTGGCCTCATCAGTGCTGAGTACAGGGGGACAATCACCTCCTTGCTTCTGCTGGTCACACTATTCTTTATGCAAGCCAGGATGCCATTGGCCTTCTTGGCCACCTGGGCACACTGCTGGCTCATGTTCAGTCACTTGTCAACCAGCACCCCCCAGGCCCTTTTCTGCCAGGCAGAAAAGTTCTTGAGTTCAGTATGAAAAAAAAGATGTGACACACATTTGCTAAAGACAGAGAATATCAGTAGCATTTCCATACATGGAAGCCCAACAACAGACCTGCACCAGCCCTGCTGTGCAGCAGGCAAAACAGCCGACTAACACCATTTGTGCAAAACATGCAAGATATGCTTTTATAAAGACATCCAATGTATTCTTAATAGTCATGGAAAATACCTCCACACAAACAGCAAAGCACATAGCAAAGCACACATCAAGTTAGATTCATGTTGCATTACCTCCAGCAATCACCTAACTGTTAAGAAAGCAATTTCCAAAGTGACTAAAACAGTCAATAGTAGCAAGGGAAGTGGAAATCTAGTTCTCTATTTGAACTTTTTACAACATCTTTGCCCATCAGATACTTCAATATAAATGACAAGATAGCAGATGTATTCCCTTTCATTGCATAAACAGGTCTCCATGTTAGAATAATATGCAACTATTTATGAGGCAAAACAAAGAATATAATATCTACTAAGGGCTTGACAGTCATAGACTTTAAGATTAGAAAGACTTATTAGGGAATCTTGCCTATCACAAAGTAGGTGTTAATTGGTAAGTCACCTCTGCTCACAAATAGAGACTTGTTTAAGGCTGTATGCCTAAAACTGGAGAGTAATTACTCCCTCCATTTTCTAACTATGCAATAAAACTAGATGTCTAAAGGATCCAACTCTAGAAATATTTTAGCTTAGAAGAGTATTGGTAAATTGTTACAGAATCTCATCTCTAAAATGCAACTTCAGTCCACCAATTGTTTGATAAATATTTTTACAGCTGAAGTAGTCATTTTATCACAAATTTGAAGAGCAAAACCACACAGCTAACATGTTCTGTAATGGTCAGTGTAAAAATAGTTAAAACCTAGTCTGGTTCTTGTAGCAACTAAACAAAATTTGATACTCTCTTTAATGAGGACATAATAGAGACTTTAATTTTCCATCAGAATTGATCATCAGTGTTGTCAAGAAAATATTTTTTCTGAATGCACCCTGTGAAATTGCAAGGCTTTACTCAAGTCCTCCAAACACTTACTCCTTAAATCTGAAATTACATTATGGCTGATAGAAAAGGCTTTTTCAGCATTTCATATGCTTTCTAATAGAATAGGTAACCAGACTCTCTCTGATACTTTGTCCCCCTGGAGTGGCTTTGTGAAGGTGCTTCAGTGGAAGACGGGACATTTGTACAACCCTCTCAAGGGGACAATATAGCACCATAAAAGAAAAAAAAATCTTCCTGACTCTACTTAATGATTAGCTTTTCGGAAGGAAATCACCTTATTTCTGGATTCTATATCTTCGCTTCCTTAAAAGAAAATATTGAAGATTTATATTTTTATTACAGCAGAGTACTGAGAGAGAAAACATCCCAGCAGCAATAAAATCAAGACACGCCTGCATCTCTTTAGTACGTCATTTCAACACACAAAACCACACCATCTGAATATATGCACAGGTGCGGTCTACTACATAGAAGAGCATTCATTTTAATTGCTCTTCTCCTCAAGTACTTGTTTTGCAGAAACATAGGAACAATTTAGAGAGATTTTGAAATAATATCTAATGTATATGGCATAATATAATCTATAGCACTACTAAGCATATAACTTCATAGTTTTGACTGCTGACACGTGCAATTAAAGTCATTGTAAGAAATGAAAATAAAACAGATGAAGCAATATATAAAAGTGACAGCAATGGCCAAAATTACTCTCTGCTTAAAAATTGCATTTGCATGTTAGTGTGCCTCTCCATAACAATACCTGCCCGCACCCCACAGCAATGAATGGCTCACAGCAGTCAGCAACATTGCCAGTAGTGCCCTCAAGGCCAGTACCATTGCAAGGGACTAAACAGGTTTGTACATATATGATGATAAATTCAGCCAGAAATCCACAGCTTTCTAGCCTCCTACTCTGAAAATCCTTGAGAAGTCAGAAAAACAAAAGCTCCTAAAAAGGCCTATTCTCCATTAACGTCTGTAATCTGGAAACTGTTACCCACCCACCCTCCTTGCTGCATATAGAGATCCGTGGGATCCAGTAGGTTAATCAGCTTGTAGGCACTGTAAGATATCACTTTGTTTCTTCTGAGCTGCATGTGGCAAGTGGCAGGACCCAAAAGAGGATCATAGAGTCACAGGAACATAAAATATGACAAACCCATCGTCTCAGCACTCAGAGCTGAGATGCTCAGAGCTTCAGCACAATGTGTATCCTAATTGCAAAGACAGTGCCCTGTGCAGTAGAGAGAGAATAGATGTGGTGAAGGCTCTGGTACTGCTGAACTGCAGCAGCTGTGGTGGAAGGGTAGTTTACCTTAGCTGGTGTCAGAGGCTACCTCCAAGCCACCATGGACATTATGTCTACTCACCAGAGTGCCAAAAGATTCTCACCCTCTTGTTATGTGAAAACACAGCAGTGACTTATACCCCTTCCCTGCTTTACCTCCTGGTTGACAGTCTAAATCTGTAGTTTAGGAGATTATCCTGAGAGCAATGCCAGCAGTACTACTCTACTCAGCTGAGATTGTGTTAAACCACCACCATCACACTTCTCTAGAGCTGCCATAAAATAGCATTAAATGTTCTCTCAAAGTGCAGAGTAGGTGTGATGTTTATACTGTTCCCTTGGTGTTTGTACTAGGGTAATACTAGCGCACACACACGGGTAGATGGGGAAAAAAGCCCGCACGTTCTGTGGTTTACTTCACTTTTGCATTTATAAATACTGTCATAGTATCTGAGTACTTTTGTAATGCAATGCTTATTGTATGCAGTTCACAGGGTTCTGTAATATTGCAAAATCAGGTAAGTATTTAATGACTGCTGAATTAAGAATCCCATCCCAGAAATGGTATAGTGAGTACACAAATGTCCTCTCACTAGTCATTACAGAGGATTTTATTCTTGTTTGGTTGCTTTCTTGATTGCTTTCCTTGGTTTTTAAACACAGCCTAAGAGAATTAAAGCCCTCTCACCCAACAAATTTAAAACCCTGAGTATTCAACAGAGAGACAGGTATTTTAAAATATTTATATCCTGGATTAACCAGGGGAAAATCTTACTTCTTTCAAGAACAAAATTACTTCTCAAATATTTATGCACTGTCACTGCATAGTTGGTTAACAGCAACCTGTTGCAAAGCTTAATTTCTAACTGAGAAAGATAATTCCATACCTTCTTGAGTTTAACAGAGAAATATTAAGTTACACTGTTTTAATTTCAAATTCCCTTTGAAAGGTTAACTTTGGATTCTTCACACTCACTGCATTTTTAGGAAAGAAAGCACCCTATGGATTATATGACCTTCCTGTGAAAACAAGGCTTTCAATTCTCCAGGAGCTTATGAAGTGTCTTTCCTACCTGGCTGGTTTTCATGTCATAAATATAAGATTTTATATAAGCTAAACTAAAGATAATACTGAGTCTTCATTGTGCTTCTTAGATAACCAGTCTGTACATGCCATCTGCCATAACATTATTATAGAAGGCTACTCTATAAACCTAGCCAACCAATTTACATTTGCTTCCCTCATGTACCTTTCCAGACTTTCCTCCAAGCAACTCCCTCTTTTAGAAACCCCATCTGCCATCTTCTATCTTCTCTTCTTTTAAACCTCTCTTCAAAATACTCTTACTTTGTCAAACTTGAAAATGCTACTCTGCCCTCATAAAATAAGAGTATGACAATCGATATCTTTGTTAAACCCAGAAATTATGTCACTTACCTATGTTGCAGTCTGAAATTTATCATGGTAATTTTTCATACATCCTAGTAGTTTTCTAAATATTTTTAATTCTTTCATTTTTGAGCTGGCTTTTATCATGGTATGCAGTTCTACAAAGTCTAATAATCTAAAAAAGTGCTTGCTGGAACCAAACGTGGCTTTGCACAAGACCTGAATAAAATAGTTCCTTTGTCTGAAAAAACTAATAGAGTAAGTCGGATTTTCAAATATAAATATTTGTAATATTATGATGTCTAGTCTATAAAATCCCCACATTTGCATACACATTTATCAGAGCCATTTAATATTTGCCGCTTCTTTCAGATCTGAAGAGGCACTTCACAGATAACAGTTTAGTCAATTTTTTCCAACAGCACCATCAATCTACAAAGGATATTCCCTCTCCCAGCAGCCCTGTGTTTCTCATACCCTTACCACAGCATTGCTGCAAGACTTCTAGCATAAGTACAAAACCACAAAACATTTAAAATTAGTTAAAATTAAAACTTTTTAAATTAATTAGAAAAACATAAGAGTAAAAGATTACTTCCATAGAAAACTTAACCACACTGCATACACATTTTCTGTTCCTTAGTCAAGCTGGCAGCTGAATACCTCTGCTGCCTACTGCATACTGTATAACATGCCTATGTGAACTCATAACACGGTTCCTGACCTTTTAAACATGTTGTGTTATCTAAGCATATATATCTGCATTTAATAAGCAATACCCATAGAATCACAGAATCATAGAATTATCTATGGAAAGGTTGGAAGGGACCTGGGTTGGAAGGGACCTAGGTTGGAAGGGACCTTTAAGATCCAAGGTCCAACCTAACTCTGATAAAAAATAAACAACTCATCACTTACCTATGTCCCTAAGCACCATGTCAACCTGTCTTTGGAATACCTCCAGGGATGGTGCCTCAACCACTTCCCTGGGCAGCCCATTCCAATGCTTAATAACCCTTGCTGTGTAAACATTTTTCCTGATATCCAATTTGAACCTCCCCTGGCTCAACTTGAGACCATTCCTTCTTGTCCTATCTCCTGTGACTTGGGAGAGACCGACCACCACAGCCTCTTTCAGGTAGTTATACAGAGTGATAAAGTTTCCCCTTAGCCTTCTTTTCTCTAGGCCGAACAACCCCAGATCCCTCAATCTCTCCTCATAAGACTTGCTCTCCAGAGTCTTCACCAGCTTTGCTGCCCTTCCCTGCACCCACTCCAGCACCCCAATGTCTTTTTTTGTGGTAAGGGGCCCAACACTGGACACAGTACTT
>VZTM01018943.1:338-74186 GCA_013400555.1 Jacana jacana
TAATATCTCAGAAATGTACCCAGGTGGATGGTAGAAAAAAATGTAGTGAACAAGCCAAAGAATCTGCTTAGAGACAAGGCTAGAGAAAGATCAATTGAAAAGTGATCCCTTTGGTTCAGCATACCTGAGATAAAGCACTGAATCTTTGCTGTCATGTCTAAATGCAACTGACTCTTCTTCTACCATCACTGATTTTTATATAATCCTCTGTTTTTCTGACATCAAACTATATGAAGAGGACCTTTCAAGTTTACAGACTTCAGGAAAATAGAAGTCTAGTTTCACCAAGCTTCTCAGCTTCTTGCATCATCATATGGGAAGCTGCATTTATCATAATGTTTCAGGACCCTGTATAGCCCAAAGTATTTCATCACAACATTATTAAGACAGATGAATCTTGTTGGCTTTTGTCAGGGAAAAGCTGTACAAAGCTCTGCTTTGGCTTTTATGGTGTTTTCAGCCAGTCAGTCGTGATATTCCTTTCTTTCCATGCATGAAATAGTTTGTGCCTCTTTAGGTGCAGAGGTCATTTTGCACACTGGGTGTAGCTCCTAAAATGAGCCAGAGAGGAGGGGATATGAGCATGGGGGAACAGCTTCAGGAACTGTTAGGGAACCACTCCCAGCTAGTTAAAAAATTATTTCCATGTGAGCTAATACTATTCCTAAAGCTCTTAGTGGAAACAGAGTTCAGTATTATCAAGCTACATCTGGAAAGGCTCTTTTACTCAGAGTAAAATTTTTATAACATGGCTATTCTAGAAGCAAAGTGGAAGCTCTGGTTAGCTTTCAGTCTAGTTCCCAGAATGCTCTTTCAGCTCTCAGGGTGTTTTCCCAGCTCTGTTATCATCTGAATTGTAAGAACAAACCAAAGATTTAGATACAGTTGTACATGCCTTGTAATTGTTAATGATTTTTCTGAATAACTATAGTGAATGTTTCCCACATGGACAGTTTGTGTTTATGTGTGTGTGTTATGCTAAATGTGTTTTATGGAAAGCATTAGAGTACTGAATGCACATATATTTCATATAAAACCCTTTCTCAAGTTGCTTATGATTTCACAGCAACACAACTTGAAGTAGGACGGAAGAGTTTAGGAATACCTGATGAACAGATACAGATAAATCTGTATCTTTGTTGAAGTGTGCACGTGTATAATGTGGGTATAATCTACATGTGCACCTTATTCAGCACAAGTACTGATTTCTGTAGGGAGCTGAGCACAATCAACTTTCACTGAAATCAATGACCACCACAAAAGGTTGTGTAAAATTGTGCAGCAGCTTATCCACTCCAAAACTTGTTTTCCTCATATGAGAATATCTGAAAAGAGGTAAGTGACAGGTAGAGAAGTATGCGGAGAGGGTTTTTTTGGTGTGTTTTTTTTTCTTTGTTTGTTGGCAATATTATTAATTTTAGACATATCAGATTAATTAGAACCTGGCTTTATTTCTTTTTTTCTGGAGGAACTTCAGAAGGTCTGAGTGAGATTTTTTGTGAGCATATTTACCCTTATTAAATCTAATTAAAACTTGTACCTTTTTCTCCAATTCCCTTCATTCAGTCCCTCTCTAGGTCTCCACATAACTGTGGAATTTTCCAGTGCAGACAGAGCTGTTGTTTTGAATGTAAAACAGTCTGGGAAAAACACACCCCATTTTCAGTGGCTTTTCTCCATGATGAATAAATCCATAGAGGGGAACAGGCTTGTGCTTTTCCTTTCCTTAGTTTTCTGAAGCATTAAATAGAACCTTCAGTGCCAAGAGGCAGGCAAACCCCCTGTATCTGGGTAAGGGGGATGCTTAGAAAACAGTTTTTAGAGGTGACCATTTTGCAAAGATCTCCTGCCATTTTTGTTGTCTACAAAAAGCTACTTTTTTATCTTACATCTTATCTTATATCTCTAATCAGTGAATCTTCCTAAGAACAGTTTATGTTCGAAACAGCTCATTTACATATATACATACTGTTAGAGTAGATAGCCACCAAACTTGGTGCTTCCAGAAACTTTGTTATTTGCTCTGTAACAGAGAGTTCTGTTCTGACACAGAAGTGAGATATATTATTTTGAGTAGGTGTTAGGCAGAAGTACTATAAAATGAGGCAAAGTCACTACTTAATCTGAAGTTGTGCCCTTGTGTCCTTCTGCCTGAAGTCAATTCAAGCCTTCAAATAAAATAATTGAAGCAGTGGATATCAAACACAGAGGGGAATTCATTCTGTGACAAGTGTATACTTTCCGAACTCACCAGTAAATCCTCCATTGTTAGTAAACTGGTTGTAGTTGAATGCTTGGTTAGAAAATGTGGAAGAACTGCATTTGGAAAGCACAGGGAAAAGAAAAACACATCGCAAGTGTTTATTTGTGGGTTGTTTATTTTTTTTTCTTGCTATGCAGAATTTGTAGGAAAATTACAGCAGCGTATTGTCCTTTCTCCCTTCTCTCCTAAATTGGAGCTGAAGATTGTGTTTTGCTAACCACTAACCAACTGTGATTCTGTACTTTCCTCTGATGCTCTGCCCTGGCCTGCGCAGGACTGGCTAGCAGCGTTGCTCATCTCCCAGGAGAGAAGTAGCTGTATCATGAAGCTGGCAGATGTGGGGGCAAGATCACTCTGCTATCATTTTCTGGCTTTTTTAACAGGTTTCTGAAGAGGTCAGGCTGATTGGACTCGTAGAAAAGCCCCAAACAAACAAAACCCCAAAGCCTCCAAAACCAAACCACAATCAAAAACCCCAGGCAACCCTACACAAGTATTATGAAAGAGTCTGTGTGCTGCATGATAGGGGCTAGACTTAAAATACTGTGAGGGGGAAATCCCCAACCAGATTTTGTAACCAGGGGTTTGAAGGTGGGGGAGGCCAGGGTAGGGTAGTACCAAAGAGGAGCACCTAATGTTAAAACTAAATTTACTCCTGTCTAAATATTTGGAAACATCAGATTTATTGTCTCTTCGTATCTCTGTGCATGCATGTGTTGTAATCTCAGGCCAGCACTTGCTTGTACTAGAGACCTCATTGCTCTCAGGTGTCTTTCAGTGCAAGAAAAGAGACCATTTCAGTATGTGCAAATGTGACTTTTGAAGATACAGCTTTTCTTTGATAAATGTCTTTTCAAGATGGGGCCTTTTTTACTATTATAACCTTAAGAGAGAGACAGAAAATTTGCAGTTTAGCTGTCAACTATGGACTTCAAAAGTACTATTTCTATATGGGGATGTTTAAGCCCTTGAATACCCCATCACTGAAGCTCATTACAAGAATCTGAACACCACAAACAGAAAATGAAATTGCACCTTTCATCCTACTTTTTAGCTTTCTCTTAAGCACCTTTAAGTTTTGGGAATCCTGATATGCCAAGTATAATTCATCATTGATTGTTGTCATGTGTGCCATTTTCTTTTACCATGTTCTCATCAGTGTCAGAAATATGGCCTGTTTTCTTTCAGTGTATTCAGATACTAAGTCCAATAAAATATGAAATCTTGTTAAAGTTTTGATTTTGGAAATAGGGTTGATTTTCTAGACAAAAAAAAAAAAGTGGTTATGCTCTCCTTTCTCCTTTCCATGACTGCTTTCTGTAACACTTCCAGATTTGTGCCATTTAAATGTTTTTAAAATTTGAAGAGAAATCAGAATGAGAAAGACTCTGAGGTACGTTTTCTTTCAGTACTCTGTTTTTTGTACAAATGCTTTGCAGCTGTTTAAACTGCCATGAAGAAACCATGATTTCAAAGGTGGAAGATACCCCAGGAGTTTGGAAGTGGAGAAAACTATGTGTGTTAATTTTTTCCGTTTCCCCACAGGAAAGCCTTCTGGAACTGAGGTCTAGACAGAGGACTTCAGTGCAGACGGAAGCTTCAGCAGTAGCACAGGACACTCTGTGTAAACTTTTTACTCCAATTAAAACCTCCCAGTAGTACAAGTTGTAGCTGCACCCAGATTTGTCACTAAAATTCAGATTGTGGGTCACCATTAGCACTCCAGTGCTACACTGCCTAACATTCAGTTTAGACACACCTCCTCTAGAAAGCCTACTACTAAGCTGCGGTTTAGTTCTCAGTATCGTTTCTACTCTGGGAGATGTGATTAAAAGAGAAACACCTTCGTTCTCTAACTAATTGATATAAAGGATAACTCTTTATGTCCAGGAGTGGAAATTTGGAAAAGGAAAGAGGAAAAAGAAGGACCCATTTAGTTTTCCATTAAGAAACCCTGTAGTGGTATTCAGAGAGGAAGACACAGCAGTTCCTATAAGCACTGAAAATAAGAAAAAAGCAATAAGAAAAACTTAATGTCACATTTTGTCTCAGCTCTGTCAGTATGACCTTTGATGTGATCAGCAAATGCAGACAATGTAGTTGTGTAAATGTGTCTTTACATTATTACTGCTCATTATAGGTCATTTACCTAAAGCTCCTGTGGGGTGGAGGTTCTGCAGTCTTCTGGGCTGGTTTTGGTGTAGCTGATTTGCATGGATTTTAAGGAGAAGAGATGAGCAGCCTGATACAAACTGCATTAAGGTTGAGGCACTCAAATGGGAAGGATTTTTATAATCAGTCTATTTCATGGAACGAAAGGAGAAGACCCATTGTGACATGCTGGGATATATGTTGTTAATTGCTTGTCATAACAATTCCATTTCTTCAGTAAGATCTCTCTTTTCCCTTACCTTCTGTCCCTATGAAATGATCTTGGCAATATGGAGAAAGCAACCCTAAGGAATCTATAATTTAATGAAAAAATGATGTTGCCATGGCATAGGAGAGTTCTGATTTTATATTGAAAGAATCTCTCAGTCCTCGTTTGCATTCCCTGATTCTCTAAACAGCTATATCAGCTGTTAAGATTCAAAAAATTAAAATTGTTCTATTATTAAGAAGAAATTAAAAGAAATAATCAGCTTAACACAAAAAAAACCTTTCCTTGGCAGCTCACGGGAAAAGCATATTTGTATGCTGTTAACATCCCAAATTGGCTTAAGTTAAAGTACACTGGGGCAAGATTAAACCAAAGCAAAGACAGTGGAAAAAGAACTAATGTTTTCTTTTCATTGTGAACAATGTGACATTTCATCGGTTGTTGTTGTTAGTATGTTGTAGAAAAATACTATGCTGAAGCCTACTATGCAGGCTGTTACAATCTGAGAGACTCTTTAATATACATTTCTTGGCATCTGCTGAATCCCTATGTTTATTTGACTGAAAAGTTTGTACCAGGCTTCCTCTTGTTCCATCTTCAGAGTTTGAACAAGAGAGAATTTTTCCCCTCCTTTTTTTTTTTAATTCCTGGCTTTTTTTTTAAGTGGTGTAATAAAGTTTTATAATCTTGATGAACAAATAGTTATTGGATTGAACTATACAAGAAGCAGACGGTATCTACACCTCCTTTGCTATTCCAAAGACACCAATTGCCATCATTCAGCAAGCTCTGCTGTTATCGTCTTGGGTGTCTTGCAGGATAGATGCTGCAAACTCCACTGCGGCTCACCAGGTGATTTTGTGGCACATGGGGTTGTACAACCTGCTGTACAACCACAGAGAGCATTGGCCAGCTTTCATGCCCCAGGTTAAAAAAAAAAGCCTAAAACCATGAAAGTTTGGCTCCTGCCCCTTTAAATATCCTGAGCCAAATTTCAGGGAAGTGCAGTTCAGGAGTAAGAGTTTGGGTTTCCATTTTATTGCCGTTGCTAAAGATTTTAGCTCAGAGTACCAGACACAGGCAAGAGATCCCGGCTTTCCTGGGATGTCCAACTTCAAGGCTTAAAGTCATGCAGGCCCCCTGCCCTATCTTTTGTGCTGCCATTGGTGTCCTCTCTCCTTGTTCTCCTAATAGTATTTTCATCTTTTTCTCACTATTCCCTTTCCAGAATATCCATTTCACTGTATATTTGACCCTCAGTCATTTTCACAGCTGTGGTTGAAATTTACCCCTAGAAGAAAGTCCAAGCACAAGCTTGGACACCAAGCACTTCCAGGCACTCCTAACCTTTAAGAGAAGCTAGTTATGCCTGTGCATTGTGGTCTGGGGGTGTCCCAAATGACATCATTGACCTTGGTTTGATGATTTCACTCCTGTGTGAGTTAACCTCCAAACCACTGGTTGGAAAACAAAGCTCTTTTTTCTCAGAAAGAGGCTTTTCACCCTTAGCATGTGGCATACCACATAGTGTCCATATAGTGGGGTTAAAATGGATTTTCTGTTTGGTCCAATAAAAACATAAATTATTCTTGAATTAGCATATATGGACAGCTACAACTAGTAAGTGCATGCATGTATGTGTCACGTATATATCTTTTATAGGCATATGCCAGAGACAAGCATGAGC
Organism: Jacana jacana; assembly: GCA_013400555.1. NCBI lineage: Eukaryota > Metazoa > Chordata > Aves > Charadriiformes > Jacanidae > Jacana > Jacana jacana. The sequence continues at coordinate 6,669 of VZTM01018943.1, forward strand.
TTGGATTTTCGATGCCGGTTAGAGAAACGAGACTTCCCCAGGGAATCAATTCCTTGGTGAAAGAAGTCTCTTTGTAGAAGGCATTTTAAGTGGGATTATTGCTTTCCTTTGTAACACTGATGAAATCCTCCCAGGAATTATGTGACAAGGTTTGGTAGTAAGAACACCCAAGTTGTGTCCAAGACTTTTGATCTCTCAGAATTATCTTCTGAGAGCCCTTCTTGATTACCTCTGCAAAACCAGATTTAACTTTATGTTCTGCCTTAAAAGTCCTTCCTACCTTTTGCTATAGGAGTAAATAAATGTTTTTAGATAGGTAACTATCACTCTTTTGAAAGAAAAAAAAAAAAAGCAAAAGAGCAAAGCAGACTGTAGTGAGTGTCTGACCCTCCTTTTGGTCTTTTTTCCATTTCTCAGTGAAGCAAAAAAAACCATGTGAATCTCAAATCCTCATGGGAGCAGAGAAAGAGGGAGAGGCTGTTGCTGCTTTTTTTTTNNTTGTGTTTTTTTTTTGTTTTTTTGGATCGAGTGTGCCTAGAGACACTGAACAGAAAGAGGTTCCCATTGTGCACAAGTTGCACAGACGTGAAAAAAGCAGTCTGTCCTTTTAATATTACTGTAGTAAATATGTGCATATATTTGGTAGGTCTATAGTATGCTGCTGCAAATTTGTTGTGTGACTCCCAGTAGCCTTCCAGGAAACGTGTTGGTACATTTGCATCTCTTGTGCGTGTTGCTCAAGCTCAGAGCTGTTGCTTTATCAAGTAGAGGAACATGAGGGTGAGTTTAGATTTGTTTGGGAAGCTGACTCTGATGTGTGTTCCTCCTGTTTAGCTGGTATCACTTCTTGCTGACAGTGTTGTGCAAGGGAATTTCCCTTAGGAAGTAAAGTTTTTATTGGACTAGTACTTCTCTTAAGTATATATAGAGGAAAATAACAATGGTAAAGTCAGGAAGGAAAAAACTCCTTAAGAGCTCCAGCAGGCCTCCCTAAATGTTATCACATGTTGTATAATATAGGGAACAATAAAAAGATGTAGTGCTTATAGAGAAACACATTTTATATATGTTTTTGTTATCCACAAAGCCAGCATTATATTTGAGGAAAATAACCTTGCATACAACGTCAATTTTAGATTTGTGCCTTTTATATGACAACACCAAATTTCATAGCTGTGTAATGCAGAAGTATGGTAATCAGCTGGTTAAATATTTAAATAATGAAAAGCTATTGATAACATGGCAAGCAATGATCAAATACTATATGAAAAGTAGCAGAAAATCTGCGGGAAATGTATAATTACACCATTTGTTAAGCCTTTGTATTTTGCATTGACAAGACATCGTCTTGTGTATATATATGTTTGCAAACGATATCAGATGTTCATCATTTGATGCTTCATTTGCAAATTATAATGTGGGACCCAATACAGCAATAAGCATCTACAGTGAATAGAGGCTGACTGCAGCTCAAGAGTAAGCTCTTTCCATGGTTGATTCTCACTTCTAGGTGAACACAATCCCATTTTTCTTTATTCTCTCTCCAAAATTTTTGACTCCCTGTTACGGTTCCAGCTGTCAGGCCAGAGTCGTTCTTAAGTCATGTAGCTGGGATCTGAAACTTACCCCATGAGGAGTGTCAGGCTCCATCATAGCTGTTAAGCCACAGTCTATTTTAGTGAGATGTTGAGGGTCAGTGTTGAAAGGGTACATCAGGTCTCCTGCTTCAGATTTTGACTGACAGGGAGAGGCAATAAGGAAAGAAATCTTCCACTCACTTTCTCTCTCTGCTCGTAGATTAGCTCCATACAAAACCTTTGGACTCCAACCTACTTCCCTGGGCTGCCTGTGCCTTTTCTCTGTACTTCCTCTGAGGGGCTGTTCCCTCTGCCATCGTTAATGCCGTATTTCAGTCCCTGACTTTAGAAGGGCCAGCTACCCGGATTGTTGTTTATCCTATTAGGAGGGATGTAAAGAGAAGGAAATATTCATGTTTTGGTTCTTTTACCTCCTTGAAAGTCCATTTAAAATGATGTTTTTAATGTGGGACTGCTACGATTTTCCTTCTTTTCACAAGTTGCCTGTTTTTTCTTTGCTAACCTTTTAATGTAACAAACCTGGAGATTTTTCTTCTTGGTTTCAGCGAGAAGGCTCCAGTACTCCTGGAAATGAAGGTGCCAGTGTTAATCGGAATGGGACTCTCAACTATTATCTCCACATCAAGATTCCTGGAGTGCTGTGGAGAATTTCGTCCAACTTGTGCCTTTGTAAGCAAAGAAAAGTTACGTTAGCTGGACAGTCCAATGCAGGGGAGGGGGGAAGAGCTAAGTGAGCTTTTGGTTATTTTATTAACATGCTCTCTAGTTTAGGTCCTAAGGAAATCTCCAACCACTGTATTTTTCAAGATGTCTCTGTCCAGGATAATATTTTGATTAGAAAAAAAGGAAGCAGGGAAAAAAAATAAAAAAAGTTATTACTGAAACAAAGTGAAGGACACTTTTTATTTCCCAAGCCTAAAGAATCTCTGGAAGAGTAACCCAAGATAGGACTTGGCAAGTAACTTATTATACCCTCTGCCAAATAATAGCTAGAGATCTAGCAAATCTAGTTATTAAATGAGATGAGCAGGAAGAGCCTGTTTGAAACTGCTTAGAAATACTAGCACTGTGCTCAGCAGAGGACAAAAGATGCAGGGATTATGAAGTGTAGTTGCTGAGGCCTCATTTCAACTAAGTAAGATCAGAGTCAACAGTGGACAGCAGAGCAGGAGAAGGGAGACGGGTGTTGTTGAGGCTTGTTTGCTGTTCTTGGCACTCGACCTGTTGTTATTGTTACTTTGCTTGGCTTTTAGCTGATAAATAAAATATGGGGTAAAGTCTAGAAACACAGACAGAAGAGGGCTCAACTACTGCCTAACTGCTGTGTGGTGCAGTTGCTGCATAAGAGCTATCTTTTTTGGAATTGAAGTGGGAACCGGTGGCATTTTATGGACTGGGACTAGCAGTAATGCTTTACAGTAATAGGCCATTAATATGGTGGTTGAGGGAAGTATAAAAGCTTTAGTTAGTCCTAGGCAAATCCAGGGAATGGCATTTAGACAGTTCAGAGAGTCTGTCTGGTCTGTAGCTGGACTGAACTGGCACCAGTTGCTAGAGCAGATTGTGTAAGTGACCCAAAAGGAGAGCCAGAGAATAGCTTTCCAACTCCCAAGAGCAGAGGGATCCTATTCAGGGAGGCTGTCTCAGCTGTCAGGGTAGTTCTTCTATGTCAGTCTGAAAAATATCTGTATTTTTCCCTTTGCAACCAAAAGCAAAAGCTAGCTTTTGAAAGATTATTTTAAAAGTGGAAGAGCTTCAGGCTTCTAAGGGCTTAATCTTCCAAAATTTTAATGATGGCTCATAAAAGCTAGTATTCTGCAAAGAGATACTGTACAATTTCTGTCTTGCACCCTTCTCAAAGGTGAATGCTGACTCAATACGGAGGGTAATTCAACCACTATTTTAAAGCTGGGGAAGGTGTAGCATCACTTAATTCTGTAACTGTACCATCTCTCTGTTTCAGTAATGCAGAGGAAGTGCTGCTTCTTCATACTGAAACCCTGTGGAGGCACCATGGCCAGAAAGCTTTCCAGGAGCAGTGTGGCTGGGCTTCTCCGGGTAGGTGTTCAGTAGCTTCTACACCAAGTCTTCCCAGGACATTCATTTTCTGGCAGTGTGCTTGGCAAAGAGGGTGAGCCGTGACTGACTGAGCTCTGCTAGGGCTTGAAGAAAACAGGGGAGAACAGTGGCTTGTATTCTTAAGGGTTTCTGGGGCAGAAGACCAGGAGAGGTCTCCCATATCTTTTTACAGCCTGCCTTGGCTTCCCTTTCTTGCCTGGTGAATGAGGGCCTCCACATGCTTGAGGCTTGACTCCAAGCTCAGAGGCTGGGTTTGCGAATGGCTTTCAAACATTAGCCAAAAATATTAGTCTGTGCATGTGTATGTGGAGGCGTGGGGGAGGGAGTGTTGCTCCCTTGTGCAGTCGCACAGAACAAGCCACAATCTGGCGTGCTTTTGTTTATTAATAGCTAGAATATGGAAGTAGGGCAAATATCCATCCTGATTTATCCTGACTTGAATAATCCATATAGTCTTCAGGCCATAGACTAGCAATTCTGTCTCTAGCTGTCACATTCCTGAGTTTTAGGAGGTGATAGCTGTGACCATTTTATGTCATGATGATCAATGTCACATTAAAGAGAGAAGCCTGCAGGCAGGCGCATGAGCTGTGCAAGCGCTGCTTGATTAGGGACGCGCTGGGGTGGGGATGCTGCTTGCTGTCACTCCATGCTGTCAGAGGCGACCAGACAAAAGATCCTGAGGGGAAGGTCACCCTGGCCTGGGGCTGCTCTGCTGGAGAGGGGGGAGCACCAAAGATGCTCCAAGAGGCAGGCCACAGGCAGAGGAGAGGAGTGGAAGAACCATGAAGCAACACTGAGGGAGGCAGGAAACATTTGATTCAGGAGTGGGGAAGGGGGAGAGAAAGAAGGAGAGATGTGCAAAACCCTGTGGCTAACCACTCCAGAAGCGTCAGGGTCTTCTGAAGCAGCGCAAGCTGATCCATGAATATGAGGCCATTGACATTCCAGGAATTAAAATTAAAATAGAGTAATGAAAATCAGGAAAGGCTCCGCAATGTTACTGAGAGTTGGGCTGGTTTTCTCCATTTTGTTTCTAAAAGTCATGAACACACTGAATTCTGTATTTTTATTCTCTCAGCTTGCAACATGGTGTTTTTCACACCTATTTTTGAAATCACAGCAGCTTTCTTGACCAAATGTGCAGATCTGCCATTGTGGGCTACTTACATTCCTAGAATGTGAAGAGAGACAAACAAAAGGGCATTAGCAGTGATAAATCCAGCAAAGGATGCCTAGGACACAAATCAGAAGTCCTCATTTGGTCAGGTTTCCCACTGATTCCACATGAACTGGCATGATTCTGGAGTAAAGCATGCAAGCTGGAAGAATAGGATGCACATTTGCATCCTGTTATTGTTTTGGATGTTATTCTGGTAACAATTTTTTTTTTTCTGGATGGGCACATAAAAAAGCAATAAATATTACTGCTGGTGGCGTTTTAGAAACTGCACACATTACTTGGAACGTAGGCCTATTTACTAGGGGTAGAACAAGTATATAGGGAAACAAATCCTTGCCCAGAAGTATTTAAAGCCTAATATTTAATCAAGACACAATGTAAGAAACAAGAGTAGCATGAAATGAAGATGGCTGTGCTGGCCGTCTGCTGTTAGTTAAGCTAGCTAATGAACAATCTGATAGCTTCAAATCATCAAATACTGTATTCATATTGTGATAGGTTTCTGTTCTATTTTAACACAGATAAGCAAACGCAAGAGTGGTTTCTACCAAGCTAATTTCTGGAATTGCAGTGTTTAATACCTAGGGCTGATTAGTCTATTTGTAAATGCTGTGTTTCAGCGTGTCCATGATTTTTTTGGACCTTGAATTGAAAGGTCTAGAATGACTTTTCCAAAATGGTCTATATGAGAACTCCCTCCATGCTACAGTCCTGCCTCCTCCTTGTGCCTCCCTTCCCGAACCACAGCAGGTGAGGAAGCAGCACAGGTCCCCTGACTCTTCCCTCTAGCTCTCATGCTCTTCCCTCACCAAGCATGAGTCTCCATTCACGTGCACAACCCTCGCACAAAGCTCTCAGCCAGAATGAATGCAGCACAGCGAGGCAAACATCTATCTTCTAAGGCCAAGGACAACCTCGGTGCTTCTTTAGAAGGGGCTGGGACAGCACCCTTGCGTTGCCAGAGAGCTGAAGGTGGGCAGGCAAGGGCAGCCCCCAGCCACTGTCTCTCCAGCGCCCGGCCCTTGCCTGGGAGCAGAGCTATGGCAGCGCTCCCTTTCCTCTCACTGCTGGAGAAACCACAGGGCCCCAGGTCCTCACCCGGCCAGGGAGGCTGGGATTCCCACAAGTGGAGAAGAGAGAGCATGCCAGGACTTTCCTGTTTGCTTTTGAAACGTGGATGCTGGCTGTCCGGGTGTCTCTGTGTGTGTCTGATGGGAAGCACAGAGCCACTCGGGGCTCTGTGGCTTGGGCTTGTGAGCCTAGTTTGTCAGCGGTAAGTTGTTCTTGTCAGATTTCCAAGTAAACAGCAGACAGATACTTACCCCTTTGAGCTGTTAGGGTTTGCCAAGAAAACTGTCTGAACTTTGAAAATTCTCCTTTTATTTTCTGCCTTCCTCACCCTGCTTCTGCCGACAGCAGGTCTCTCTTTGTCAGGGGAGAGTCCTCCAGGCACAACACAGGGAAATGGAGGAGGGGAAATTCTCACCTCCAGAAATCCTATTTGTCAAGACGAGGATGTCTGGGTCTGGGAGGGGAACTGCAGCAGGGCAGGCAGCGAGGTGCAGCTAGGACTCCTCTGAGAACCTCTCCCTCAGAATGAAGAAGATCATTTCTCTGGAGAGAGGGGGCAGGGTAGAAGCGTGCACATGGTAACAGCAACTTGGGTTGATGGGTGATAGCTCATTAAGTGGTCACAGCTCTATGGTAACAGCATGTATGGCATCCACATCTAAAGCAAACACATGGGCTTTGATCAAGTTTGATCTTATTACACCAGTGGAGTCCAGCCCAGCCTGGGCTCCTCTGGAGCTGGGGACTTTGCAGCTTGCAGAATGAGCCCTGTCTTTGCCTCTACAGGGACACTTCCATCAGGTTTCTTGTTGCTGTGCCCAACCCTTTGTCCAGGGCTAATGCTGGAGGGTCAGCTTCACCATCCTCTGAGGCTGTGTGCAGGCAGCAGCCTGGGCATTAGGGTCAGCTTCACCATCCTCTGAAGCTGTGTGCAGGCAGCAGCCTAGGCATTAGGTTGCCTTCTCTGCCACAACTCCCTTACCGGGGTTCTCGGCAGCCCTGCCCTAATGCTGTATGCACCTGAGCACACAGCGAGGCCTCTGTGGTCTGTGAAAAGAGGAAGGCTTGAACAGCTACTGCTGAGTTAGTTCTGCATGATGCATATATGCCTTGGGCTGATGTGGAGTCTGTTTATGACTGGGATAAAACATAAAAAATGCTGGAGTATCTGGTGCATCTGCTTGTTTTCTCTTTAAGAAATGAAATAAAGTGAATAAAGCTAATAGGCTGAATTCTGCAATAAAGAGCATTAGCCACGCTCCAGAACATATAACCTTTTTGCTTTGTGAACAACTCTGGAAGTGGTGTTTGGAGCCAGTTTTGTATCATGTTCTTGAGATGCTCAAGCAAGGTACTTACTAATTACTAAATATAGCTGTTCAGTTCTGGTCTTTGAAAGGGGAGAGGACTTCTGGCCTTTAGGCCTTTCTTTGGGGAAGAAATCATCCAAGTCTGCTGAATCAATGGGGTTTCTTCCATTGACTTTATACATTTTGGCTAATATCCAGTCTGACCTCCCTCAGCTTCTGTCTGGATATTTGAACAGTTAGATCATCTTTGGCAGCTAGTAATATATTTTAATTTATTTTTTTTTTTTATACCAGAGTGAATATCAATGTTCAGCAGGTTAGCAAAACACAAGGTTACATTACTGCAAAGAAAGCTTGCTGTTTACTTTTCAAGGCCGAGCCTTGAATTTCTTCTCATCTTGGAGAAGAGCACAGTAAACGATGCAAGGGAACAGAGGCACAGTTCAACTACATCCTGACAGCAAGTAGCTCTGTAAATACAGATGTTTTAGGAAATAATCTTTGTGAAGGATCCGTTGTTCCCAAATATCGTAGGGAGTTGCATCTTTTATATGCCATGTAGGTCACATCCTTAATAAAAGTGCTATTTTCCTTGTAAATTGTAAAACATACAACTTCTTCTTCAGACACATACTTTCCCTTCTTTCTGCAATCTCCTTGGTCCAGGTGTGTGAGGTCTCTGTGCCACAGAGGTCTTCTACAGAGGTGGGACTCAGCCAGCTTAAAGAGCGTGCTGAGCTGATCACATCCTTGTTCCCTGTTGTAACATATAGTGTATACCACGCTGACAATCATTTGTTTTTTAGCATTGGTAATCACTGATATGTTCTTTTAAGTGAGATTCATAGATGCTGATTACATTTACTGCATAAATTACTTCATTATTAAAATCAGGTCATTTGAGCCCCAAAACCATTAACATGCAAACTATTAGCATAATTTCATAAGCTAATAAATCAAGCACAGGAAAAGAATTAAGCGGTTCCTAGTGATAAGTGTTTCTTCAGAGATTAAGAAACACAATTTTCTTATGCATATATTAACATTTTAAAAGTGAATTCATGCAAAAGCAATTTTTCTGCATATATAAAAACTTATGTTTAATAATCTTTATATTCAGCCTGCAGAGCTGTTTCAAAATTAATGTTTTTTTCCTCAGATCACTGTACAGGAATTTGACATTGAACCAGCTAGCCTATTTTGATATACTCTACCTGTAAAATTCTTTATGCCTTTATTTATAAGTCAAAGTTAAGAAATAAAACAAGCCAAGATATGATTTAGAAGAAAAATAGCTTGGGTTCATCTTAGATAATGAACTGTTCATCCAAGGTAAATTTTGTATTCTTAATCTTAAGCAGTACCAATGAAATTGTAATTATCTCCATAATTGCAATCTAGAACTGTGGTTGTTGTCTTATTAAAGTGGTGCATTAAAATTAATTTAATTCCCATTTCTTATGTAATAGAATGTAATATTGGCCAGAATAATGCAGAGATAGGCTCCTCTATTCACTTTACTGAGTAGATTTAAAAATAATACAGTAATACAACTGTAATTATTTGGATACACAAAAGTTGCAGGGAAACAAAGAAAATTCCAATGTAAATGAAACTGTAATAAGCAACAGATGACAATGGCCAAGAATTTTACTACATTACTAGACATCCATGATTTATTTATGTTTAGCTGGTTTTGTTTTCCAGCTCCTAACCTACTGTTTTGGTTTGTTTAATATATTTCTTTTTCAGTATGAGGCACCCAAAGACTGGCTCCAAGGAATAAGGAAATACAATATTTTCAGAATGGTGCTCACCACACTGGGCATTTGGGGTCCCCTGGTTCCTACAGCAATACCACAGTCTCTTCCTTTTCGAACCCACATGTGAAAAAAAAACCCAACCCGTACAGATAGCTTTTAGCAATTGCATGTACTTGCTGCTCTTTAACGACTGGCTTGGCTAAGACGGCACCACTGCGAGAACAGCCTCTTTGGAGAAGGTGGGCTTGTTGCTGTCCTTCTCCCTGAACCAGTTCACTGGGCCCCTGCTGGCACTAGGGAGGTGATGATGACATGCAAGAGGAGATGTGTGGGGACACTCCTTTTCACGGCAGCTGCTTGCGAAGTCAGTTTTGCTGCAATTCGAAGCCCCAACCTCAGCCACAGGAGAAGCTGTGCTGTCCCAGGCACAGTGGGTAGTGTTCTCCCAGGCACAGTGGGTAGTGTTCACCCAGGCTCAGGTGAGATAGTGGGACAGTCAGCAGACAGCCTGTGCAGAATAAGAGGAAAAAAAGGAACGTAGTACAGTTGCTGTTTTCGTAATGGTGTAGCTCATGTGGTGGGAGAGTGGGACCTGTGGCTCAGAAGGCCAAGTATTAATTACCAAAATAAGGACATGGCAGAGCACTGTAGATGTGCAGCTTTCCACATCTGTTGTCCAAACCATTCTTGTTCTGTGCTCTTTCCTCACCTTTTTGCACATCAGGAAGTACAGGGATTATGTAAACCCCCCAAATTATTAGTGTTCTCCATACCTTTCCCCAGTTGGAGGACTGCCTCATTCCTCACTCATGGTCTCCTTTACATTCTTCCTTTTAAAGCAGATATTGAATTACTGCTCCTCCTGGCAGGTCTTTAGCTTGTTTGGAGGCTGCATGTTGCTTGTATGTACGTAAATCATTTATGTCTGTTGAGGATTCTCATGGGCTATGTTTCAGGTATGCCTTCAGAAGGGTTTATCACAACTCCATTCCAGGTCATAAACTCATTTTTCAATGTTTGTGTACCTAATTGCAGAGAGGAGATGATGTATCTAACGCAGGGAAGGTGACAACATCCCTGAGAAATGGTATTTATGAGAATTTTCTAATCAAAATGTGAGTAATTGCAATAGAATCGGTATGGAAAATTTGGCAGTGTTGCTTTACATACTGCTGAAGCTGAATATTCAAAAGGTGATTTGAAATCTTGTCTGGACAAACTAGCATGATTGGAGAGTTTTTACAACATAACAGTCCCACTTAAAGTCAAATGGAGGGTACTGTGCAGATGCAAAACCTGACCTGATTGCTTTGTTCATATATAGTAGAATCCTGTTGAACTCAAAGGCAGATTACTCACCCGAATAAAATTTCTAGGTCAGGTTCTGCATTTGCATGAATGAATATGTGTAAAAGCAAGAATTTGAATTTCCAGGATTCTGTAATAATTATTCTCAGGTAACACTGATATCTTCCCTTTTAAAATGCTAACGAATCTTTTTCATGTGGAACACCCAACATGAAGTACTTCACTCAGCCAGGCAGCATCCTAATATTCAACAGTGCGTGAAGAGGAAGGTTCCTGCAGGCAGTGTTCATCACCCCTGCCCCAGGCTTCTGCTCTCACTGCCTCACCGAGGACTCTGTTGTCTCCACATGCTAGAGGGGAAACTTCAGAAGATGTTTAGTGGGCAAACTGAAGGCATCTCTGCCCAGGTTCAATGAATGTTCCTTCAAGAGAACAGAGTAATTAATTTGAACCATAGAATTTATGTTTCATAGTTGATTTTTTTCAGCACTGTCATTGTTCATACTGCCACCTTTTCTCTTTCAACCTATTTATCTGCTTTCTCTGTAAACTGTGACGCCCCTGGTGATGGCATAAATTCAGCTTGGAAGTGATTTCTAGTATAAGCTAGTCTTTGGTATACCTGTTTGTGAAGGCTCACTGAGTAGTGGAAAAGGATATTTTTAAAAAATCAGTCTTTGAATGGCATCTTATTCATTCACCAATCTGACCACTTCTAAACGCCTACTATCACATTATACGCACTGTCCGACTCATGAAGGAAGAAAATGGAGACAAGGGGACTGTGCCGTCTGTGCCTGGCAATTACGATGTTCATCAGTGGTGGGAGGACAACTGGCAAATGAAAGTTCTAATCCACCTCTAATGGATTCTCTTAATTTGAAAAACTACTTTATATAGGAGTGCCTATAGGGCTGCATTTCACGCACACAGTTCAGAGGCAGGAAGGCCAGGAAGAGCCTGGCTGAGGTGTTCAGTTGTAGATGTACTGAGTTTTCTTTCTGTATGTCAGCAGTGGCTGCTGTGCTGTGTACCTCTGTAGCCCATCCCAGGACACATGCCTAACCTCTGTGGCTGCTTTACAAGCACCACTAGCCGAAGGGGGACAGGCTGTCACCCCACTTCTTACTCCCTCTCTTCCCTGCAAAGTCTACAGGAGGGAATATTCTCCTGTATTTGAAGAAAGGTCCTAGGAAATCAGCATTCCTGCTCTGGGACACTTACAACCATAACAAGCTCAACAACTTTTCCTCCTCTTTCCCAGGAATCCAGTATACTTATGGAAATCCTGAACCATTGCAGATTTTCTTCCAGGAAAAGGGTATATTGTTACCAAGGTCTTTCTAATGGCAAGAATGTTTGCTGTTTTGTTTGGGGGTTTTCTGTTTGTTTGTGCGGGGTTTTTAAGATTTCTGTCAACAACATAAAATGTTGCTTTATTTACCTCCACGCAGAAACTTCTGGTGAGGAGGGAACGCTGTGTAAGCAGGAGTGCTATAGTACGCCCTTAAAAAGTTCAAAAGTAGGCTCAAAATTGCAATTTCCCTCTTTTTAAGATTATTATTCTGCCAGTTAACGACCACATACAGCATTTTACTTAAAAGTAAGTAACTTTATATGGTTGAGGAGGAAACTGGACTGTTCACCAGAAGTTATTGAGAGGAATCACTTCCAAAGTCCATTGGGACCTTCACTCTAAAATCTCTGTAGTCATTTCAGTAACTTGTTTTATTACCAAATTAGCTCATTTAGGCTACCCAGCTCAACTGCTGCTCCATTTCTGGCAAGTATTACTCTAAGAACAAAACAGATGTATAGTACCTGTGGCTTAAAAAACAATATTATCTACAAACACCAGGATATGGGAAAGTGTTTGCTGAGTACTAAAGCTTTTGTGGCAGAAAGGAGTTAAAATAAACTAGGGAACACATAGTACTCTTGCTTTGTCATAGGTCCTCTGCTGCAAACTTGAAATTATAGTGTTGAAGGTGACTGTGGAGTTTGTTTCATGCCTGCTAAAGATCTCTGATCTGATGTAAATGGTCTTGGATTATCAAAATCTATTTCTCATGCATTGCATTGGCCCCATTTTCATTATTGGGAGTATGCAAACTGTGTACACTGTTAAAGAGTAAGAACCAGTTCACATAAATGATTCTCCCTTAGTTACACATCAGGAGTCATGTATCTTCTCCATTTTCTTACATAATCTCAGATGGGACAATAAAGTTCAAATTTTTATGAGTGTATTTGAACTTTCCAGTAGTGGTTGGGGTCTTAAATATCAAGATATCTGAAAAATTATGAGACTAAGAACACAGTTGAGTTTTTTTACGTTAATTTTATTTAATGGAATTCAGACACTTACTCAAGACCTTAAGAATTCCTGGAAAATTTATGCAAAACAAGGTGATTCACTATTTTAAGGTACCATAATAATCTGTTTGTGCTTTATTTACTATTCTGTGAACCACCCACTGTGACTGGTGGAAAACCTTTTTCCATTTTGTTGCAGATGACCCGGTTCTTCCGCAAGAAAAAAATTAAGATATTGTTAATTGGAAGATTTTTAAAGCAAACTGCAAAGGGCAAAGAGAATTGCTGCACTAGGGACAGAAATTGAGCCCACAGGAATTAGCTGAATGGCTGTGATACATCTCCCACAGAAGACCAGCAGTGTTGGTTATTCTTCATTTTTATGTGATGTGTGTTAGTTCCCATTTGTTTACTCGTCCATCATGTGGAGGAGAATTAAGCATAATAGTATATACTTAGGATATTCTGGAAGTATGATTTCCTTTCAGAAGTGAGCCTCCCAAACTTATGTAAAAATCTATCTGTGGCTTGTATTTCAAATAACCATATCCTTTGAAATTACTGCAACACTGCAGAGTGTTTATAAACTGACCGATGTTTACAATTACCAATGTTTACAAGGTACTGATTTGTTAACATGCCATCCCCTTGTCTCAGCTGGCTCTCCAGGCATTTGAGACCCATTTTTGAACCAAGGCACGTCCTTCTCTATTTCCTAAGAATATTCCAGGAGTGTCATCCAGACTGTGGTGACGGTTAGGTCTTTGCACTGCAGCTTGGGTCAGTGCTGGCTACCACGGATCACTGAACTGCTTGGGTGTGCTAAGCCAACAGGAATCTGACCCAGCAGAGAGAGACCTGGTGGTTTTCTGGTAGGTAGCCTTGCAGGAATGTCTTGATGTTGAGTGTCAAAGATGGGGAAAAGATGAAGGTGGGACAGCTCTACCAGTGGGGAGGAAGGGGCTGGCTTGTCATCTAGCGGTTAAACACCTGAAGAGTAATGTGGAACTTCAGCCTTGTAGGGGTACCTGCTGCATGGTTTTCCACACCCAGCTTAGGTATGTGCTGCTGGTAATATGAATTTCATGCTGTCTGTTGAGAAACTTGTTTATCAGCATTGGGTATCAGTTTTAAATGAAAATATAAGATATCTTTATCATGACATCTTACAATGACAATATAATATGATAAAGTCTTATCTTGTACTACAGGCAAATGGTACTGCAAACCAGAAGTACAATTTAGGAAATCTGAAGAGAAGGTAGAGTAATGAGCTTATTTTAACTGATGTGTATGTAGTTTTACACTTTGGATTACAAAGATTTTGTTAAAGTGGATGTTGATCGGCTAACTTTATTTACCAGTATGACATGTCCTTTCCTTCTCTTTGTCTTACACACAGAGAACTGCAGCATGGAAATGAAAGCCTTTATTTCCAAGCACTCTTACACAAGGAGAGTCAAGAAAGTTAAAGCAAATGAAGTTAGTGATGTGAGTCCAACTTCCACAAATCAGAGGGCATTAAAAGGCTTCTGTGTGGTTTAGTTCCTTCAGGTGTAGTGTGGCTGTACACTTGCTCAAGGACTGAGCTCATTCACTGATTGCTTTTAAATTTCATGAACTTTAGAGAAACCCCAAGAATGAGACAACACAGGTTGAAATGTATGTTTATTCTAATTAAACACCTAAGGAAATAGGAGAACATCTTACTGAATGCCTTATGTAGGTATAGTTTGAAAGTCCACAACATTGCTGAGATAAGATCTCCTGCTGCAGTTGATGAAACTCCTAACAACAGTAGCACTTACCTAAAAAGTATCTTGGGAGCTGTATTTAATGTAATAACCATGGACAAATCAGAGAAGAAACTTCTGAAGTGCTTCCAAAGTAAGTAAATATAAATTTTTATGTATTTTACAAACGTTTTACTAATACTTGCTCATATATTATTCTCAAGAAGAGAAAACTTAGGGGGAATCTTATACATGTGTATAATATATATGTATATAAATACCTGACAGGACAAAGAAGACAGAACCAGTCTCTTCTCACTGGTATCCAGAGAAGTGACAAGACACAATGGGCACAAAATGAAACAAAGGAAATCCCATGTAAACAGAACAAACTTTTTACTTGTGAGGTTGATCAAACACTGGAACAGGTTGCCCAGAAAGGTCATGGAGTCATATTATCCTTTCTGTAATACAGCAAAAGGGATGATTCAAATGTAAGTGGTCCTTTTGAATAGCAATGGGAAATTAAAATGTTATGACAGCAATTTGTTTGTAGAATTCAGGTTCAGTTGCCAATGAGCTGGACATTGATTTTATGTTTGGTCTGTAAGAAACAGTCTTTCCAGATCTTCATTGATTTTTAATTTTGGATGATTTATGACATACTCCTTTTGACAATACTTTCATATTTTTTTTTCCCCTTGCTAATTCCAATACAATGCAATACGTTAAAAATGTAATACAACCATAAATGCCTTCAGCATTTTCAGTAGTCTTAGCATTTTGCTCAAACTGGCTTGTTTAATATCTCTGTTCAAATGTTCTGAATTTGTTGTCTTGCTAAGCAATCCATATGCTCAAACACCAGATTAAGAAGAGCTGTATCCACTTAATAGAAGCATGCAAAGATCCAGAACACTGGAATGCAACAGAACTTCTCTAATTTTGTCTACTGTCTGTATTATTGCTGCTCATTCGTCTGTGTGCCTTCCCTCCCGGTCCAGCTGCCACCACGCAGATGGCATTTCCAGCAAAATAAACTGTTCAGATTTGGTATGCTATTTGTTGTCTGGAAATGTTAGCAGATGACAGGGAGAGGGGAGGAAGAGGAGGGCTAGCTCTGCATTTTTCAAGTCAGGTTTTCTCCTGAATTCTGCTTGATCACCACAGAGAAGTCCTGGTTATTACCAGGGTAGGAAGGGAGTGAGAAAGTGTTTGATACCGTGCATGTACCGTACACCTCTGATTCGTTCTGAGGCTTGCTGAAATTAAGTTTCCACACTATGCAGTTATTTACTTCTAGTGCTGTAACACCTTTAATTTATTAAAGGGCTGGGGGGGGAAGAAAAAAAAAAAGTTTTGTTTGCCCTAGAAACCAAGTGAAAACAATGAGAAGGAAGAAGAAGGCATCCCTACAAAATTATTACTATTACAGCCAGACACAAAGTGGAACGTTTGCAGTGTCTATGAACAGATGTCTAACGACAAGCAAACAAAACAATTATTCTTAAATAAAGATTTTTTTCTGTTTTATTTTTTATATGCCTTATATTCAGCCCTTTCATATCAGTCATTTCTATACTCTCTTAGCCTTGTTTGATGGCCCAGCTGTTACTCAGAAAAATGTGATGGTCTGGGCTTTGATACAAGAATAGAGGAAAGGAGAGACATGGTAACTTTTTAGAATGAAGTATAGTGTAGCCTCAGGTGTCTATCATTTGTCTTCAGGAATTCAGCTTTCAGATAGAATCATAGAATCATTTAGGTTGGAAGAGACCCTTGGGATCATTCAGTCCAACCATCTGCCCTACTCTACAAGTTCTCTCCTATACCATCTCCCTCAACACCACATCTAATCTACTCTTAAAAACAGTCAGACATGGTGAGTCCACCACTTCCCTGGGCAGCCCATTCCAGTGACTGAAGCTGATTCCAGTGACTGAAATGCCGTTAACTTGCTAAATTTTCATTTCAGGGGCTGAAATCTCCATAACTATTACGTGCCTCAGAGAGAAAAGTTTCAGATAAAACTATTTTGTTGAACATGGCTAAGGGAGAAGGTTGCTGGTTTTGGCATCTTAAAAATATTTTTGCAACTATTTTGCTGAGAAGCTGTAGTACCTCTGTGTGTTGCAACAAGGACTTGATATTCCACACACCTGACAGCAGGAGGTTTTTTGGCTGCTGTGTGAAAATTCATTCCAAATACTGCTCAGAGTACAAGCTTCTGCAAAATACCCATTCATAAACACACAGAAGAGTTCTTGCTGCCCAGCTGCAGCAGGGTCACTGAGGCACCCGGTCTGAGAGCAGAGACAGATGTCCTTTTCAGTGACTCGAGCTAGGGCACTCCAAGCAGGTATTGGCCCATCTGCTCGGTACTGCTCCTGTATCTCAGATGTCATGGCTGATTATCTGAGTGCTCAAGCTCTGTTTCAGTGAAAATTCGGAGAAGCAGTGCCCTTCACTGAAAATGCCATCTTAACAAGCTACTCATTCCCAGCCTATGCCCTCCTTCAGTTGTTCTTGTAAAATTGTTCATGGGGTCTTGCAACAACCTGGATCCAAAACCTGCCCCTCCATACCCCAAATAATCTTTGATTATTTTTAACCTGAACTGACCCTCACAACCAATTCAACACAGAGCTGACTGTGGCTAGATTAGCTGGAGGACAACTAGCTGTGCCCTGCAGTCAGGGAGATGATCTTCTCCAGGCACTGAACTTTCCTCTTGTTTTTTATGTGCAGGTGTCGTAAGGAGACCCAGCTCTGTAAATGCTCGGCAATCAGGAGAGCCACGGGAGCAGCTGAGGGCTGGCATCTCCCCTTGCAGAAGGCAGACAGAAGGCAGCTGGTAATCCCCTGAACTGCCACTGTAAGGTTTGATAAAGCTGCTCTGGCAGAGCAATTTGTGGTGTATGCTTTTCTACCACCTTAAAAGGTAACTAAGTCTTAATAAGGCTTATGTATAAAGTCAGAGTCTCTGCTGGTGCCAAGAGCACTTCATTATGCCCAAGAAATGTAGTAACGTTTCTATTTTGTACCACAAACACAATTCTTTACTGAGCAGGAGGGAATTTTTCTGAAACTGGTTGGGTAAAATCCCCTGAATTAGAACCAGAAAACCCAGGACTGTGGGGTTATAAAATGAATCAGCTCTGTAACAGTAGTCCATAGATCTTCCCTTTTCACCTGGACAAGTCACTTACAAACACATGCCTGTGTTTGTAACCGGAGATTAGCTGAACTTGAAAAAAATGGGTTTTCTGAAAGCAGTGCAAAGGTACTTCACAGTCTTTCTGCACTATAAAAGTTTCTATGTGGGAACAAGTTTTGAGCACTGATGCTGATGTTGCTTTCTATATGTAGTCCATGGATCCTGGAAGCCTGTGAGCTTTTTATAAGAGGTCTGTGAAAATTTACCTGTGAAGAGTCAGGGAGCTTTGGTTTCTTTCATAAAGCTCTGTACTTCCACTGGGAAGAGAAAGAAAACTAGGAACCTGCAGGACTGATATGACTGCAAGATACTGATGAGGTGAGGTATACTTCTGTGCCATAGATGACTGCATGCGAATTTCTCATGCAGACAAGCATGTGTGTTTGTCCATGGTGGTTTTACTCATCTGATGGGTTCTCAAATTGATCCAAATTTTTGGAATGCCAATAAAACAGAATTCTAGGTGAATTTAGGTAGTACATGACAAACCTTCTAAGCAGTTGTGGAACAATTAGTGGATTAGGTGAATAGATGGGGTTTAGATAGATATATAAAGTGAAAAAAAAATGAATGATGATTTAAAAAAGCAAGCTCTGTTTCTTTCTGCTGTCTGATTAAATTTTAAGACCTCCCTTTTTAAACAGCATATGGGACACAGATTTCCTAGTCATCTGGGGATCAGTTAGATACGTGTCTGTGTGTTATTCAAGTTTCAGCTGATTAAGCCGTTGCATATACCAGAAGTTTCCTGTAATATTTGTATGGACTGCATGTACATGGACAGCAAAGCCAGCTCAGAGCTTTTTGACAAAATCAGTTTCTTAAGGAAAAAAAAAAAAAAGAGCCTCAATTTGTGTAAGCCAAAACTTTGCAGGAAATAAGTCAAATCAGATTTCAACACCCTGAAAAACTAAATTTGATAAAGCATGGTTTTCACACTTCAAATTAAAGATTTTGATTTTCTGTAAAATTATTTTAGTTACAAAACATAAGCTAATTCTAGTATAATCCAAATTTTTTAAAATCACCTAAATAAAATATTTCCATTGACATTTTGGACATTATTCTTTTTTTTTAGTTCATAAATTTTGTCATGGTTTTGAAAATTTTTTTGTCACAGTTCAAGAGAGATGGGCAAGAGTACAAATCCAGTCCTAGCTCAGTCCATTATATTGTAGATATCTCAAAGGAAAACTCAGTAGAAGAGAATGAAGCATTCCCAGAAAAAACACAAATGAAGTATTGTTGTTCTACTTTCCCTTCACATCTGCTCCCTAGCCTTTAATCATTCATTAGCAGCTATAGTTCTGATACGATTCTTATCAGGTATCTATTCCAACCAGTAAAGCATAATGGTAATGAATAATTGGGAACCATTATTTTAGCAACTGCTCCCGATTCTGTTTAATGACTAAATGAATACAAAATGTTTTCTCTTCCTGCTAGCAGGGCTATTTAATTTAGATGTACTATAGATAAATGCTTACAGAAGTCATTCCTCAAAACTTATAACAAGAGGAAACATTTGCATGTTTATATATCTCTTTCATAGCATAATGAAATAACTTTTGTATTTTTTTCAAGATTACACAGAAAGCAACCTAGTATGGCAACTATGGTTCATTAGGGAATTGCATTACAATTGAAAATTTCTCTCTAGCTGTATGTTCTGAAAAAAACCACTGTTTAACTTGAAGTTAGGATGGGATGTCTGCTAAATGTCTACAGAACTGCTACAGTGGTTGAAAAAGAAAATAATTTTCTTTTAAAGGAAAACTTTTCCTACAAATTACAAAGTTGAAATTATTTTTATGCAGTTATTTAACCTAGAAATTAGAATGAAGGGAAATTTAGATGAAGAACAGGAAGTTAGTTATTTAAGTCTCAGGGGTTTCACTGGGAAATGTAGAAGCAGCATTGTAGAAAACTGTAGAAGAAAATATCAGGGATGTTTTCTGAAGTGTATGGGGAAAAGGGAACAGGTTTCTATCCTTCTTGGGAAAGCTATGTGAGGATTTCTGCTAGCAGGAGTTAAAGGAAACAGAAATATGGGGGTTGAGATTAACAAGATTACTGAACTTGGCCAAGGAATTCATACAGAAGTTGAAAGTCCTTGGAGAAACTGAGAATGATAGAGAATAAATTTCTTAGGGCTTTAAAATTGTGACAGACCTGAGGTCTGGTTACTGCAAAGCAAATGATGAATCTCGTAGACGATCCTATCACTGGAGTAGTTCGTCAGGTGGAAGAACCTCTGAACGAACTGCAGAAGAAAAGTCGCTGGAGAGTAGCTCAGTCCTATCTTTACTATTGGCTGAGATAACTTTATGATGACAGTCAATTTAGAAAACATACGGATTTAACTGTGGATAAAGGAGGATGAGTTTGCCTCAGTTGATGAGGACTGGGTTAAGGACCAGTTAAGCAATCTTGACATCCATAAATCCAAGGGTCCTGATGGGATGCACCCACAGGTGCTGAGGGAGCTGGTGGAAGTCATTTCTAGGCCACCCTCCATCATCTTTGGCAAGTCATGGGGAACTGGAGAGGTGCCTGAGGACTGGAGGAAAGCAAATGTCACTCCAGTCTTCAAAAAGGGCAAGAAGGAGGACCCGGGTAACTATAGACCGGGCAGCCTCACTTCTATTCCTGGAAAGGTAATGGAAAAACTTATCCTTGGTGCTATCATAGGCATAATAAGGATAAGAAGGTCATAAGAGGCAGCCAACATGGCTTCACCAAGGGGAAGTCATGCTTAACCAATCTGATTGCCTTCTATGAAGACGTAACCAGGTGGATAGATGATGGTAAAGCAGTGGATGTGGTGTACCTTGACTTCAATAAAGCATTCGACACTGTCTGCCACAACATCCTTGCAGCTAAACTGAGGAAGTGTGGCCTGGACGATAGGGTAGTGAGGTGGATTGTGCACTGGCTGAAAGATAGAAGTCAGAGAGCTGTGGTCAATGGAACAGAGTCTACTTGGAGGCCTGTATCTAGTGGAGTCTCAGGTATCACTACTGGGACCGGTACTGTTCAATATAATCATCAGTGACTTGGATGAGGGAATAGAGTGCACTATCAGCAAGTTTGCTGATGACACCAACCTGGGAGGAGTGGCTGACACGCCAGCAGGCCATGCTGCCATCCAGCAAGACCTGGACAGGCTGGAGGGTTGGGCAGGGAGAAATTTAATGAAATATAACAAGGACGAGTGTAGAGTCTTGCATCTGGGCAAGAACAACCCCAGGTACCAGTATAGGTTGGGAAATGACCTGTTGGAGAGCAGCGTAGGGGAAAGGGACCTGGGGATCCTGGTGGACAGCAGGATGACCATGAGCTAGCACTGTGCCCTCAGGGCCAAGAAGGCCAATGGCATCCTGGGGTCTATTAGAAGGGGTGTGGTTAGTAGGTCGCGAGAGGTTCTCCTCCCCCTCTACTCTGCCCTGGTGAGACCCCATCTGGAATATTGTGTCCAGTTCTGGGCCCCTCAGTTCAAGAAGGACAGGGAACTGCTTAAGAGAGTCCAGGGCAGGGCTACCAAGATGATTAAGGGAGTGGAGCATCTCCCATAGGAGGAAAGGCTGAGGGAGTTGGGTCTCTTCAGCTTGGAGAAGAGGAGGCTGAGGGGTGACCTTATTAATGTTTATAAATATGTAAAGGGTGAGTGTCAGGAGGATGGAGCCAGGCTCTTCTCAGTGACATCCAATGATAGGACAAGGGGCAATGGATGCAAGCTGGAATATAGAAGGTTCCACTTAAATATGAGGAAAAACTTCTTCACAGTGAGGGTGACTGAACACTGGAACAGGCTACCCAGGGCGGTTGTGGAGTCTCCTCTGGAGACATTCAAAACCTGCCTGGACGCATTCCTGTGTGACCTGATCTAGGTGTTCCTGCTCTGGCAGGGGGATTGGACTAGATGATCTTTCAAGGTCCCTTCCAATCCCTGATATTCTTTGATTCTGTAAATCTTCCAGCATCTCACTAAAGAAGAAGTTGACAACTGGGCTTTACAGTGTTCATTCATAGGAGCAGGTAGTGGGAGAAACTCCTTTCTTCCTAGCCTAGGTTCGGAGAGGCTTTGTATTCCTTCGTCCCTAAGTCAGTGGGGACTGAATAGTGTCATACTAGCCACGAGTATGAAAACTACAGATCCCAGGGCTGCACTGGCTTACTTTATTGCTTTGTTGTGAAGGTCTTAGGAGGCCCCTCTTTGAGCAAAGGGCTGTAAGAAAGGGAAACTGCAGGCTCTGCACCATCGATTCTCTCTTCTCCTTCCCTCCTGCTGGTAGATGCTGGTGCATGAGAATCTCAGTAAGTGGTCAGTTAACAGTCTCCTGTGCAATGAGCTCGTTGAATACACTGACTTTGTCAAGGCTGGATTTATGACTGCTGTGTCAGCCAACATGGTACATGCTGAGCAAATCCTCAGCTGCTGTGACTTGTTATATTTCTGTGGAAGTCAGTGAACCCTGAGTAATTCATATTATGTGAGCATTTCATTTATAGAGCAAATATGAAAGAACATTTTATATTCAATCATTTTTCATGACAGAGAGCTAACATGACCCAGACTGTTTTTAGATTAGTTATGCAGCTATGGAATTACTTGTTAGTTTAAATAAAAATATATAGATAATGGTAAGTTTCTATGATTTTTTGCACTTCTGTATATTAATATATTCTTAATTTTCTTCATTCTTCATTTCATTTTCATATTAATATATTCTTCATTGTTGCATACTTATTCAACCCCTTTGCAGACCTTTTTTCTTTTTTTTTTCAATTGTATTGATATAGATTTGATCTGAGAAATAAGGTTCTTTCAGTTTAAAGACACATGGCAATTTTCTTGTCATTTCATCTGCTGGGAGGAGGAGAGTATGTTTTCTTTTAAAAGGATGAAGGATTATTTTCTGTCATCTTACGTGTGGTGCCACTCTTTAAGAGTTAAAGACTATATGCAAGCTTAATTTTGCTTTATCTTTTCTTTACATTATTTGTTGCTCTCTTAGTTACCTCTTCCTAGTATTTTCAGTCTTGATTCTGTTTGGAGTGGTTTACCTGGCTCTTGTTCTTCAGGTTGACTCAAATGAATCCACAGAAAGCTCTGCACAAACTGAGGAGCTACTTAAAAGCAGGGTGTAAGCAGGGCTGTCCCAGCTCAGGCTAAAAAAGATCCATCTAGCCCAGGATCCTGGCTCCAAAAGTGATGAAAAATGGTGAAAGACAGAGGATGATTACTAAAGATTATAAAATGACAAGCACATAGTGATAGCTACCTGCCTTATGTTCCCAGCTTCCAGTGATGTTACCTCCAAAGTCAGAGGTAGAGTCTTTGTGTCTTCCTGTTTGATAGGTCCTGGTGGATGAGTTTGTCTGAGAGATCTTTAACTCATGTCAAATTCTGTAAACTGCAACATTCTGTGGCCAGGAAATTTGGTTACCAACATGCTATGACTAAATACTTCTGGGTTTATTTGTTTTGAATCAACTAATGATTTGATGCATCCTTGTTCACTACCTTTCATAAAAAGAAAACTTCCATTCCCTATTTGACCTCTTTTTGCTACTCATGATTTTAGACAGTTCTCTATCCTCCTTTTTACATGCACACTAATCCTAGTTTTGTTTGTTCTTTGAAATTGTTACTGCTCAGTTTCTCTATGACTTAGAAACCTACTTGTATATAATTTTCAGTGATACAATTTTTTTTTTTTAATGATAGAATTTTTCAGTGATCTCCCCAATTTATGCTTGTCATGGTTTGACCAAGCAGCTACTCTTCCAATTCTCTCCTTTCCCTCCCATCTCCAAGTAGGGTAGGGAAAAGAGGGAGAAAAAGAGGAGAAAGGGGAAAAAAACCAAAAACATACGGGTTGAGATAAGGACAGTTTAATAGAACAATAATAGAAAAAGAAAGTAACAGTGATAATACAGATAAAAGAATGTATATGATAAAATAAGAAAACACAGGCTACTTTCACCACCTGGTGAATTGGTTACCCAGCCTTTCCCAAGCAGTGACTAGGGATTCCTGCCCCTGGCAAACCCCCTTTTATATACTGAGCTATGGTATGGAATATTCCTTTGATCAGCTTGTTCTGTCTGTGTTCCCTCTCAGCTTCTGGGAAGCTGAAAAAGTCCTTCAATAATATAAACATCGTTTGGCAACAAGTAACCAATATGCTTTATTGACATTCCTTTCACACTCAACCTGAAAGACAACATACACTAGAAAAAATTAACTCTATCCCAGCTGAAACTAGGATGATAGTATATAAAGAAGGCTTCCAACAAGGGAACCTCCTTGAGTTTATAGCAAACAGGGATGCAAAGGATTCCTACAGTTACTGTCATGGCTTATCTCTCCTGTGTGCTCCTTTTATATTTTGGCAATCTACTCCTCCTGCTAACTCTTAGACAGATGTCCTGCTTGCTACAGAAAAGGATTAACTACAAGTTTTTGATG
The DNA here is from genome assembly GCA_013400555.1 of Jacana jacana. Lineage (NCBI taxonomy): Eukaryota > Metazoa > Chordata > Aves > Charadriiformes > Jacanidae > Jacana > Jacana jacana. The sequence goes on from VZTM01018943.1 coordinate 30,722, forward strand.
GCCAGCAATGTCTTTTGGGGTGTATGATGTGTTTGTATTTTATATCCTATTTTCACCTTCAGCTTCTTGAAGGGTGTAATCTTTTTTAATAAACTTCCTCTGTTTAACCATGGCAGCTTTGTTTAAAGTTGAGACTTCAAGCTTCTGGGGATTATCCTCCCCTTGGGGCTGTCTATTTCGATACACCTTTTAGAAGCTTCCACGTTCCTTTTCTTAAACTTGATCACTGCCATAATGGTTTTCTTGCTTGTTTGTTTAGGGTTTTTTATTGCTAATGTATGCATAATAAGCCTAATTTCATTACAGCTACTGTTAATGTAGCTGTTTGATACAGGACTCAAATGAGAGGTCAGATGGCTCTCCTGGCCTGCTTGAAATGCTATGGCTGTCGATGGTTTTTTTCCCTTTCATTTAAGATGATGTGATTGTTTACATTTCGAGTTGTTCTGAACAAAGTTTAAAAACAGATTTTTACTTTTTCTCTTAATGCATAACTGTTGTTTATTGGTAAAATTGTTATGATTTACAATATTTGTCTTTCCTAAAATGAGGAATGTGCTCAAGTTCTTCCACACAACTAGCAGCTGGCGAGTGCCAGTAAAGTAATCCACAGGGCAGAGACTTGTGCATCACCTGGTGGTGCCTCCCTCACCATCTGCCGTGCTGCATGGGATGACATTGGATGGGGTGCTCAGCCGCCTGCTGCAGCATTTTGGAGCAGGAGCTTAGGAATGATGGCCTTTCAGAGAGGCCAGGGTTTACAGTTTCCCTCTTGACCAAACTGTCTGGGACAAGAACCATTCAGAACTCCTTTGTTAAACTGCAGTGCACATTAATAATGACCTAGAGACATATGGGAACTGGGCAGGCTGTTGCATGAGGCGTCCTAACTGCAAAAAAGCCAAATTCAGGGAAGTAACTCGTGAGACTGCTACCAAAATGTATTTGTTATTTTAAAATATATTTCCCTAGTGCTTTTGCACTTGATTTATGGATTTATCTTACCTGAAATGTACCCTAAAAGGCTCTGGCAGTTCAGCAGGCAAGAGAACTTCAGCCAAAAGTTGTGTCTGCAGTGGTGAGAACTAACCTGAAGTAGAGAAAAAGGCAGTGAATTATTATATGCTTTTGGAGGAAATTAAAACTTGAAAAAATACTTTTCTAAATTCACATATTGGAGATGCCAGGAGTAACATATTCAAAAACAAACTTGCATCCCTGGTATAATTACGATATCATTAGTGTGGTTGTTTTGGGCCCTGCTAACAAACTGCACCATTTATTTTGTGATCAACTTTTACAACAAGCTGTTACAACAGCAGTAAGTAGGCAAAACACAGTAAATGTCCCTATTTTCCTTGAAATGTGCCCTATGCTATCCAACACAAAGGAGCCATTACGGTGTCCACTGAATTGCCTAAGACTTTAATAGATGGAAGGGCTCAGTTCTGTTTTGGGGCAGTGCAAGCTTACACCATCCCCCTTACGAAACATATTGGGAAGGTCACAAGCACCATCAGCCTCAGAGCATTTAAAACAGTAATATCATTACAGTAGTGCACAAATGAATTAAATTCTTGTTTTAAAAGACTTCCTTGTCTTCCCGCATGCTCCAACTTAGTGAAAGAGTCTTTATGTCTAGACAAGCAAAGACTTGAAACCTAGCTTTATCCTGATCAGGTTGCTTGTCTCACCCCTTGAGGACTTTAAGAAATCCTTGAAACTGTCAAAGGATCCAAACTAATTGTTGCAGAATCAAGGTGTTTGGGTGTTATTTTCTTGTAGATCTTCAGTGTTGGGCTGCTCCGGAACATATGCAGAAATAGTCCTCTGCCAAGGTGTGGGATCTAATACGCCTGTAACCACTCATGTGTTCCACTGTTACCTGGAAATTGAGAAAGACTTTCTTAAATGTTCTTAAACATGATCAAAACACCCTTTCTGTTTCAGAATAGATTAACACTTGCTGTCAGAGATCAAGCTGGGGAGACGACATTTCCTCAGCACATTTTGAATGGGATATTCTCAGTGCAGGAAGTCTACCTGGTTAGGTAACAGCTTTTTGTCTCTTAGAAATGCAATGTCTCCCTGTCCCCTGCCAGAGGCCATCTTTCCTCATTCGCTGAGAACTGAACTTGAGTTGCCATTTGATGATCCTTGTCCAGTCTGCCTCACATGATGAGAACTAAAGGCACGGGAGTGAGAGCAGAAACTTTGGAGATAATTTGCATCTTTATCCCCCAGTGACATCAGACTAAAGCACACTGATATATATTCTTTAATGCCTTTTTTAGGACTTCAAAAGCACTCCTTCAGCAGCACAGTCCAGAGAACCTCCAATAGTGCATAGTCAATAAGAGAATTAAGTTGTATTTAATAGGCTAAACCAGCTTTATTGCAACATCGCAGTAATACCATCCAAACTGAGGTCTTTATAAAGTGCAGTGTTGTTTGCCAGACTGATGTTAACATGAATGATTTAAATGATGACACAAGCGAAACTTCTGCTCTAAAATGGAGAAATTAAAGATACCAAAATATTATCTTTCCTCTTGCCAATGAGAACAGCTGGCAAGATTGGTTTACTGAACAAAAACTTTGGCCAGCAGACAAAGGTTATCATTTTCACAGGCTTTCTCTCTGAAATACAGAATTAACAAAACACAGTATTCTTTTATTTCAAAATTGGAGGGTTTGTGTCTTTCATCTGATCAAATTTAGCGTAAAAGAGAAAATAATATCGAAGTTACAGGCACCATAGGGAGACTGTTAATGTGGTAACAAAGGGCATTTGGCCAGTTAAAATAATAAAAGGCTATACAGCTTTCCTAGTGATGGCTGAGGCCCAATAAGTACTTTCCAAGTAGAGCCACAATATTCCTTTCCAGATTATGCGGTTTGGCTCAATTCAGAATGAGTAAACTTACTTTCCTACAAGGGAAAAATATAATTAAGAGAAAAAACAAGGTCGTGCAGTATTATGCTTTAAGTAAGCAATAATACACCATGGGGTGTAAACAGTCAATATTCATACACCTTGGACAGGCTGAGGCAGAGACAGAGCAATGGCTCAGCATACAAAAAAGATACATATATTATCTTAATAAACCTACATGCAAGAGTAAAATGCAAATTAATATTTTAATGCCTTACTAGATGATTTTAAGGGAATGAGTGTTCAGCGTTTGTGTGTTTAATTCTCACACACTACTTAAAAAGTACCCTTTCTGTTAACGTTTTATGCTTTTAATTAATAAGTGGGTTTGCTATTATCCTTTTGTTTGAGCACCTGGGAGGTTTTGTGTTGCTACTAAAGGCAGAATGGTTTGAAAATTTGTTGTTTTTTTTTCTAAATTAACCTCATTAATTTTGCTAAAAGGACTTTCAATCTGAGTACTCATACTGAAAGCTTCTAAGGGTCTATTCTTACTTATAGCAATCCACTTTCCTGGACTGTGGAAGTGACACAAAGCTTGCAGAGACTCAACAAAGCTGAAATAGGATCGAAATATAGCAGGATTGAAAGAAAGGAACAGCAACTTCCAATTTGGAGGTGGACTTGCAAGTCATTTGTAAGGGTAAGTTTTTTCTTCTCTTGGTTTTGGTATTAAGGTGAACAGACCGTTCATCTGGCGCTCAGATAGCAGGGAAAACACAATGCAAAAGCAAGCGTGGTGAGCCGGGGTAAGTATATACCATGGTAGCAAAATGAAAACAGCCCTCCTGAGACATCTGGTTGTTGCTTTACTAGCGACACTGCTCATGAGAAAGCAGAGTGATACACCAGGAGGAAGATGAAAAAAGAAGAAAAAGTAAAACTTCAAAAAAGATGGAGCCACTCCCATCACCTGAAGCTTAGACCACACACCTGAAAGGGAGTAACCCACATCCAGCTCATGTGCAGAGTATGAACATCCTTACCTCCCTTCCAACTCCACCATTTTGCAGATGTCTTGTATATATATATATGTATATAAAGTACTTGTAAGGGAGGAGTTGCTTATTTATTTCCTGTTTCTTTAATAATTACTGTAGCCTATGGTATTATAAACCTTCATGAGCTGCAGCATTTCCCCATAGCTCCTGCATTACTGCTGTTTGGCTCATGGTTGGTAGAGTTTCCTTCACTTCCCAGCTTCACCTGGGTCTACTTGCTCTGTTAAGATCCTGAACAGCCTCTTAAATTGCTCTCTAAAGCAGCCCTGCCTGTTGGAGTTCTGTGTGTGAAAAAGCAGGAAACATGTCAGTAGTGGATGTGGAATCATATGTGTGATCTGCAGTGTCATTTCAATAGTCACGTCCATATACTCCATGTACCGTGCACAATACGCCTACTGCCTTCTCTTCAGCTAATCCACAAGGCAACAACTAATCACTTGCAACGTTCCAGTCATCTCCGCAAGTTAAGATATGCCCTGGAACACCCGATTTTAAGGAGTTACTTGAAAGACAGGAAAATCCTCACCAGCTTCACAGTTGTGCTAAGCCTTAAACTACTTTGAAGCAGGAGCAAATTGCCAAAAGCCCTATATTGTAGACGCTATTATTTTAAACTGCTCCCATCTCAGACCAAAGGGGAAGCAGAAGCCAGTGCTGGGGTAGGGCACAGGGGGCTGTCCCACCAGCTGCCACATGCCCACGTTAGCCTGTGTGGCACAGCATCATCTGTGCTGATGCACAGTCCCTAGTTCCCAGAGTGGATTTTTTTCCAGTTTTGTTCTTGAATCAACATGGTGCTCCCTACAATGTGAAGGTGAAACTTCTTGTATCCTTCTGCTGTACATACAGCTTAACCCTCTTCTCTTAAAACAGGTTAATCTCCACAATGTTATGATACTGAGGTATCCAGTTAGGTGGGATAACAGATTTATGTGACTTAAGTTTATAAAGAAATGGAAATAGTATAAAAATATGCAGAAGATGACCAAAAATTTGTATGCCTAAACACAACTTTATGTCTCCATGCTGATAAATCTTTTAGGAAGCAGTGGATCTGTATCGCACCAAGGCAAAGCTCCAATAAATCTAATCAAAAGAAACCCAAAACAAGAAATGGAGATGAAGTAACTGAGGGAAAAAAAGCTCTTTCCATTTCACATAGAAAATATTTTTTGAATGCTATTTCATGTAGATGCCAAACGGTATTTTATATTAACTTATTGATGGGGCCAGCTTCTCATAGAAATAGAAATTTTCTTAGCTTGGAAAAATGATATTGGTTTTAATTTCAAAATGGTACCAGAAGGTATGGCACAGGAGGAAAAATAACTATTTCATGTCAAGAGAATAATGCAAGCATTTCCCATATAAATAACGGCTAAACGATTCCCTGCTCTTCACTGACCCCCTGAGTTAATTTAAGTAGCAACATATACTCTATACTCTATAGAATCTATATTAATGGCAAAATTATACTGTGTAAATTAACATCTTGTCAAACGAGCATACCTTTTTTACCTGCAAAACCCACTATACTTGCATGCAGCAACTGCATTTTATTTCTCTTCTATATATATTCTTGCTAAGCTTTCATCACCCCTGTCATTCTGTGTATCCTCCAGCAGTATATTAAGCAATGTGACTGCTATCTGTCATATGTAGTTTAATTCTTTCTTAATAACCCTAACACATCTACTACATTAGTTCAGTAGGATATTCTTACCATCCACTATGTTTTACTTTCTTCAGTGTTTCACTTTGTAAGGTGCTTTGCAAATCACTTTCCTTTAGCAACATAATAAGTCTATCGTTGTGTAAAGAGGAGAGAGTAATGGCAGAGCTTTCTCCAAGTTTGACAAATACTTTTACTAACTACAACTAGCAAAAGAGAAAGACGTGAATTAGGTGAAAGAACTGCTTTAAAATTCATCTTGTCAAATCAGAATTATCACTTGGTTGCAGTGGAGGCCTGCACGTTTCTGATGTCTGGACTTGTCTCAACTGTTTCTAAAAAGAGAGTGAATTACGGATCAAGAGAAATAACCTCTTCTGACAGAAATATCAATACAATTACTTTTTGAAGCCTGCATTCACTAGTTTTATGTAAGTTGCAGATCTTGAGGTTTATAAAATCAAAGTCTTCCAAGCTCAGCTTAACAAAATTAAAAAATATCAACACTTCTTCCTCCTTTGATGAAAGTCATTATGTTACCACTGAAAGACATTAAGAGCTTACCTATTTAGTATACCGGTCAGTAGTCCACAGCTATCAGCTCCACAGGGATCTCCTAAACAGAATACAACATGTTAAATATTACTAATAATGCAGCAAGAAGTTAATATGTTCACTTAACCATTGCAACATCAAAGAAAGTATTATATAGCAACAGTCAAGGAGGGCACATTAAATGAAACTGTTTTTTAATAACTTAAGAAAATAATCCTGACTAGATACCGATTCCCTTCCCAATAAGTACATTCCCATCACATTTAAAACTGACAAAAGGATTTTTCAAGAATTCTATGAAGCTGCATGTCCTAGCAGATAACTCTCTTGAATAATTTTTCATTCCAGCACTCTTATGCAGAATAAAATAAAAAAAAATGAAGTAAAATAATATCTCTCACATGATTTTTAAAAGAATAATCTTTCCCCATCTAAAACCTAGTTCATCTTTCTAATAGACGGTGAAGCTCTTGCTAGTAAGTGTGAGAATACACTAGTCTTCTGCTCTCTATAATTATACACGTCAAGGCGGTTTATAAATAGCTGGCTTCCGTGACAAAATAAGGAAATTGAAATCCTTTCTTAAAGGATTCAAAGTTTCCAAATTCCTAACCAGTGAAACTTGCAGTCCAAAATGTTGAACGTGCTTCTAAAAATCTCAATGTCTTTTGAAACGTAATAGGTGCACATATATATTCTTCATTCCAATGTGTATGGCCCTTAAGATGGAACCTTTACCGCCAGGTAGTATCAAAGGTTTTTACTGTGAACAACTCCAGAAGTATTGATGTAATAATCCTGATTATTTTGAATCACTCACTTAAAGAAAATATTGCACTGCTGTGTCAAAGATACAGACTCTGTAAAGTCTCAAGTCATTAATTGTTATGCTAGCTTCAAAAAATGAGTGAAACTGAGTAAAAAGACAGTGGCGTGATTTCTAAGAAATGGCTTGTGAATGATACTACCACTATAGAGCACTCTAATACAGAGATTCTCCAAATTAATTTACTTTTGATGACACTGTCGATTTCTTTTCTAGTACTGTGGTGGAACCAGCTGCGTGCCGAGCTTCAGATACACACCAGAAAAGCCGTTCAGCTGCTTGGGCAGCACATGCAATCCAAGGGTCTTTTCCCAGCTTCTCTGGGTGATGGGATGCATGTTCCCCATGCTCCTTTCAGGCCATCTGGAAAGATTCTGCAGGTGCCTTTTGGGAGCTCCTGCTCTGATGCATCCAGGAAACATTTCCCCCAACTCAAATGCAATATTCAAGGGGCTATCAGTATACAAGACCAAAAAATTTCCCGAGGTACTGCACACACCATACAACACTCCAGCCATTATGTTCTCTTATATTACACTGAATGCACTTGGGAAAATTTCTTATTCCTTAATATTTTGCTGTCAGTATGCTGAGCACTTCCCTTTGTCTCACAGCATTGTTCCTTTTTATTTTTCTACTATCTTTGGCATCAATTTATCCAAAACATTTGTTACCTTTGGAAAATGCACACTGCTAATCTCATTCTTAAATGTATAGTGTTAGCAGTGGAGACATGCACTTGAGGATTAATAGAAATATCTGTGATAGATTAGGAGCTTATCAGTGGTAAACAACATAGAAGATGGAACTAGGTAGGTGTATTAGCTGATGGCAGCGTTATTAAGTTGCCAGTGGGCTACAACCATGAAAAAAGCAAGTGCTATCCTATGGCAAAACAGCTAAACTATTTCTTTGCAGAAAAAAAATATCTGTGCCATTGCTTAAGGCACCTGAGAGATCATATGCAGATTTTCTTTTGTTGTGTTCATGGAAGGTGAAGCAAGTACCAAAAAAAGCTGCTGAGATAAGCAGAGAGAATTCATTTAAGAGCAAGGCTGCAATTTCTTTTCTTGTTTAGTCTAGCAGAAACAGAAGTTGATACAGGAAGTAATTATTCTCTAAAAACACAATAGAGCGGTAAACAGTAGGCAAGGAAAAGAACTATTTACTCTACCAGACAATGCTGGCACAAGAAAAAATGGGTGTAATTTGGCCATGAATACATTTAGGCTGGAAATTAGAAGGTTTCTGACCATAAAAGTGGTGAGGTTCTAGAGTAGTTTTTTTAATATATATAGCGGGGACAAAAAAAATAACAACTCAAGCTGTTTAATGGTGAGGATTGCTAGGTTCATGGAAAATGCTGGAGGCACAGTTCTCTGTGTACATACAGGACTGCATTTTGATCATCCACGAGACAGTTTCCAGCATTAGGTTTTCTAAAAGCATGGGGTAAAAAAAAAAAAATAATTGAAATTAAAGCATAGTTGGGCATACAGTTTTAGAAATATTGCTTCAGCAAATGCCATCCATGTAAATGATCTCTGTAATTAAATTTATGCTTTGCAAGAAGAAAACAATTTAACTTGATAAATAGGTATCACATTGTACTTCAGTGGTTGGAAACTAGTCCTGGCTAACAGAAAGATGCAATTTGTCACATGCTAATTTTCTTGGTGTTTATAGTGTATCTTTCTATAAGTTTTGTTTTGCCTTATTGTCTTCTTGAAGTCTTTAAAGTTCTAGACAACAGTTTTATCGATGTGCATGGACAGCAATGGGAGACAGCTGGAAAATTGTCCATTTATTTATTTATACCAGGCAAGATTGGCTCCTGAGTTCCTCAGAAGAGCATTTGCTGTTCATCTAAAACAGTATCAGGGGAAAAAAAAACAAACAAACAACAACAAAAAACCAAGTGGTGATCACTGTGGAAAGATGGAATCCGGATATCAGAAAGAAAAAAACAAACATAACATAAACATATTTGAGTTAGAAGAATAACTTAAAATTCAGGAAGAGTGTCCAGAGAAAATAAGGACAATGTTATGAAACTAATTTCCACAAACACAAGAAGAATTTGCTGAGATTGCAGTCAGGAGTTTAGCCTAGAGACACAACATTAAAGCACTTAAGGTTTTCTTATGCAGCCTCTAATGCGTGTAATAGTTTCACTATTAATAGCTAAATATGGTTCACTCAACACCATAGTGGCTCTTGAAATTCAGATCTGCAGTATACCACTATGCCATCTGGAGAGTTACAATTATTTAAAAAATAATCTACATTCTCTCATCAGCAAAGCCAAGCAGTAGAAAGAAAAATAAACCATTACAGAGTCAAAACAGAGGTATTCCTGTATGGGTGTCAAAACACACACAAGTGACAGAACCCTGTTGAAAACAAAGTGAAACGATTGCACATGCGTAGTTTAAGTCATGTTAAAAATTCTTATTTGCAAGTGTATGTGCAGACATATGTATATAATTAGAAATGTATTTTTTATCCTGTTTTTTTTTAGCATTTATATTCTCTGTAAACCCTCTTACAAAAGATTTATTATGCAAGAAACTTTAATATCAATGGCAGTATGCATAGCTTATAGTTGGTACTTGCTCATCAAATATAATGATAATATGTCAAAACATAATAATGCATGAGAAATCAATAGGTAAGTGTACTTGACTAGATACTGCAGGAATCTGGCTGTACCACAAAGAGGGAAAGGGCACATAGAGCTTCCCCACCTTGCTCATCAAGGAGAAGCACCATTATCTGGGCTGGCTGTAACAGACCTCACTCCATTTGCTGAAAAAATACAAGTCCCAGTGGCCATTAGAGAACCAAATTAGAGAAATTTAGATAAACAAGCAAAAATAGCCATTTCCGTATTTTCCCCGTTTTGTTGCTAACCAAAATAAAATTATGCAAAGATGTAGTAAAAATAATGCAAAATAGTCAAAAAGTATGAAGCTCAGTTTTGGGTTCACTTTAATATGCTTTTGTATGACATTGTATGACAAGTCTTTTCTCTTCTTCCTTTTTAACCCCTTCTTACTTGTTGTCACTAGCTGCTGTATTCAGAAGCTATTGCATTTAACAGCTAACTGAAGCTACAAGCCTGAAGGCCTCAGTAAGATTTTAAGAGTAAAAGCAACGCACATCATTAATAATACAGTTTCAAATTCTTTACATCTGAGGTTGCTGCTCAGATACCAGCCTTGACACTTACGAGTCAGTTGCCAATTTTGACTTCTTTTCCTTTTTTTTTTTTTTTTTAATTCTTTAATTTTTGTGTCTCTTTGTGGAGTACAAGTGAGGTTTTTAATAGTGTTATGGTCTCAGTGGTTGAGGCACCATCCCTGGAAGTATTTAAAAGATGGGTTGACATAGTACTTAGCGATGTGGTTTAGTGACAGGTTGTTGTTTTTTATCAGAGTTAGGTTGATGGTTGGACTAGATGATCTCAAAGATCCTTTCACACCTAGACAATACTGTGATTCCGTGACACATTTCTGATGTGGAATTGTTATTTCTCCCCCTGTGTAGCTCGTAGGTTGAATGAGTGACAAGGGACTGCTGGGGAATGTGCTTCCCCTCTGTGAAGTCTGGTCTGCCCATCCCAATACCACCCAGTCAGCAAGTGGGACTTTGTAAAGTTTTACTATCGCTTGTAAATGAATAGCTCTTAATTTAGCTTTTTGAAAGCGAAAGTACAATTACCAGGGAGGAGAAAACTAAAAGCTGCTAGTGCCAGGCTATTGTGTGTTTCTGAAGTTTGAGTACAAACAAAATGCAGCTACAACAGGGGAAGAAATTTACCACATTAGGTAGAATCAGTGTTCAGAAGAGCTCAGGTGGATGAAAGCAAAGGTGTCTCTCAGTTACATTTTACACCTTTGCTGATGGCAAAGTCCTGAAGAGAAACTAGAAGATCAGCAGGGATTCAAAGAGATTATTTGGCTTATACTAAGTAGCCTGCTAAGGATTAACAAACCATGAAGATCAGATTTTAGTCTTCTAATTTCTGCCTCATGCCTCAGTCTTGCACCCCACACTCCACTCCTGGTGTTCTCTTTCCTATAGTTACATATTATCTAGATTTATAATCTCCAGGTTCCACTTCAGACCTTTCATGTCTCTGCTGTGATGCAAAGGGACAGGCAAGATCCAAAGTTATGCTTCAGGTAGTTTTACAACCCTGAAAGGATTAATGATTTAACTAGCAAACTGAGCTTCAAAGAATAAAATTAGTCAGTAGCAACGCTCTAGCAGTCATCAACATTGAAAACAGCCTGAAAAAGAGGCTATGTAGGCTATTTTTCTGATTTCTGATTTATCTTTGCATCAGACTGGTTTGAATTTCTGGCAGGTCCTTCTTCTGTCTCTGCCAGCTGGATGTGCTGATTTTTGATGTAAGTTTTCCTAGTAGACTACGTTTTAACCCAATAGGAACGTTTAATATTTGAGAAGCTATTAGATGCAATTTCAATAGCATCTGTAGTGTCTATATACATTAATTGTCAGAAAAACGAATAAAATTCTTTGATAGTAGGGAAGAATAGTAGTACATGAAAGTACTTTGTAAATGGCAATAAATTTTTAAAGACAGGGAAAAAAGTAAATGTGTTATATTATTAAGAAACTTAGTGTCAGGCACTTCTGAAATAACCGGATATTTGTCCATCATCAATGAAAATCGCATTCCTAGTTGTGCCAAAGCCACCATGTTCCTTCATATAACTTCAGTTTCAGCTCACGCATTTAAACAGTTTTCTCATGCAGATACAGCAATATTGACTGAATAAACCTGGACTGTGAGGAATTTAAATGAGCTCACAGCCCTGATGCATTTCATCATCACATTAAAAAAAAAACAAAACAAAACCAATAAGAAACCAGCCCAACCTTTACTGTTAAATAATTAAAAAAACCTAAACACGCATAATAGCAATAATCACAAGTTCTTATGGTGTAAATTCCGCGTCTGTCTAAGCCAACAAGTTTCTCTACTTACAATACTCCAGGATACATTAATTTATTTTCTAGATTTCCTTATTTCAAGCCTGCCTCTTAGAAATGCAGTGTTCTCTCTGCGGGTAATGAAAATGAGCAACTTACTGTGAGTTGTTTAAATGAAACTCCAGAAACTTCTCTGTCTACATGGTAGGTTTTTACCTGAGGGCAAAAGATCCACTTGCATATACTTAAGTGACCGCTGATAAATATACAGAATATTTCTAGAAGTCACTCCAACTGAGGCCTGATAAGTTTTTCATCTTTGTAGAAGACCCAAAGAGCTTTAATACTTGATGCTGGCAGATGGGAGTCTGTTCATGACTTATGTGTAAATTAAATTACATTCTGCTGCATGTATTTATGAATTTATGAATGCTCCCAGAGTGATTGGGGGGTGTGTATGTATTTAATATGTATTATTTAAACCTTTAATTTTTCTAACACCTAATCAGGGCCTGAAACCACAGTTGTTTTTCTGGGGAAGGGGAGAGTCACACTTTCTTTTAAATGTAATTATCTATTCATCACTACAAGTACATTTGCATTTATGATAAAAATAGATAAGAGAATTGCAATGAGAACATTCAAAAAACTGGGTTGCATCTATAATGTGAATCTTTCAGCTTGTAGTTTAGACCTTAATTTTTATTTCTTCTGTGTTTTCTAAAAATTCTCTGCTTTGATTATGTCAAAATGGCATATTGCTCTCTCAAATGGTTAGTGACTGTTCTTCAATCCCATAAAAATGAACTCCAAAGTGTAGATCTTTTATTTTCCCTTTGCACAATGACATTGATTTTTTTTCTTGGTAGGTATTGTGACTAAATATATAGTAATGCAGCTATTTTCCAGCCTATTGTTATGAATGCACAGAAATTGTATAAGTAGGCTACTCATCTCCCGAGAAGATAAAACAATCTCTTCAGAAGTACGTAGCTGCCAGGAGCCGCTGGACCAGTGCTGTAGTGGAAAATGAAAGAACCTCTACCAATACAAAAGGCAGGGTGGGAATTTTTCAGTACCAAGTGAAGACAGCATTTTAATGTTTTATAGATAAATGAAAATTATTATTATGGTTGGGTGCCCAGTCTTTTTCACACCTTCATGATACCCCTTAACAACTCTATTGTCATTTTTTGCCCTTGGCATTCCTGAAGTACCACCAAAACTGAAAATTCTTTCGAGTAGTCAATTTTATAACATTTGTGTATCAAATAGTGACTAAAATTCCCCAAAGTTATATATACATATATTTCCCAAATACGGAATTGGGAAGTTCTTACTGCTCTCAAAGAAGCAACACGCATAATGAAGTTGTTCTATTGCCAAAGATCTGAAGGTATACACACAGAAATCTGCATGTGGCATAGGCATAGGAAGTACATGCAGGTAACTGATAAAGTTTCTCAGCGCTTATCATTTATGAGACCCTGTTTTCTGATGCTTACCTTCCTGCCAGACTTTAACCATTCTGATGGTATTTTCCACACAGGGCATTTGCGTCAGAAGATTTTTTTTCCTCCTTGTTTCTATTGTTGTTGTTATTTATTATTGTTATTATTCCATTATTTGTAAGCTTTTGGCCTTACCCCTGTTTAAAAATACATTAAATGTTCTTGTGCCGGTGTGCCTTGGAGAACTCAGTAGAGGTGGGGAACGACAAAGGAGGCGTTTTCCCTGGAAGATGTGCCTGTTGCTCTCTGTGGAAATCCACCCACATTTGGGTGCTTGGAGCCACCTGTACTGAGAGGGACATTCTGGAACAATAAAGAGCCAGCCTGCTGCCAAGGAACTGGGGGAAAAAAAGCTTAACTGGAGGGCAGGAAGGGGAGTGTAAGGTAGAACAGCAAAGGAAAGTCTATTGGGAGAGGATTAGGATTGACTAGCCAAAGGCTGGGAAGTGGTAGGGAAGCAAAGATGTTAGGAAAAGAGTGGGAAGCCTGGAGAAAAGTGACTTGAGTGGACAAAGTGATCATGACAAGATCATTGCTTTCCAAAACTGGGAAATGCTGGGAAGAACCAACGGCACTGGGTGCAAAATTTATTCTGTGCTTGAGACAAATTCTCAGTGAGCCACAATTCAGTCTTTTTGTCCTCATTTCCTGAAGAGCCTGCTCCTAATTTACCACACACAGCATGGATGATGGGAGCACTAATTTCCAGCAGAATTTCCCCCTGACATTTATCTATTCATTATCTGACTCACATTTGTTAATGAAATTATTTTCATAAAGTGCAATGTAAGGTGAAAGAATTGTGTTTAGAGAGTCTTATTTACAAAAATAAAACAAAGATCCAATGATTAAGGTCAGAAGTTTTGTCTAATTTGGGGCAAACAATCTAAAGCACCAAAAAGTTATGTTTTTTCATTCTTTTACAGATAAATCCATCCTACGCATACTTTCATTGACCAGATACTGTTGTGAGAGCTCAGTAGTTGAGCAAGTCACGCACAACTGTTGGGCATTCTGAAGATGAAGGCCACATCATTAAAAAGCTTGCTCTAAGTAATTGCCTAGCATCAAGTTGTGTGGCAGAGGAAAGGATGCACTCCAACTCTTTAAGTATAATAAAACAAGCATAGAATACAAAAAAAAAAGCTGAACCTGTAAGCAATTCTCACCCAGATCAAGCTCATCAGCTTGCCAAAGACAGAGGCTGCCCATCATGAAAAGGTAGGTGATAAGTTTAGTACAGAGAAGATTTAAAGAAAATAGTTCATTTTTAGAAAAGGAATGACAATAATCCATGATAATTCTATTCATAATACAGGCCATGCTATATCACTCAAAATAAAGACCCCAAAAAAACATTACCAAAATGGCATTTTAAATGGGATGCAGCTGCTTAAGCTAATATGAGATATATGACCAGCTTCTAGATATTACAGGTACAGTGGCATATATAGCTATGTTTACATGCAAATGAAAAGGCCTTTGAGCTGTTTTTGAAGAATAATGCTGGAACTATGTATGTGTATATGAATAAACATTATTGCAGCATGCTGGGTTATAGAAACTATTTTTCCTCAGTCACAATATTGATTGACGGGTTAAATTCTCTGGGTGACTTGGAGTTTTGATACATGGTGCTCGTGCTAGGTATAAATATGGCAAGTTTACAGAAGATGCCTGGGAAAACATGGAAACTAAAGATGCTCCTACTTCTCTTTAATTACTTTATAATGACATTTTTCTACTTGTCCTTTAGTATAGGAGACAGAAGTAAGTTGTATAGAAATAGTTTCTCACCCACAAGGTCCCTCTGGATTTTTCCCTCTCTCCCAGCCCCACCAACCAGGGAATTGCCTTTAGGAGCAGAGAATGTAGAATCTCATCAGTTTCCCATTCTCAGTGGAGCTCCTTACCATCACTCCCTGCAGGTTGGAGTGTCTGTTGCTGTTTGCTGTGACTGTTGTACCACTGGAGACAATTTTTGGATGAACATAGGAGACAGAAGAAACAGAAATGAGTGAGTATGAGAAACAGCTTTTCTGCTGAATGTTTTGCTGACTATAACTGAGTATAAATTAATTGTACATTTGCTTCTGCACGATCTCTGTGAAATCACAGAATATCAGGTATTGGAAGGAACCTTGAAAGATCATCTAGTCTTTCCCCCTGCCGGAGCAGGAACACCTAGATCAGATCACTCAGGAACGTGTCCAGGTGAGTTTTGAATGTCTCCAGATAAGGAGACTCCACAACCTCCCTGGGCAGCCCCTTCCAGTGTCCAGTCACTCTCACTGTGAAGAAGTTTTCCTCATATTTAAGTGGAACATCCTCTGTTCCAGCTTGCATCCATTACCCCTTGTCTTATTCACCCTTTACATATTTATAAACATTAATAAGGTCACCCCTCAGCCTCCTCTTCTCCAAGCTAAAGAGACCCAACTCCCTCAGCCTTTCCTCCTATGGGAGATGCTCCACTCCCTTAATCATCTTGGTAGCCCTGCCCTGGACTCTCTCAAGCAGTTCCCTGTCCTTCTTGAACTGAGGGGCCCAGAACTGGACACAATATTCCAGATGGGGTCTCACCAGGGCAGAGTAGAGGGGGAGGAGAACCTCTCGCAACCTACTAACCACACCCCTTCTAAACACCCCAGGATGCCATTGGCCTCCTTGGCCCTGAGGGCACAGTGCTGGCTCATGGTCATCCTGCTGTCCACCAGGATCCCCAGGTCCCTTTCCCCTACGCTGCTCTCCCACAGGTCATTTCCCAACCTATACTGGTACCTGGGGTTGTTCTTGCCCAGATGCAAGACTCTACACTCGTCCTTGTTATATTTCATTAAATTTCTTCCTGCCCAACCCTCCAGCCTGTCCAGGTCTTGCTGGATGGCAGCATGGCCTGCTGGCGTGTCAGCCACTCCTCCCAGGTTGGTGTCATCAGCAAACTTGCTGATAGATAGAAATGCTGAATATAAGCAAACAATTCAATGGCAAACCATCTATGGCAAATTAAGTCTACCAATTTCTTTTTTTTTTTTTCCATTTTAACAGCATTTCCCAATGTAGGGTTTTCCACAGGTGTTAAATCAGTGTGTATGCAAGACTGAGCTGTGTATGGCTGAGCTAAACTGTTGCAAGTATGCCATATTGGATATAATTCCCTGGTAAACTTTGAGACAAGGGCTGTGGCAGAAATGTTATCAAATGTCATTTTTGAAAAAAGGGCAAGTTTTCAAGACAAATGGGGCCATATTTTGAATTATCACTCATTTTTAACTTTGTGTTTGTCAAGACAAGTTCTAACACAGTGATGAGCTTAACCTGATCTAGAAAACCTACAAGAAGAAGCTCTGTTGGCATGAGACCTGGGAAACTCATTGCCTGCACTGTCATTCCCATTTTGGAATTCATGTCCCCCTTTCGGTCAGTCAGAAATAATTCAATTGTAATGTAACTTTTGGTTACATTACAATTGTGCAGCTAAAAGCACAGAGCAGATGTACATTTATAGCCCATAAAGAAATTGAACTGATACTGGGAAATGCAATGCAAATACTCCTAAAGCCAGGGGAGTTTTTTGATCCTATCTGTATAACATAAACTGAAATGGCAAAATTGTTTACCTCACTTACATCCTGCAGTTATCACAAGGCATCAAAAAGAAAGTAAGCTGCCTAGGTATTTTAATTGTATCTATGACCCCACTTGGATTTTCTTGCTTTTAACTCTGAATTTCCTGCTATGAAATGATTGGTTTGAAAATGCTGCTGTTATCCTTTGGTCTTACTTCAGTCTCACTTTCCTCCTAACATTTTTGTCTGGGAATAATGGTGAGAAATTTGCAGTAGCCAGAGTGCAGAGGAATCTAGAGATACTTTATATGTAATTATCAATAATGCATTTCTCTACATTCTTAGGGGATCATATTTCCGTAGTCAGTTACAATTAATTCAAAGCAAATGTAAGGTGAGAAAAAGCCACAACCCAAACCCACAACAAGCCCTCCTATTCTCAGGGCTCTTCTCCAAATAGATACAACGATTACAGATCAGAACTTGTGTATTTTAGAGCAGCTGATAAGAATTCAGAATCATCAAGCTAGTGAGCACAAATGCTATCAACAAAGCTACAGTCAAGAAGGTCCCTTCAATTTGCAAGTAAACCTATTCTGTGTTGCCGTTTTCAATGTATGTTTAGCTCAGGTCGTGTGTCCTGGTGAACAGAAAATGTCTTTTGTTCAGCGTTATGTCAACTATACTGGAGTCTTACAGTAGAGAAGGAAAAAAACAACAACACCCACAACCAAAAA
This sequence comes from Jacana jacana, assembly GCA_013400555.1. Taxonomy (NCBI): domain Eukaryota; kingdom Metazoa; phylum Chordata; class Aves; order Charadriiformes; family Jacanidae; genus Jacana; species Jacana jacana. Next base: position 48,493 of record VZTM01018943.1, read on the forward strand.
AACAACAAATAAAAACAGAAACCACTTCCACAGGAGGGCTGTAACAGAAGGAAAGAAATTAATTAATTCATTTTTTAAGCTGATGGCAGGGGGAGTCTAACTATTAACTTCAGTGGTAGTAGAATGAACTCCAGCATGTCTGTCACATGTGCAACTGCATCACAGTGGCTGTCTGGCTACAGGTGAGGGCATGAGTCCATCAAATGTAGAGAGGGAGTTTTACTCAAGTAACTTTGACTGGGAGCTCCTATAAAGAAGTTGTTTGGCCCTTACTTTGCCATTGCAGATTTGTTTACAGACAGGTGTAACACAGTGAAACACAAGCACAAAAACAGACTAATACATCTTGTAGTACAATGTAGATAAGCTGTTGAATCACTGTTGCTAAAATTAGTGGGTTTATGTTAGAAATTAAATATTGCACACTGCCTTTTGTTTTGGTACATACTGTTTAACAGCTCAGCTGTAGCTGCACCTGATTAACTATAGCCATATCAAAAATACATTGATGATACAGTTGACTGTATTTTAGTGCTTTTTATGAGATAACACAGTTAATATTCACTTTCTGATCCTGTGGCTTAAGAGGTTTTAAAGCTTTTTCCCCTATTCGCTGCTGCAATTTATCCTGCCAGCAGACTGCAGTCCTGCTGCCTTTGAAACACACACCAGCCAAAAGGCAAAGGTTACTTCCTAAGGTTTTAAAACTTTTTCAGAGTACTTTATAACAGTCTCCCAGGCAGATAAACTCACCTCCTGAAGGCACTGTCATAACATCCTCTGGCAAGTACTGCAGTGGCTTGCATGGAGAAAAAGTATTAGGCCTGACCAGCATTGCCTATTTTGAAATGTGAGGCCAATATGGAGCAGTGGGAGAAAGCCAGCAGCACATTAAAAATTCAATAATACAAACAAAAGGTATGTTAGAGGACTCCAGAGTGGATCCATGGTATGATTTTGGATCAGATCCTTAAGTGAAACTGCCAAGAGCACTTAAACTCCATATTAGATCTGCTCTGCAGTTGTTAATGAGGACATCTAGCACTCCATGGCCAGCCACTCTCGACAGGCTGTTGTGGCAGATAACCCTGGTAAGAAAAATCTGACTGCAAATACTCTACAGAGTCAAAATCGTTAACAGACCATGATTTCAAAACAGTATATAATATTAGAAGATTTTGGTGGTAATAATAATAATGTAAACACTACTGGGTATTTGCATGGTGTTTTGCAAAACATTCACATTCCTTTTTGCATGATCCTCACAGTATAGTGGTTATATCAGTATATGCTATATTGGTGTACACAAAGCCATAACATGCTCATCATAAAACAATTAAGCCAAAACACTTAATTCTCTCCAGAAAAGTTTTATCTGAATCTCTTGATTTTATTACCGCAATAACGAATGTAGGTTTTATACTTCCACCAGAGTTTCAGTCTTTGCTCTGTACAAGATTTTTCTTTGTTAAGTTTTGAATATCATGTGAAAATGGAGACTATAAACGTAGCACGAAATGGACTAATTAATTCCAGATAGTGTAGTAACTTGAGAGCATGTTGCCTAAGACAGTTTGCTAAATCATGTTACTGAGTAATTAGAAAATCCAAGATTTCTATGTAATCATATTTTGTACCCTTTTAAATTCCTTTGTTATCACAGCTCAAGGTGTAAAAGCTTCTGCCTCTTCTACCTCTAGAGAACAGTCTCCACTCATATACAGGAAATGTAGAAGTACAGTAAATTGTGTTTTAGGAGACAAAATATCTAAAATCCAAAGGTTTCAAGAACATCATAATTTAGGTAGAATAAGCTCTTATTTAATAACATTAAAGAGTCAAAGCTGAATGCAAACCTGGTCTTTATATTCTTTTTTTGCTAGCAAGTGTATTTTGAATAAACAGCCATATTCTAAATGTGCTTCTCCAGTTTTAACATGAACAAATACTGAAACGCTTAAATAGATGACATGAGATGATGCTGTATTACATAACTGTCGGCTATAAACATATATTTTCCCCAAAAGAAATACAACACAGTCATAGAAATAAGGAGGAATACTGCTTACCTTCATTCCTTAGAAGATATTCCCTGAAGGCAAAGTAAATCTGGTTATGAAGTAAAAAACAAGCCTGACGTGTACAACTCACATACAGACAGCAGGTACAGTCGTCTCCATGAAGAATGCCTGTTTCTAGCCTTCTGCATGTTTCTCACTTCTCTGCATCGTAGTTATGCTACGAGGACTCAAACTATGCTTAAAGTAGTATTCTGTATCGTAGCTATAGGCACCGACACATTGCCTAAATGGTACTTACTGTTCCAGAAGTCATGCCTCATCCTATAGGAGATTTACGCCTCCAAACCAGGGATTTGTTACAACTGAGCAGATTGTGGCAAAACACTGCTCCTGGCTCGTTGGGGAAAGTTGTTAGTTTCAGTGAGGGGCAGCTACTCACAAAGCACAGTATCTGTACATTTCTGTAAATGCTCGCGTACCTACATACAGACATGTACAGAAGGAGCCACAGCCTGTCTCTCACAACCACATGCTAATTGCTGAATAAGGAGGGGGGATAGGGGGGGGGAAGAGAAAAAACCTTGTTAGTATTACACACCATTGCTTTTCTTGACCATACATTTTTCATGTAGCACAACCAAGACTGGGGATGCTAGAAAGCCTTTATAACTCAGAGGTGAGTAATTATTCACATAAGGCACAGAACTGGTTTTGGCTTCCCCTGTGAGAGCGCCGCTCCTGCAGCAGCAGCAGTGCAGGGTCTCTCTGCTGGTACCCCTTTGCTGCAGTCTTTGTGCCTGACTGTACGTTATAAACACATGAGGAACACAGTGACACCCGATACCCAGGAACTATAGAAAATCATGGAGAATCAATCAGATCCTACAGCAGGCACATAGATTGGCTGTAAAAACATTTAACAATAGGTAGATCTTTTTTTTTATTCCCCCCCCCCGCCCCCTGTGCTGTCAAAGTCAAAGGTACCAGAAGGAAGCACACACTAAGGCATTTTTGTTCTACTGTGATATTGATCCAATGCCAGACGTAGTGAAACACAATGAGCACACAGTCAGCCTTGGTAAATTAGGTAAATTAGAGATCATTTGATGGTATTCTATTGTTGCTATTGTAATCACAGTAATTTTCACTGGTAATGGTGCTTCGTGATGAAGTGCGGTTCTCACAGGATAATTGTGAAAGGTATCGAAAGATTCAGGGTGTAGCATCTGGTTTTAAAAGCTCTTCAGATTCAAATTGGCATTTTACTTTATCTTGAAAATTTATTAGAGATTCAGATCATGCCAGTTTAAATGGAAAGGTGAAAGCAGGGTAATTTCAATCTATGAATTATTCAGATTCAGACTGGTGAAATTGCCATCCATGAACTGATTCTGACAGTCTCTTTTGCAGAGCCTCCATTACGCTTGTCATTTTTATTTCTTTATCTACAATCTCTTTCTCAGTTACTGAGCTCGTCCCTTAGGGCTGTGCTTCACAAACCAAGTATTTCAAATTGGCAATAACCTAAATGTGTTGCTGTCTCAAATCGCAGTCTCCACAGGCTGTCTTTTCCAAATCATTAAAACCCACATCCACGATGGTGTCTGTTAGGCTCTTCGATTAGATGAATTAAAGAAAAAAAAGAAAGAAAGAAAGAAAAAAAAAAAACAGCAAAGAGACCAGGGCGTCATATCAAAGAAGAGTTATGTTCCTGTAACAGTCCAGCAAAGAAAGTGGTGCTTTGTGCTTGTTCCTTTGTTGTCAGTGTAACCCATTCTAGTTGCATAGCATCACGCAGAAAGAAACAACTGTTAAAGCAGGCTGACTTCATGCCCTGATTTCCAGCAGGAGCAGATAAGGGCTGCATTACAGACAGACTAATCCACACAAATGTACACTCAGAGACGAAGCACAATTAATAGCTTCTCACAGGCAAGAAAACCAGAAGCAGTAGTAGTAGTAGTAGTTGTAGTAACTGTAGTATTAGAAGAAGGAGAAGCAACTGGAGACCCGAAAGGGTTTCATTCTCTCAGACTCCAACTGATACAGATTGCAATCCCAGAGACTCTCCACTTGATGGCTGGTTGTGTCATTGCTAGTCGACTGCTGCCCTGTATCCAGAAGGACTGGGATTGATTTAGGTCAGAGAGTCTGGTTTCTTGTTTGAGCTTTTTCTATAACTGATGTAAGAAATTGCAGCAATCTGTATGACCATTCTATATGACCCTGGGACACTGGCATAGCTTCGGCAATGGATTGCCTACAAAGGCCCCAGTCGGACAAACGGTGACAAGGACCATCTCCTTTGTCCTATTGCTGCAGGTATATCGCCGAGGCAGAAAAAAAACCCCAAAACGTCTTAGTACACAAAGTGGGAAACCAGGCGTTCTTCCGCAGAGGCAATTTGGGTACAGAGCTCCGCGCAGTCCCTGCTCAGCTGAAAACGCTGCCAGGCTGAAGCCAACACATCCAGGCTGTGTGTCTGTTCCTACGCTAACACCAGGAAAATTTCCCTCCTATGAAAAAGGCAAGAATAAAAAAAACAAAAACAAAAACAAAAACAAAAAACCCTATGCTGCTCTGTGCCTGGTTCTATGCGTCTGCTTTGCCGCACTGCGACTAGAAAACTGCAGCAGTAAGAGCTCTGGCAGTTGCGATAATGTAGAAAGCAGCAGCTCTGTGACACAGCAGTCAGCTGACTCTCAGTGTTATCATTCAATGTCCTCTATAGAATAAGGCCAGTTTCTAAGGTAGCACCAGGAGGATGACCTTGCATACAAAAATCGGGCTAGAAGGAGTGGCGGGACTCGTGTACACCTGCAAGCGATTTTGGGGTGATGCATAGCATTATCGTCAGGAGTGTGCAAGTCTTTAACGGTCTCTTTTCCCTTCCTCCTCTCCTTCTTCTTTACAAAACAGAATGTGTCATTTATTGAGCAGTTTTCCCTCTAGTACAAAAGAGTCAATATGGTCATGTGCAGCTGATAACAACAGTTACCATTATAACAGTGGTTGGGTAAGAAAGTATTGCCTGTAAACCGCATTTCTACAAGAAAACCCAGTGGGTTCTGGTTAACTCCCCTCTTCCCCGTGACTGCGGACATGCTCCAGGGTTGAGAAAGTAATCGGGTGAACGCTCCTGAAATGCAAGTCCAAACTGGCGAGAGCACATTTCCGAGTTCTAATTGAGGCATATAACCACCTAGACTGATTTTCACGGTTCTCTGTAGCTCACAGCTAAATTCACTGGGAACATTTGGTTGCTCATGCCTCTGGGAAATCGGAGGGGAGAACTTTAAAGTTACAGCTGGCAAATATGGGAACTGACTGAAGTTTGGAGTCAACAGGAGTTAAGTGCCCCACTGCCACCTGGGAGTTTGAAAATTCCCTTGGAAAGCATCAGGTACAGTCTTGAAAAACTTCACCATGTGTCTACCTACTTTAATTATACCTAAAGATACAGCAGCTCCATCAGAAATTGCCATAAATCAACTTGCCAATCACTGCCTGAAAGAATACCCTTGTCCTAGGACAGATCAGGTTCTACTCATCTCAGTGGACATGCTGTACTTGTTCAGGCCAGAACTAAATTGGCTCTCACAGTTACTACTGTAGACTGTGCATTTCAATAAGATGTGTTATAAGTTCATTGTAAAGTATCCAGAAGGTCTTACCCTGAAATTTAGCAACAGTCAAGTAAGGGAGCAGGTATTATACACCAGCTTGGCTAAATTACATCGGCCTGAAAGTGGCCATAATACAGAATTGTCTTACAACACAGCAGTTTGCACCAAAACCCAAACAAACTGTAGTAAACCCATAAAATTAGTAAAAGCTGTGCTGTATCTTTAAGGGGCAATTCTCTCAGACAACACAAAGAGCAGAGCACCCATGCAAAGACTGTATGTCCCTTGCTATACGGCTTCAGGGGGAGAAATGTCTCTTCTCATGCATAGCTGGTTAATGGACAAGTAATATAGCCCCAGTCCTGTCTCTTCCTTAATAATTTTTTATTAAATGCCCCTAAGGCCACTGTTCCTGCAATCAGCAAAATCAGCACAGATGACTAGCAGAGAGGTGCCTCCTCCCCCTGCCAATGCAACCAACCAACCATACTCCTCGATTACAGGCTGTGCCTCCACAGCCCCGTACAGTTGATATTCAAGAACATCTTTTCCTTTGCTATTCTGGGATTTCTGATACAAACTGGGGAGAACCATCAAGTCTAAGCAAACTCCAGGAAGCCAAGGATGCCAGTTTTCCAGCCTGAAAGTATTTGCTGGATGACTGGTGTTCTCTTGACTGTGCTAATGAAGTCCAGTTTTCTGCTGAGCTCCTCTCCATGGCCTCACTTTCTGACCTCAAGATAAGCTGGATGGCTGTTCGTCCAACAGAGATCTTTCAAGCAGCAGTTCCTCCTAAGTGAAAGATAGTCTGCAGATGGCAGAAGATGCGTTTCCACCAACCATTACAACCATGGAAGGGGAGAGAGCAGGAGAGAGCATTTCTCTCCTCTTCCCCAACTTCCAGCTCTGTGGGGCTAGGTTTTTGTCCCTGCCATCCCATTGTCTCTTTGGAGATAGGCAGAGGTATTTTATTCCCCCAAAACCCACGAGGTTGGAGCATACATCTTGCAACCTTTGCTAAGAAAAGGGTGAGAGAGGCCAGCTGGCTCTGGTGGAGGTGCCCTGGGGGGGCATCAGTGACGTGTGAAATGCAGGATGGAGCATATCCACTGACAGCAGTTCAGGAGCTTTCCTAAAACCCGCATTTAGGGTTTAGTTTCGAGATTGACTTTGCACTTTAGTTTTCTGGTGTTGATGAAAACTAATGCAATTTCCTGAAGCATATGAAGAGCTCCTTTTCTCTCCATTAACACAAACACACACAGACACCTCCCCCCTGTGAACAAGATCCTAATTTCTTTTTTTTTTGGTCTGTTGCAGAAGGTTGCAGTTGAGTGTTTTGATTAGTTCTTGGCTATGTATGCATGTGTATGTATTATATTACACTGCATTAAAATTATGTTTAGGGGAAGAAATCAACATGTGGACAAATTTGGGAGAAGTGAAGTATAGAAAACTTTTACGTTGTTTGCCACTTAATAACTCTGGGAAAGGAACAGATGAAAATTTTGCCTCTTTTCTCCCTTTTTCTTTTTCACTGAAATTAAAATTACATGCAAGTCCATAAGCTATATGCCAAGTTTTAGCTGAACGCAATTAGAAACAGCTTAAATATTAACTGAAAGATGAAGGGCCAATGACATTAAAGGGATGTTCCCTCACAGACTCTTTAACAGTAGCACCACTTTCAGGATGCTGTATTAGAGCTGTATTTTTAAGGCATCACCAAATCTATCCCATGTATTATGTTAAATTGCAAACTCAAAACATTTGACAAGTCCTTTGAATGTTACATTCCCCCTTCCTAAACATGTCCAACACCATATTCATTCAGCTGATGTTATTTTAAAATCTCAGAGCGTCACTGCAAATTAATAAGGCTGCTCTATGTTCTATGCTTTTTCTCTGTTTCTTATGTTGGTTATAGTTTTTAGCCAATGCATACACCTAAATGCTATGTTTACTAATACTTATTTCAAATGCACCTTTTCAGTTTTTTCTTTCTACTTGTCAGTGAACCCAGTGGGTTTGATTTTAACGATACTATTGTGGAAACAAGTGAGATGGAATACATTAATCTACAGGTTTTTCCTGTCCACTATTAGTCAACCTAGTTTTTTATTCTTTCCCAATGTACAAACTTTGGGCCTTTGGGTATTTAAAATAATATACGCATGCTGTATAGGCTCTTCCCAACAGCTGGTTCTCTTAAGATTTCAGTGAAGGAGCATATTGCCCACCACCTCCTGCTCCCTTTATCTTCAGTAAGCTTCATGTAAGTTAAGTCTACGCAGAGAAAAGAAAATCCAAAATTCCTACTTTTCTTCAACAGAATTTGCCAAGGAACTGACTTTTCTAGAGACCTGGTCCCCAAATACACATTGAAATGGCCTTATCAAGTGATACTCAAACTTGAGATAGAGAATTAAACTTTTACAAGCTGCCCTCGGAAGACTAACAGGGGCTAATTAAAAATATAACTCTTGTCACAGAAGTGAAAGACAATCCTGTGCATTTCCCAATCCTGCTTCTGCAAATCCTTCCTGCTGAAACAGCTGAATCAGAACAAATTGCTTGTGTGTGAGTTACTTCAGCCATATGGTGAAAGAAAAAAAGCCCTGTGCCTCCTCAGGTCTGTAGTAAATAGGAACTACCTCCATGTGGTTTTACACATTTATAGCTGATGTGCAGACCTAAATGTGAAATCAGGGAAATGAAGTGAATTTGTGAGTCTCCCTCTGGGACTGAGGGCTTATAATCTATTAAAAAGATGATATTCAACCAGGTACAGATGAATAAATAAATAAATATGTATATATATTGCAGTACTGATTGTTCTGCTGTGAATAACCTCTTTCGTTCAAGTGACTAAAATACAAACAAAACTAGCTGTGAAAACCAGAACAAAATGGCGATATGCAAAAACCCCTAACAGGAGCATGGAAATTTTTTGATCCAAAGCACGAGAGGATCACTGCACGAGGCTGGCGAATAGGATGCGACAGGAATGTCAGGAAAGGACAGGCACGAAAGAGACATCTTGTTGTCTGTGGCACATCATTGGTGTCAGTCACTAATGATCTCCTTGACATGTTGGGTACATAGCTCAGAATGTATCAACATTACTTCTTTATTTCTATCGTTATTAATGGAAGTCAGTTTAAACTTTCTGTGGTAGAAACCAAGGCTTGTGCAAAGGGGTAGTTTCATGTCTTGGGGATAATTACAATTACGTGTTTGACCTTATTTGGATGCAGCATTTGATAAATCTGAGATAATTAATCATGGACTAATCTATGAGATTATCCATTTGGGGCCTCTGTTTTCTTCAGCTTTTGTTTGTGCTAGAGTTGGTATTTCTTTTTGCTGAGAAAGACTGCAGTAGTGCCAGGGATGAATGAGGAAACAATCCTAGAGAGAAATAAAAAGCAAAAAATACGGCATAAAGTAGGGGAAACCTCTATAAAAGGACAAACTGAGTGAGTGCATTGAACATATTGGCCAAATGCAGCAGTCTGCAGATAAAAAGCCATCAATCTGCTACAGCCCACCCAGAAACCTGAAATTCTCCCCAAACTTTAAGGACCCTAATCATCTAATCGAAACAATCCACACCTATACCCAGAACCCCAAGCTCATCAGTGTTTACATGGTTGTGTATTTTTGTATGCTTGATATGTGATGAATTTATTTACAATTGCTGTGCTCCTAATAGATGCGGTTTTAATGATTGCTATTGCTTGCAATTAGAAAACAAATCAATTTGTTCATTTAAGCCATTAAAATACACCCGGCTAAAAATAAAAATTGTTATTTAACATTGCAAATAACAACAAACAGGCAGGGAAGTGCTAAAGTGAATGCAATCAGTTCCAGATTTAAACATCCTCCCCACACTTACGCCCCCCCTTTCCACTACTGGGTGGTCACAGACTTATGGCTGTTACTAGTGGTTTTCTTTAGAGTCATTCCAGACTTCTATTTTCACTCACTTAAAAATGGGAAGAAACAGAGGTACTGACTTGATTTTCTACACGCTCTATGCTAAGTTTCAAAATCTATCCCTAAGGAAGCAGGCTCCTGAAATGGGGGTGGAGTGTTCTTAATCAGGGGAGCAGTGGGAGACTGGAAGAGGCTCACAGTCAGGACAACATGGGCTAAAAAAAACCTATTATCCCTCAGGATGGAACTTGCTAAGCTTATAGAGGGTGGCATATGACACTCAGGCTGTGCTGAGCAAAGGCTGGGCTCCCAGGCATTAGGGAGTGATGCAGCCCACTAGCAGCTGAGTGACAGAGCAAAACCCTTGATGCCAAGTACCTGGTATTGGCCCTGTGGAAATTTCTGGGGCTTTACTTGATACTAACACTACTCTGGCCCTATGGGAGCAGGTGGATGTTAGGTGTGCTTTTGGAGAACATCTTCCAGGTCAGGGTGATCAAGAAGGAAGCCAGTGTGCATGCTGCAAAAAGGCTCCTCAATGTGAACATCAGCGATGTAAATGGAAACAACTGAAAGATGTGATTCAAAAGTACCCTCTTGATCCAAGCTGAAGCATCAGTAAAGTTATGGACAAAGACTCCTCCCATCTTATGGTCAGTTGTATAACTAAACTATGTCGATGAAACAGCCAGTGGGGATCTGCCATTCTAACCTCTACTCCCACACCCGCCCTCATCTGCAGTGTGCCCACAATCAGGCCCTGTGTGACACAAAACCAGTTAATTTTGTATCCAATACCCAAAAGAACATCAGCATCTGGGGTTTTGTGTTAAATTAATAATTAAAAAAAAAAAAATCTGCATAGGAGTATTTGGATAACTTTATGTGGGTTATTGTAACATAACTCAATAATCAATCAACCCAGTTACTTTTTTTTTTTCTGTTCCCATTCAGTTATTAAATATGCACTTTAAAAGCTGTTGTATTTCTTATCATTTTAATTTGCATATTTCTTACTTTTCCCTTCCTTGTGCCACAGCTCCAGTGACCACATGGCCTGTTTCACTTTCTTGTTCCCAGGTGCAACTACAACTTGGAGGGGCAAGAGCTCGGGTTTGTGTCCCACCCATCCAGGTGTGTTGATTCGGCAAGTCCCAGCGTGAAGTTTATCTATATGTTTGCGCTGCAAGGTCTAAATGCCCTGCCTTGTGGAGCATCAAAAGAAGCATCTAGCTGTGAAGCAGGAGTTAATCCACATCTCCAAGGAACAGACCAAAGAGTTTGCAGAAAATGTCCTGAGAGCTAGGCTTGGCTGCAGGCAAACCTATTAGAGCGTCCTGCACAGTCCTCCTCGTTGGACACAGGGCCTCCCATACTCTGGATGTCAGGTTAGCTTTCCTAATACTAAAGTATCTATTTTTAATGAGCTCTAGCAAGTTTTCTCTGCAAATAATCTTCCTGACATTCTAGAATAAGTAGGGCAATAAATCTCACTGTAATGTGAGTTTCATGTTGGGTCTGCTGGGATCTGTGAAGCTGTGGCAATGCAGGCACTTAGTTAGAATTAACCAAATCATCAGTTCATTCACTATCTTAATGGAAACCATTTTTACATGCAGAGTTGTAACTTGTTTACTGTTGAACTATAGTACTTACACTTGTATACCGCTTATATATGCTACATAGAGCATATTTCACTCTTCTGAAGCTGTGAACTTACCTGTCGAATAAAGTATTATTACTCAGAATTAATAAGATGATGAAAACTGGTTTCAATATAGCCGCTGAAGGCAACCACTATGATTTAGTTTTCTAATTGCATATGCTTAAGAGAAGATGATATGCATAAGATCCTGTATAAAGGTATAAACATCTTCCCAAGGCTCAGGCAAACCTGCTTTGAAGATAGATCAATCAATTACTAATATAAATGTTCAGTGCTGTGTAATGTCAATTTAACAATGGTTATATCTATCTATACAGTAGCTTAGAAGAAGAGTAACCAAGCTGTTACAAACCCAAAAGGTCTTTTGTGCAAATGCAGCAGAAGGTAATGTCTGGAGGACCATCTTCCATAGGTGCTTGTGGATTTTTGATAGGTCCATCCCATGCAGGGTTCATGGGTAGGTGCACACATGCAAGCAAGTTCAGACTTAAGGCTGCTGTGTAGGTAAGGACCACACACACACACGATGACCTTCAGTCTCTATTTCATCCTTCACCCAGGAACCTTCCACCTTTTTTTGGTGGGGATAAACTACATTGACATATCATACAGAGGTGCAAGCAGGCAACTCGCCACTCTCCATGTAGGACAAGCAAATTGCCGATTGCTAGGTTGGCAACGTATCCCCCTCAATAGCAGGGGGGTATGGCTGTGGAAATACCAACCTACACTTACCCAGTTTCTTGTTTTTCATTGGCATCTGCTGTTGGGAAATACGAAACCGTGCCTGATGGACTCTCACCCGCTCAGAGGAACTCTAACGCAATTACATTAAGTACACAGCAAGCGCATATCACTTAACAGATGTGCATTTAAATCTACAGCTCTTTCATGAGCCATGTGAAAGTGCTCCACAGTGACACACAGCTTGTGGACTCCTTTGCTTTAAATTTTCAATATCTTTCTATTTGATTTCTGTGGTTTTATAGTGGCCCTTGAAAATTACTTGTTTCTCCTTCTATCTGTAAATCCATTTTAGTTTCATCAAAAAGAAAACAGTATTTAAATTGCCTTTTGAGGGAAATAAAAATGTGCTGTTCTGTTTTGAAACCTAACAAGAATGATATCCTTTCCCATTGGCTTGACAGGGCCAGGATTTTATGTGTAGTATTTCCTTTGCTTTACAATCTGAGGATGGGAATTGTGTTTCTGTGTGTTTTAAGCAAAACAGAAAATGCAGTGTGTCTCTGATCTTATCTGAAACTATAAAGTGCTGTTACGCTAAACAACAATATAATGAATGATTTTTTTTTAAATCACCAAATGAAGCTCAACCAGTTTTTCTAGTTGAGTTGTTAGATACAATTAACATTCATCTTGAATTTATCCCCTTTTCTTTTCTGGAATAGTTTAACAACTCAACCAAATGGCTTCAAAAGTAACAGAAGCCTCAAGTTATAACTTAAAAAAAAATGTAACAGGTTTAAACCTGTGCTTAAAATGTGTCTTAAAACACTTTTCTGGAAAGAGGCATGTCTGATCTCTGTTTTCCTGAGTGACCTTTTATGTTTCTTCATCGTATTATTCATAAACCGCGTGATCTTGTTTCTGCCATCAATGCCCTAATTCCCCAATGGCTGAAACATGAGTTACAACTGCGCCCCCAGCCCCGCTCCGGCTGGCACATCCGCCTAGACCAGGGTCCCGGAGAGGCAGGGGCTGATGATGCAAGGCTTTGAATGTTTGAAAACGGAACAGGTTTTTTGTTATCCAGTTTGATGTGCCTCTATGAACAAAGTATGAACAAAGTTGTGTACCTTTACCATACTATGAAATTAATCATAATCCATATCAAAATTTGATATGGATACCTCTGAAGGATATTATGAAAATAATCTGTGTAAAAATAAGTGCTTCTAATACTTAGGAATGAACAACACTTTTCCTACTGTGAGATACTGTTTTTCTTGATTTTATTGTTGCAAAACCTAAAACTACTTAGGCTGAAATGTTTTGTGGCATACATTTAGCTAAGGCTGACATTTTATTGAAAAGTTTTAGTTAAGTCTGTTTTGATATCGTGACCAAGGAAGAGCATGCCTTCTCCACATGAGCAGCACCACAGTGTTTTACAAGCAGCTATGTTGGGAAGCTGCTTGTTGAGGCATGGACTGGAAATCTGATAGCCCAAAGAACTGCATCACTGTGAAAATTTGCCATGATGTGACCAAGTTACGAATTTCTGAAATATTGAAATTCATACAGGTGTTTGGGGTTTAAGGGCCGACATTCCATATTTTGGAAAAGTAGGAGCTGCCCATCAGGCTCTGCCTGTTCCACCTCCAGAATGGCTGATGATGTTTCATCCTCTTGCAGGTTTGGGTACGTGGATGGCCAATGTACACAACATGCCGAGGAAGCACAATCCAGCCTGCGACTACAGCTTTTCCCTATACTTGCATTTCTTGAGCGTTGAAGGCTGCTGCAATACCAAGAACCGTGTCATACTATCTGGCAAGGAAAAATCTCTTTTCTTACTTATTTAAAATGTCTATTTTAAGGAAATACATGCAAAAAGTGTTTTTACAGAATGCCAAGCTTAAGGTTAAAATAAAGGAAAGGCTTTACTAATATAGTCTAAAGACTGCTAGACCTATGTTTTAAATTGTGTTTTAAATAGTCCTGTTCTTTCCACATAATTTCATCACACAGAATTTTGGATTTAATAATTTAATAATTACTTCTCAATTTGCTCATAGCTGTTGTATAGCCATTTAATCCTTTGATAACTTCATTCCTAGCTTAGCTGCTTTCGAGCTGTTTTCCCTATGTGCTGTTTATTTTAATTAGGCAGAAGTCCAATCCCCTCTCCACCTTTAGTCTGCCAAAATAAAGCAGCCAATCTTTTTTAGCCTCCGTACATACATCAGATTTCTCCATTCCCTTGAGGAGTAACTATTCTCTAAACCTATACTAGTCTGAATTCACCTTTCTATTAACCAGATTACTAGCATACTGTGTTTTTCACAGGTTCTTGTATAACAGTATTAATGGTTACCACAGTCTCTGACAAAAAAAAGAAAAAAACAAAAAACAACAACAAAAAAGCAAGGTAAATTGTTCTTAGAATCACTATGATATATGAAATAATTAAATTAAATTTATGGTTTTCTGAGGCTGCAGCACCTTGGTAGAGGATAATCTTGTTGTGACAGACTTGTATAGCCAGACTGCTCCATCTGTCTTTGTCATTTATAACCACTGCACACTTATCCCACAGTAACAGTGATTGCTGGTAATCTGTACCAGCTTGGACTTGCACTTTGCACTTCCTTATCCCATTTCTCCTGCCCCGTTCATACGGTAATCCAGTTCTCCTTGTATGTTATCCCAATCCCCCCCTCTACTATCAGTGCCTCTTTGTGTTATGAGCAGATTTCCTTAATGTGCTTCCAAATTATTAATGAAAATACTAAATAAAAACAACACCAAGACCAATCCTTGCAGGATTTCGCTACAAGCTTCCCTCTGGCCCAAACCTTCCCTTTCCAGCAGCCCACAGAGCTGATCTCCCTGACCCCGTGCCTCACTAGCCTCACCAGCCTCACCAACACTATAAAGTTCCCCATATATTCCAGTTTAATTAATAATTTCCTATGTGGCACTATATCAAATACTTAACTGAACTCTAAATACTTCTTGTTTTTCTAGAGAATTTTTATCTTATCTAATGCAGCGTTTGAGTTACTCGGTCACAATACACCTTTTGTAAAGACAAGAGTGTATTTGTCCCATCTACCATTTACTTACACCTGTGCCTTCTGCTGCCTGATGAGGATCAAAGACATTTCTTTTTACTGCTCTGCTCAAATTTTGTTCAGAAAGCTCTGCTATTATTAACAGTAACAAAGGTACCCATGGTATCATCTGTCCCTTCAGTGGGTCACGGGTTTAGACCTCTAAGTGCCAAAACTGAAGGTTGTTTCCTGGCTTCAATGGCTCATCTTGTCTTTCCCTGCCTGAGCCTATTTCCAGCAGAGGATTTTTGCTGACAATACAGAATCTGGAGCACAAACACAATAGTTGCTGCTGTGGGATACGTGTGAGGTTTGTTATGTTTTATAGACCAGTGAGAGCCACATTTTCTCTTACATGCTTAAGTTCATGCCTGTTTGCTTCAGAGGCAGCACCTTAGACTGGTAACATTTTTAAGGCTCAAAATCTAGATGTTTCTTAATAGATTAACTAAGGGAAGATCTTTTTTTACCCCTCCTCATAAACCTCCCCACCAAATAAAAAGACAGAAGATTACCTTTTAGTCCTTAGTAAAAAATAATATTCTGTGAGGGTGAATAGAAGAATAAAAGTCAGTTGTGTTCGCTTGCTCCAAAGTCTGCCAGAACATGTGTTTAGTAATGTATTTTGAGCTGGGTATGCTGCCCTGTAGACAGTCAGGAAAAATCACTACTTAGGTGCCTGAACTGTCATTATTAAAATAATAGCATGCTTAGCCATTAAAAAGCAAAATTAATCCAATTCCTTTTCAATTTTGGATGAACCACCTAGGCCAAAACACCCCTGTGTACCTATGGTAAAAGGGCAAAAGACAAAAGTGTCATGGCACAGGAAAGCGAGGTGAGTTCAAGGTCACTGCTACACTGGAGTATGGGCTTTGAGGATTGACTCTGTGATATTAGGAGTCAGACCATGCTCTGCACTACAAAAGACAAAAAAAAAACACCCAAAAAAACAAACCCCAGAACACTCCCTAGAGAATACATCAGGTTAGGCACTCTTATGAAGTTTTTGTGTCACATTAGAAAGCTGCCCCCATTAAAGTAGTAAATGAATTGATAGACATGAAGGGGATGATAAGTACTTTGGTACCTGGTGGTTTGTTCTTCCCTCAGAATCGGTGTTGGGAGAGAGCAGCACTTCTCTCCAATGTTGCACCCATTTCAGCTGTGCACTCACCTATGTTTCTAAAGAAAATTGTGTGAACTCTGCATTTCCTATGACTAAATCATTCTTCCTTCCTTCCTTCCTTCCTTCCATCCTTCCTTCCTTCAGTCATTGAGGTCAAAAATAATAATATAATAAGTAAGTGCATAGAATCCCAGTTCCTACAGACCTGTGATGGCACCTGAAGCTCACTGTTTGTTTAGCAAACAGCCAAAATGTTCTTGCTTTCCTTGCTTTGAGAGAAAAAGACAAAAACTGAAAACGTGACCCAAGTGTTAAAGATGGTGACATGCATGCCTTGGTCATCAAGCGGATGTCATGAGAATTGGGAGGCTCCCACATCTCGCCCCGGTCCCTAGAGACGGGGTGGATCTCCAGTTGGGAACAGCCCGGCTGGGAGTCATAGTGCTCCTGTGCTCTTGCAGGCTCATTTCCCTTTGGTGTGTGGCTGATGGAAACCTCTGGTGCCCTCAGCTTCTCCCTGGGATGTAGTGCTCCACAGACTGACCTGGGCAGAGAACCTAAAGGTCCTCCTACCACAGCACAAAAATGGGACACTGCTCCTTTGCTTCCTTCTTCTTTGCAGTAAAACCATTATTAGTATCAACACTGAAATCACATCGATGGGCACTAGAGACAGAACCAGAGATAAGAAAAGTCCATTCTAGCCCTCAGTGCTGATAAGAGCAGGCTTTGCTAAAGGGAAGATTCAGGTTTCTCCCCCTCGACCCAACCCCAGCTTTTCAGAGTTTTCTTTAAAACCATCAGGAACTATACCCCAGGGCTGGGGTCAGCTGTGGTCCCAGGGTAGCGCTGAGTCCCACTGGGCAGGCGTTTCTGAGCAGTGCCACTGCAGCTGGCACTGAACCCTGGGCAGGCTACCCAGGAGTAAAGCCCCACACTGGCGCCGGGAGGCATTCAACCGCAGCCCCGTCCCCACGCTGCGGTGCAGACGGTGGGTGAACTCACTCGGTATGAAGTACAAGAAACATTCCAACAGGCAGACATGCAACACACGCATTAGCTTCTTCTGCTTTAAGCAGAATGGAATAAGCATGTGTAACCAAGCGTAAGCAGTCGACTATTCAAATTTTTAGTCTCTGAAATTTAAGTTCAGATTTAGCAAGTAAGTCAGGTGAGGCAGCAGCTTCACCTTCCAACAACAGCTTAAGCTGGAAGCTTAAAAATTGCTATTATGGCCTTATTTGCCTAAAGTTCATACATTTTTACACTGTGTTAATTAATCTGGATCATCCTGTCTCCAACCCCAGTGACAGCATAGCTGATGTAGATATATCTGGAAAGATTTTAGCTTTACCAGGAGGAGTCTTCCCACCTAAAATAACGTGATGAGCAATAAGAAGGATGAATGCCAAAACCTTTGAAGTCAGGCTAGTGGAGAGAAAAGGCCAGTTTGTGCAAAATGTTGATGTACATCCAGTCATTACATAATGTTTTGAAGCCTTCATCTTGGATTCTGTGAAGAACTACTAATAGGCTTTTTAAAAAAAATGTCTTATTTTCAATGTTTTATGTAATAAAACAAATACAGTGCTAGGATTAAGTATCAGATCAACAAAATTATGTCCAAAAGTGAAAATGTAATTCAGAATAAAAAGTGAGATGGAATTCCAACCCACCTCAAAACAATGTGTGCAGAGAAAGGGACTGATCCGAATAGGCAAAGTATTCCCTACAATTATTTGTTCAGGTCCATTAAATTCATACATTTAATGGTTGCCAATTACTATGCATATATGCTCTTCTGTGCCACTACGACGCTGCTGGTCATGTATTTTAAAACCATAATCAGGATCAAAATCCGAGATTCTTTTCTCTTTATTTCTCTTTTTTCTTAAACTCATGTGTGCAACTTCATTATTTTTGAGAATACATGATTTATACATGTTGACATGTACTAACAGCTCCGCCCTTTACTGTTAAAACTCCTTCTGTTAGGAAGCAGATTTGAAGATTATATGTAAGCAAAATATATCTAAGCATGTAAGTTATAGAGGACTTATTACTGTATCGCTCTTTATCTAATGTAATTGTCTTGATGTAAGCAAAAGCAACAAAATTACACAACCAAGACTGTCACTCTGTTACAAAAATTGGAGAAGACTCATTGGTCAGGATTAAATACATGTATTTTAAACAGGCTTTTTAATTTTGTACCAGAATACGGAAAGCTTTGGAGGTTATGTGATTGGTTTACTGCTGTATATATACCTATACACCCCAGTGTCCCCAGTCTGAGCTGTAAAGTTAAGAAGATAATTTAATACTATTTTTTTTATGACCACTATTTAAAATTCAGTTTATACAGGTAGTATATTTGAAATGGCTGATAGTGAATCCACCACATGACTTGATGGAACTAAAGAGGCAAAACAGTGCCCTTATCAATGATAGATCATTCTTTAAAAAAATAAAACCCGCAAAAATTTATACTTGACAAAGAACTTGTGTTCTACTTCAGGTTAGAAACCCAGAGAGCAAACACATGAGTTTAAAGTTTCTAAATCCCTAGAGAAATAAATGGATCGAGTGAAAACAAAATGGATTCTCTGAAAGACATTTTCATTTTCTTTCTAAGTGGCACAAACCAAAAAACAAAAAAGCCACGCACGCAAAAATTAAATGTAAATTCAACCACTAGGAGAGCTTACAAATCACTTCTGTGCCCCCGAAGCAGGATAAAAGGAAATAAATATACTTCATGGTTGGTAACCTATTAACTGACACCAACTGTTGCAGCTGCGAATAAAACAAATGCATGATAAGATTAGATATGTTGATTGCACCTGGCCATCTGTAAATTGCTGCTTACCATAAGAATCACATGCTTTCTACTAGTCACTGTGATAAATGCAGAGTAACTGTTGCTGGTGGGTTGGGGTTTTTTCCTCTGGTAAATTATAGAGGAAATAATAAGGAAAAACTTGTGTGCAGCGGATTTGTTTTTCTAGTTTGTGCAAAGTTTGCTCCAGTGTTTTCCTGCTTTGAAAGAGAGGAGAAGTAAGTTGAAAAATGAGACAAAGTCACCAGTGTGGACAGAACAAGTCATCTAAATTGGGTTTGTTTCAGATGCTGGGAGAGAGGAAAAGCTCTCTCTAATTAAATTGCCTTCAGGACTGCAAAGGCCTTGCGAGACTTTCTATGGCTTTGAACAAAAATGCAATTATTTTTGTATAGCAAAAATAAGTCGTAGCAACAGCTACAGAGGTCACTTTTTCCCCCCTCAAAGGGAGTCACCAACAGCTCCCGAGTAACAGTTCCCCGTATTTTTAGGCTAGAAAAACACAGAAAAGAGGAGGCTTGCCACACGTGTAGCGTTCGGATGCAGCTTTGCCTACCCAGCAAATCGCTGGGAAGCAGAGGGCAGCTGTGGAGAGTGGTGTGGGACTGTCACGCAGGCCAAGGCATGCAAAACTCCTGGCACCCCCACCCCCAAAAGCAGCAGCTGCATCCCTCCTTCCCCCTGGCGCTGCTGTCCCACTCCCCATGTCGCTCCTGTGGCTGGCATCTCCCCAGGGAGGGCAGCTGAGACTCCCTTGTGGGGCAGCAAACCAATTTTTGACCAAGGGCTGGGAAGCCCTGGGCCAGCGCCCACTCCTCTGCAGCAAGGCAGTGCTCTGAGCCACTGGGTGACTGGCCAGTGTCCCCAGCTGCAGGACAGGGGGGTACCCCTCCCCAAACCAGCAGGAGGTCTTCCTGCTTTTAACCTGGGAAGATGCAAGTGAGCGCTTGCTGTCTGCCAGGCATCTGAAGGATCACCAGCCCTGAGTGGACTTTCCAAATGTGCAACCAGAGTGCATACTCACAAGTCAATTCGAAGAATTTAAAAGCCAGAATGATAAAATACGGAACTCTCCAAATATGGTGATTTGACTTCTTTTCATTCCAGCTAGATATTACCCTATACTGGATTGACTAAACCTGAAAAACTGCTCTGCTGGCTTGCTGAAAAATATACCTGTGCTATTATTTGTCCTGGTTACAAACACCGTTAAGTGTCAGCTGTGTGTCTCTTGTTTCAGTAATGGTGTATGACATGCAGCCAGTTTATGTATGCATGCAATATTCCAGTCCTCATTAAACAACGGATTCCCCTGCTCCTGTCAGTGGGTGCTTAATATAGCACTGTTGCCCTGCGTTCCAAAAGAAGAACAATTGCAGGCAAAGAACTGGAAATACAGTCAAATGTCTGAGCTGAAGGCTCACCACAGCTGAGAGATAGTTGGGTGGCAGATATCCTTTCATGGCTGGATTTGCTTAGAAATCTGTGAATGATCCAAGGAGCAGTCAGACACCACTTCTGCTCCCCTAGTTTGCAATAAATTTGGCATTAGACTTTGAGCTTTTCTGAGAAGCAGCTTCAAGCCTGTTTAACACCAGGATGTACAGCAGCACACATTTTGAAAATTTCACTTACTGAATATAGATGTGAAGTATATAAGATTATAAAATACGTTAGCATATATCTGTGTAAGAACAGCAGAGCTTTTTCCAGTTATAGCAGGTTAGATGGTATTATATTTCTGTGATAAGAAAGTGGAAAAACAAAAATAGATTATTTGAGAGTTTGAACAATGGATGATTTTCATCTTCATCAGTAGGAGGGCAATGTATCTGCTCACTTGCTCCATGTGATTCTGAAGATGAAATCAATAAACTTCCCATAGGTAATTTTTTGCAAGATTGGACTGAAAGCATGTTATGTGTGGGGTGAATGCCATTTAGATCTCTGCCACCCAATCAAAAACAAATTAGTACAGAAGTTGTATTAGAGCAACACTGAGGCTGAGAGCCAGGAAGCAAAAAGTCGAAGACATGAAGAGCTGTAGTGCAGCTATGCAAAGGAGCCAAAAGTCTGCTGGTGGCTGCCTTGCGGAGCCTTCACCCCAGGAGGCAGCTGAGCTGCACACAGACAAGCAGTGATACAAAAGCTGAAGAGCAGCACATATCTGCACCACAGCCCATTCCCGGCTGCTATATAAATACCTTGGGGACTGGAGCCACCCTTGACTCACAGATGGGCCACATTAAATCAAGGGTGAAAAGCCTAAAACCACCTACCTGTGCTTCTGGTACCTAAGACGGCTCATTTACAACTAGCTCAGGTATTTTTACAGGGCACCACAGTCAGCAGTGTACCTCTGTCCTAAAAAGTAAGTGTGTTCAGTGTCTATTTCTATAGAAATTTTATATTCTTTTAGCTCGGTCATATTGTTTTTTCCCCCAGTGGTCTCACTACTTGTGTCTGCCGGTGTTGGGGTTTTTTTTCCCCCTTTTATATATACAGAGAGAAATGGTGACACACAGAAGTCTTCAGGACAATGCTTGTACTCCGATCAGCAATATGCTGTGGTGCCTCAGAGATGTTTCTTGACAGTCCTGCACCTCTGGAATGAATATTACTTACACACCAGGTGTAAAATACACAAGATGCAGCACTATGTCCTGGTTACTTCCACTACACACAAAATATCTAACCTATGAACCACATAACTTCCGTGCCACATCGGCAGATGCGTGAGGAGGTACTTTGTGTCACAAGGGTGAGAGCACAAGGGAAACCATAAGATCGGAATTGAGACAAAGTACGTGCCTCAGCCCCGCCTCACCAGGGCACACGTGGGCAGCTGCTGTTTATCCCAGCCCTGAGGTTCAAACAGTCAGTGTGGGGTTATGTTGCAGTAACCACTCATGCACCAGCACCATTACCTTCCACCTCGAAGTCACCACAGAGACCAGTTTCCAGGATGAGTGCATGAAGGAGCAAGTCTCAGGCTCCTGGTGAAAGCAGGTGAAAGTCTGAGCAAAGTTGATCTAAATGCCAACTTTCTGTATCATCTGGGCAATACTTGGGTAGGGCTGTTTTAAAGCATCTTATTTGGAACCTAACTGCGGGACCTAATTTAGTACCTAACTTCTTAATAGTTCTGAGCAGACTGTTAACTTGGGAAGCCATCCCAAGGTCAGACATTAAAATAAGGATATTTTTTTTCTTTGCATTAAATGGGAGTGAGAACAGACTAATTGGATATTTATACGGGGACGATTTCTGATACATCAAGAAGATTTACACCTCAAATTTCAAAGACCGTCCTGATAAACCAAACTAAAGGCTGTTTAGCAGGTAATCTTTCTAAGGAAGGGCTTTGATTAGCAGGAGTACAATGCTTTTCACATTTCTCAACTATTACATTTATAATCCACAAAATTACTGTACACTAGCACCCTCTAATAAATCAGTAGTTGTATAAAACAAAATTCAACACCTCGGTTTTTTAAAATTAATTTCTGATACTTATATACACCAGGCTGTGTATTGATGAAACACGTGAATTGAGGATTAAAATTATGGAATAATACCTTGAAAATGCCTAGCAATTAATCAAACTTAAATACAGAATTTATAAAGCAATGCAAATTCAGACATCCTGCCTCACTTGAGAACACCTGCACGTTGAGATTACTCGCATACACGCTTCTTGAGTATGACAGCTACATCAGGATTATGTGGGGTGGCAGAGAACTCTACCACCTTTTTCTGATGTTCTGTTCAAAAAGGTACAATTCTTAGGGAAAACAAGCTTTTGAAAAGATACTTAATTGTTAAATATTCATATTTAATATTAAACCAGTAGCCTTATTCTGCACAAGCAGCATAAGCAAGGTAAGTGACAGAGACTGCCAAACAGACCCTGCCAAGTACAGAATGGTATCATTTGAGCAATCTATTCAGAAAAGAATTAAAAAGGAAAAAAAAATCTACTTACTAATTGTCACACCACCACCATCATTAAGAACAATTATATGGAAAGAAACCAGGAAGAAAGCCAGAATTGTATTTGTCCTGAGCATAAAAGGGAAAAAATGGTACGAAAATTATTTTTTTCTCTCATTCTCTTTAGATTAAAATGTATGTTGCTTCTTCACACTAGAACCTGTTGTTGCTTTTTGATGTGTGCATCAGAAACACCAAATGAGAAAGATTAAGTAAAATTTGTTTGACAGATATTAATCAGTTATGTGTGAAGACTACAGGGCTGAATGAAAGGGATGAATTTTTGAGTATAAAGGCAAAGTTTATGATTAAAACCACTAAATTTTGTATCAAGTTGAAATATCAGAAAATGATAGGCCACTCTTAAGACCAATCTTAATGGTGTGACGTTGCTGGTTTTAGTCACAGTTATTTTCACGTCTCAGGAGATCCTAAAATTAAAGACATTTAAAATAATCACTGATATTACACCCACCGTTCTGTTCTGAACAGTAAACAGCTTTATTTGAAGACAGGTTTTTCTGGAGCCTCTGCAGAAAGCCTCCAGAAAGCTTACATGCCAACCCTGCATCTGCCCAGGTAACAATTTTTTGGTGAGTCAAAAGCCAGGTGCTGCTCTGGAGTTTGTCCACCTCTGCCAGAACCACCTTAGATCGCATGAATAACCCGAACTGTCCACAGGCTGCTGAGGGAATGTTCTTTCCTTAGAGCTGGATCCTATGGATAAGCATCCATGAATAACCCAGAGTTTACAAAAAAAGGTGGGCAATGATCACATACATCCTATGCAAGATCATATTCTTTTCTAATTTAATTACTTTGAATATATCACTCAAAAAATGGTATTGCAAGAAACGTGTTAGAAATGCTAAGACTTAAAATTTAGTAGAAGCTGTGTGTCCAGGGATTGCCTTACGCCTCCTTTCCAGGAGTACTAAGTGTCCGCAACATCTTGTTTAATGCAAGAAGTTATTTACACACTGAAGTAAATAGCATGCAACATCCCATCTTCAAAACCAACCCAAATGTAATTCAGTGCACAGTGGTTTTGTAGCTCCATCTTATCAACCGTGCTCAAGCCGGGGTGACATCACGATGCTGTTGAAGTGGGTGGTGGTATTACTTCATTCTTGGTAGCATGTGGGCTTCTTCTGAACTGTCTTCTTGCAGCTGTTTGCTCATTCATAGAGATGGCAGGAAAAGATGAGCAGGGACGTTACAAGAGCAGTAGCAAGGAGAAGGCAGGGGATGGCGAGAGCAAGCAGGAAGGATGGGTGCAGCTGGCTGGGAGGGAGCCTTAGGGGCAGAGCGGAGGAGCATGTTCAAAAAGCGCAGTGGTCTGAAGGAGTGGGGAACTTCTTTCCTGGTCCTTCCCCCGGGGAGAAAGGCTCAGCCCCGTCGGGGGGCTGGCTGCAGGCACCCACCAGCTGCTGCTCCCCTCTGCTGGTTCTCCTCTTGGGCTGCCCTTCCTGGGGTGGCCTTCACGGCAGCTGCAGCTCATGAATATGCAATCTGCTGCTACATATGCAGCAGACCAGTAATTCCTCTTCAACCTTGTGGCTGTGCTGCTTTTCACTTTGCAGAAAAGGCTTGCCAAAACAGCTTTAAAAATTAAGTAAAAGCTTTTCTTATACAAAGCTTAAAAAAAAAAAAAAGTTTACTAAGTCTTGTAAGATTGGATAGGGGTTGCAATTCTCCTTTTA
Organism: Jacana jacana; assembly: GCA_013400555.1. Lineage (NCBI taxonomy): Eukaryota > Metazoa > Chordata > Aves > Charadriiformes > Jacanidae > Jacana > Jacana jacana. The sequence continues at coordinate 73,209 of VZTM01018943.1, forward strand.
AGTAAATGCAAACAATGTGTTTTCCAAGTTTCTTTTTTTCTTTCCTTTTTTTTTAAACAGAGCTTTTTGAACTTCTGTTATTCTTAGAGAACAAGTTTAAACTTAAAAAGTCACCAAAGTGGATAAAGGAGAGACAGTATTATCATACGTTCTTATTAAAAATCTCTGGAAAGGTGTTTCTGCCTTCCCAAACCAAACATTTCCATATAAGTGATTAGTATCTGAATTAATATAAATATGTATATGCAAATGGCTTCTTACCTACTTGTTGTATTAAATGAGCTAGAAATGTCTCAGCATTCTCATGACAAGAGCACTATGTACCTCTGCAAAGGCTTGCATTCAAGTGAAAGGTAAGGGAATACACATTTTTGAAGAAAACAATACCGTACAACTTTAGGCAACAGATTTTTCACTCCTAAGTAAATAATAAAACACTTCCCAGTAATAAAAGTTCTTCTCTACAAAGCTACCGGGGAGAGTTCAAAGTGTTCATGAATCACATCGAATAAAGGTACTCTGTGAATCGGAGTCATGCAATTGTACAAGGGAGTTTTCTTCTTGCAAACAGGACAAAGGAGGGCCCGCTTTCATGTCTCACTTTACACCTCCGATCCTTAAGCACGCTCTTCTTTGATCATCCAAATCCGCTATCATCATCATGTTGTTTTAAAAGCCAGGGCTTTTTTCCCCTTTATGGCAAGTATCTCATCAACTTTGTTTTTCACGGATCAGAACAGGCAACAGAAAGATGGTGGGGCAGAGAGGGGGGGTGTTAGCAGTGTAGCTCTGCTGTGGCCTTGTCCTTTGCAATTACAGAAGGCTAAAATCACCCCAATACTCATATTTAAAATGTAGCACAGAATGTCAAGGCAAAATATACGTGAATTTTGGTCGCAGACAGAAAAACACTCAGAAGTACTATAGGTGGGTTTTGGTTTGGGTTTGGGGGGGGGGGGGGGGGGTTAAAAGAAAAAG
>VZTM01018943.1:82263-93619 GCA_013400555.1 Jacana jacana
CGGGGGGGGAATGGTTTTTCAAAAAAAAAAAAAAAAAACCCTGAAAAAACAAAAAAAAAAAAAGGTAGTTTTTTTCTTCTTGCTCAGAATCGTGATGGTGTTGGATTATTTCACTGGTGGGGTTTAATATAGCATGTTATCCTGTCTATCTTTTTAAGATTTCTGTAAGACTGTTGAACAGTTTAAAAAAATAGTGTTAGGATAATATAAAAGCAGATAGATGGCGCTATGTTTGATTCCTACAAAAATATCACCAGCTTTTTTTCATTCTTAACTCTTTAAAGGATTCAAACGCAACTCAAATCTGTGCTGGACTTTAAAAAAGAAAATTCAGGACCAAATTTTTTTCTCAGAGTATGTATGTGTTTGTTCCTTATAGCTGTAAATGAAAAGACTGTTGTTTTTTCTCACCGATGCTCCATCCTCGTATTGTTTTCTTTCCTTGTAAATGTAATCGGATGCCATTTTATAAGTGGACGTATTTATACTGGCCAAACATTTTTGACTTGTATTTCTTTGTCCTTTTTTGGTAGTTCTCGTTGTTACCCGCACCATTTTTATGTCTCCTTCACTGAAGGGCTAGAGTTTTAACTTTTAATTTTTTATATTTAAATGTAGACTTTTGACACTTTTAAAAACAAAAAGAGAAGAGAGATGAAAACGTTTGATTATTTTCTCAGTGTATTTTTGTAAAAAATATATAAAGGGGGTGTAAATCGGTGTAAATCGCTGTTTGGATTTCCTGATTTTTAACAACAGGGCCGCTGGTTAGTATCTCACACGCGTGTGCGCGCTCACGCTCACTCACCCACTCTCACACACCCACGAATCAGCCCCTATTTTGTCCATGTTTACACTCCAATCTGCAGGCATCTTAAAGTGACAGCATCCCTCGCCGGCGCCCGCTCCGCAGCCCCCCCGCCTTTCCGGGCGAGGGGCGGGAAGGGGCCGGGGGCGGCCGGAGGGGAGGACGAAGGCGTATGTAATACACTGTATGCTACCGTTCTGGGGAGGAAGCTATCTCCAGATGAAGTAAAAGCAACTGGTGCATTGACACAGAAGGGATCCTGTACCTTTAACTTGTAATCCACATCTTTTGCACTTTTTTTGGAAGCAAAAACGTGCCGTTTAAACCACTGGATCTATCTAAATGCCGGTTTGAGTTCGCGACACTATGTACTGCGTTTTTCATTCTTGTATTTGACTATTTAATCCTTTCTACTTGTCGCTAAATATAATTGTTTTAGTCTCTTATGGCATGATGATAGCATATGTATTCAGGTTTATAGCTGTTGTGTTTAAGATGAAGAAAGTGAAAACATCTTTGTACATTTAAGTCTGTATTATAATAAGCAAAAAAGAAGATTGTGTGTTTATGTATGTTAATATAACATGACAGGCACTAGGACGTCTGCCTAATGAGGTGGTTCCGTTAAGGGTTTAACTTTTTTTGTTCTTTTTGTTATTTTTTTTTTGGTCATCCATCCTGTGCAATATGCTGTGTAGAATTTTTTTTTTATTTTATTTTATTTTTTTGCGGGGGGGGGTCTAACGATCACCCACGACGCAACGTTGGGAAAGAAGAGGAGGAAAAAAAAATCATGCCAGCTAACCATGTCAAGTTCACTGCCTGTCAGATTGTTGATATACCTTCTGTAAATAACCTCGCTTTTTTTCTTTTTTGGTTTGTTTGTTTTTTGTTTCGGTTTGGTTTGGTTTGTTTGGGTTTTGTTTTGTTTTGTTTTGTTTTTCTTCGGGAAGGAAATAAAATCAGCTGGAACTGAACCCTAACACCGCGCTGCTCTCGTCATCATTCCTACTGCTCCCCGGGCACCTCTGGGTGGGTTTTTTTCGGTGCCCGCCTGAGCGCTGGCCCGGCCCGGTCCCGACGGCAGCGGGACCTTCTAGCCGGGGGAGGACAGGTCGCCGGGCCTGGACGGGAGAGGGGGGGTCCCCCCCGTCCCCTCTCACTCCGCTCTCATCCAAAGTAGTTTCTCCGGTCTTTCAGATGCAAAGCGTTTGCCAACGCTCGGCCATCAACGCCATTAGCCGTGTGAATGGGCGGGGGGTGTGGCCTTGCCCCCCACCTTCCCGCTGGCCGTCGGCAAAGCGCGGGGCGCCAGGGCCGGGGCCAAGGCCAGCGACTCTCCCGTTGGGTTTCAACCTCCCGTCTGCGTTCCCCTCCTGCCTACGAATATGCATCGTACCTTGAAAAGTGTTTTGTAAACCGATTAAAGCATCCCACTGACATAATGGTTTCACTTAGCTGTTAATTTACAGCTGGTTTTGAGCCATAAGCTCTTTTCCATGAAAAAGGAGCAGCAACAGAAAAAAGAGACCCGTTTCGCAAACCCACCGGCACAGGAGGTTAATGTTTACCCTGCCTTATCCCCATGAATTCCTGTGTTGTATTTGCCATGCAAAAATTCCCCATCAGCAGCTCCAGGCCACCCATTGCCCGGGAGGTTTCCTGGTTAGCCTCTTTGCATGCAGCACCTTGCCTTTCTTTCCAAGGCTATTTGCAAAACGGATCATAGAATCATTTGGGTTGGAAGGGATCTTAAAGATCACCTTGTTCCAACTCTCCAGCATGGGCGGAGACACCTCCTGCTACACCAGGTTACTCAAAGCCCCACCCAGCCTGGCTTTTAACACTTCAAGCAATGGGGCATCCACAACTTCTCTGGGTGTTCCATATCTCACCACCCTCAGAGTGAAAAAAAAAATCTTCCTAATATCTCCTCTGAATCTCCCCTCTTTCGGTCTAAGACCTTTACACTATTGCTATGCTGCCAGATAAAAGAGTCACACTCCCCATTTTTCCAGGCTGCCTAGGGTACCTAAAGGTACTGGAAAGCTGTTGTAAGGTGTCCCTGAAGCTTTCTCTTCTCCAGGCTGAACTCTTCAGCAGGTCCCTATCATTCTTTATGTTGGGAACCCTAGAGCTGAATTCAAGACTTAGGTGGGGTTCCATGAAAGCAGAGTAGAGGGACAGAATTACCTCCCTTGACCCGCTGGCCATAATTTCTTTGATGCAGTCCAGGATGCAGTTGGCTGTGGATGCACATTTCTGGGTAACGTTGAGCTTATCATCAACCAACACCTGCAAGTCCTTCTCTTCAGGGCTGCTCTCAAGTTATTCTCTGCTCAGCCTGTCTTTGTGCATGGGATTGCACTGAGCCAGGGATAGGACCTTTCACTGGTCCTTGTTGAACTTCATGAGGTTCGCAGAGGCCCAACTCTCAAGCCTGTTCAGATCCCTCTGGATGGCATCCCTTCCCTCCAGTGTGTTGACTGCACCACACAGCTTGGTGTCATAAATGAATTTGCTTGAGGATGCACTCAATCCCACTGTCCATGTCACTAACAAAGATTTTAAACAGCATTGTTCCCAGTACTGACCCCTGTGGAACTTGACCCATCACTGAGCTCCACTTGGACATTGAGCTGCTGACCGCAACTCTTTTGAGTGCAGCCATTTCCTTATCCTCTGAGTGGTCCATCCATCAGATCCATGTCTCTCCAATTTAGAGACAAGGGAGTTGTGTGGGATGGTGACAAATATGTCTCTGCCTATGGCCTTGGCATATCTCCAGGACTTGCCACCTGGGTGTTGGGGCACCCCTGCCGGGGCAGTGTGTGTGGGAGGAAGGCAGGAACCCTTGTGGAGATCTGTGCCCAAACCCTCCCAGCTTGAGAATGTTGCTGTGCACAGGCCAAAATCAAGGAAGAAAAAGGCTAGTGTGGTGATGGGACAGGTGTCAACATCAAACTGCAGCCATTTACAGGCTTGGACTGTAGCCCTGCCTGAGCCCAGGTCTCTGCTGCTGCTCCAGGCCTGTTTGCCGTTGGCTACAGTTAATTTGAGGGTTTTTATGGTTTCCTGCATACGTTGTTTTTGTTCTCAATTATAATAAAGTCCAGTGTTGCCAAACAGGTTGTTTCTCTGGGGACTCTTTGGTGACAGAAATTGCTGCCTCTGGAGAGATAAGCGGAAGTCAGGCTAAAATTTATGTATATTCACACAACATTACATATGTGCATATATATATATATATGAGAAATACTTAGACATTCCTTGCTGCCTGCAATGTGGAGCAAGGCAAGTCTCTCACTAGAGGAAATACCCAGCACTAAGCCACACAAGGTTATATCACCAAATGTACTCCTTTATTTCTTTTTTTATAGACCATATTTCTAATCTAATTATTTTTGAGGGAAAAGTAGTAGCCCTTTAGCAAACGTGAAAGCTGGCAAAACTACTACAAAGATTTTTAAATGAAGATCTGTGTTAAAAGAAAATTAGATTTTCAGAATCACAACTGGTCTGGTGTCTGACCATAGGTTTGCCTAACACCAGATCCTCTCTTGGACACAGGCCAGAGTGGTGAGTGCTTATAAAGAGATGCAGTTCCACAGCATCCTGAAATCTCTGAGGCAAGGTTGTTGTAGGGGTTGCTTCCTCCTGCTGCCCCAACTGCTGTGAGAGGCCCCAGCCCTTCCCTTGGAAGCTGCAGCTGCGCTCAATCGCACAGGACAAAGGAAAACCACACCTTCCCTGCTCTGCCTTCGCCTGGCCTCTGGCAATCAGCATTTTTAGAGACTTCTCCAGCCACGCAGGGTTACTGTCACCAGTGAATCCTTCTCCATTAATTTATTCTATCCTCCACGGCAGCCCCTTCTTGCTTCTGGCCTCCGCAACATCTTGTGGTAATGCTGGGTGAATTTGTTTGTGTGCTCAGTGAAAAAATGAAGTTTTAATTGTCTATTAACTTTGGTGTAGATAATTTTGTCTGTTCTTATATTGTGAGAATTTTTTTTTCTCTTCTGCATCTTTTGCTAAGCTACTCATTTTTACAGCTCTTTGAATTTCTCCATCAGTTCGTCTCACAGCGCACAGATACAGAAAAGAATTGAACTGGAACACTTAAATGAAAAATCACCATAATAGGCTGCATATGTCTGTTGCTAAAATTTATTTTTAATAATGATGCTTCTTTGTAAATCATTAATTTACCTGCAAATTAGATGAAGACTGTTCACCTCAAGAGTGTACATATAATTTTCAGTAATCAGGTCTGCCTCCCCTGTGTATCATTTAATTTCCTGCCCTCTCTCATGCAGCAGTGTGTGATATGACTGCATACATAGACCATACTGTATTTGCTTTCTGTTCCAAAACCAAAGTGGGGTTCCCTGGGAGTTGGCAATGCTAAACACATTTGCAATCTTTGTACTCCCATGTTAAACTCCCAGCAGAAACAGCCTGACTGAGCAGAAAGGAAAGTACTGGGCTAGAGACCTCCCCAGCTTCCCCGTTAGCTGTCATGACATACCGTTACATGATACACCACGCAGTAGCAGCCATGTGAGTGCAGAGGCTTCCTGTTGGCCAGCCCCTCCTCTGCCACATCTGCTTCCACAGGAAAGTGGGAAAAGTAGTGAGCTAGAGCTTAACCCACCTCTCAAGGGGCCCTTTGTTCTGCATGTTAGATCTAGTTTTTGAATGTATACATTAGGGTTAGTTTTTCACATAGAACAACTCCATAAAGGTCTATGCAAACCTCCAAAGGCATTAACGAGGTTTTAGAATGTGACTTCCTGGATTTGCATGTGTTGTGATCATGGTGATATGCCAGAGCTCAAAAATCATTATCTACCTCCTGCTGTTTCAACCTCTCCCCTCCAGGGTCCTTGAATGAGCTCTAAACACCACCTATGAATTTTGGCATCAACATGAGGAAAAGAAATGTGATTGTCTCCAAGATGGCAGAAAAGGTAAGTGACTTACTCAAGTCTCGGTCGTTAGCCAGTCAGTGACTGCTTTGTTTCCTTTATTGTACCTAAGCATCTCAAAGCAAGGAGTAGCATTTCCTGAACTTGCAGTAACCAACTTCCAGCCCACCAACAGAATTAAATCCCCTGGAATATGATTTATGCATAACTCATAGACATGTCTAAGCTACATTTCCTAATAGGTGTTTGGCTAGATTATACTATTTGGAGACATTTCCTGGGCCTTTTTTGCTGGCATCCTTTCTGCCCCTTTACTTGCTCCTCCATGTTTTTTTTGCAGACAAAATTTAATTCTCCTCTGATGTGGCAGAAGAGTATCCTCACACTCCAAGACCTCCTGTTACATCCTACCTTTTGAGTGACTTCACTTGAAGCAAGGGACAATATAACAGTGGCTACTGGTGGGGTGGCTGTACTGGTTCATTGGTTTGTGACAGAGGAGATTAGCTGTCCATAACCCAGCCTTGCTGCCATTTGTTGACACCTACCACATGCTGACCAGTCTCTTCATGCACCCATGTGTGCCTTATTCTTACCATGGGCAGCTTTAGCTTGCTTGAAGATGATTTAGCAAAGGGCTTGCAGAAATAAAAGCAAGACTGGCAGGTTGGTTGTGAAGAGCTCATAGGGGTCTTTCAGCATTATGGGAATTAGGTAGAAGTAGAAACTTAGAACAGGCATCAGCCAGGAGAACTGTGGGTTTTGTCTTACTTGGCACTGTTATGCCAGCAAAATGCTAGATAACATTCATATTATACTGATTGGTCTTTCTTATCTTTCCCTTTTGTGTTCCCAGTAGTTCACCTGGTTTCCTCCTGATCTTCCCAGCCCCAATTTCCAGTTTACATTCCTTTCAGATTGCTTATTTCTGGATGTCTTCCTGACCTTCCTCAAGAGGAGTGTCTCTAATCTTATGCTAGAGATGTAAATTCCTGTTCAGTGGACCCAGAAGATCATGTCTTTCCTGCTTCTCAGACCCCCTTTTTCTTCTGAGCACTCTTCTCCTTCCCTTGCAAAAGGCTCGTTGTCTAATGGTGTGGCAGTAGAATGAAAAGAAATCTAATTTAAGATGTATCCAAGATGTACCCATACCACATTACCACCCTGAGCTCAGTCCAAGGCCCACAGATGAGGGTATCTCTACACATTGTCTGCCTCAAAAATAATACCAAGCTGGGTACAAACTGTGACTGTGTTTCTGAAAGCTAAACAAAAACAGCTGGTATCTGACTGAATAATTTAAAAGGCTGTTGCTCAGGTTGACTATTTTGAACAAGTAGGCTTGCTATGAAACCAGATGTGATCTGCCCACATGATCTTTGCCCAGCGACCTTATTAATGTTTATAAATATGTAAAAGGTGAGTGTCAGGAGGATGGAGCCAGGCTCTTCTCAGTGACATCCAATGATAGGACAGGGGGCAATGGGTGCAAGCTGGAACAGAGGAGGTTCCACTGAAATATGAGGAAAAACTTCACAGTGAGGGTAACTGAACACTGGAAGGAGCTGCCCAGGGAGGTTGTGAAGTCTCCTCTGGAGACATTCAAAACTCACCTGGACGCATTCCTGTGTGACCTGATCTAGGTGTTCCTGCTCCGGCAGGGGGATTGGACTAGATGATCTTTCAAGGTCCCTTCCAATCCCTGATATTCTGTGATTCTCACTGAAACCTGTACTCTCGGGTTAAAGCCAATTCTTGATATGTCAGAGAAAACATAAAGAGACTTAGCAGCCTGCCTCAAGATTGCCACCACAGTCTGTCCCTTTCAAGACAGTGAAGCAAATCTTCAAGTCTTTCCAGGACCCCAGAAATGCTGAAGTTGTAATCACTGCTGCAGTGGGAAGGTCTCTAATGAGGGTACGTTGACTGGACATAAAACGACTGTCATGCTGACGACAATGGGTCACACAGGATGGTGTGGGATGTGGTGAGTGGCAAAGGGAATGGCAGCTTGCAGGAGAATCTCAGTGATTCTCCAGACTTGAACACCCAGATCTGGATTTACTTGCATAAAACCAAATTCAGATATCTTCAGACTTGGCAGAATTTGTGCTAGGGACTGGTGTGATTGAGAAATGTGGCACTTGAGGTATGGATCCTTGTCTGATGTCATGTACTCAGGGTACCAAGAAAAGCAAAAAAAGGTAACATTATGTGAGGTAGGTCTTTTTTACGTATAAATACTTCTGTGTTCTACTTGTACATACCTAGGGCTTCATTTCCAGGGGAAGACATATTTTCTGCAAATATTCAGTTGTTCTATAAAATATTTTATTTCCTCTAGTCATAAAACAACATTATTGTTTTCTAATGAGAGAACGCATTTTGTTCTAGCTCTAGCTGTAGATGAAGGAGGGGTGCAATGGATGAAACAGCCAGAATGAAAACAGGCATATTCAGATTATTTCCTGGTCTTCCTGCAAACTTTGTCCTAGAGTCAACATGATTTGGAAAATCTTATTATGCTACTTTCCTTTGGGTCAGCTTTCATACTGTGAAATATGAACTATATGTAATAGAAGACATTGAAATGTAATTGTTTCAACAGGTGTGAGGGGTTTTTTAATTAATAAATTAATATAATAATAATTAATACATTTAAAACGTATGATGTTTCTAGAAAACGGTAATGAAACAGAATAAGAATAATCTTTTAGATTCTCATTCAAAAAAAGGAAGAAATGGGTAATTTAAGAACCTTTGGTTGTATTCTCTTGTATTAGTTTTGGGTGGAAAAATTTTGAGAAAGTTCTTTGCTTGAGCTCTCTCCATGCTCTTAAGAACTCAGACATGAAGCTGTATCAACAGAGTCCTTTTCTTCCCTATAAAATGCACAATAGTCCTCTGGAACTGGTTGCCAAATGGAGAGTCATAAATTCCAGCTCAACTTATCTAAATGGTGTATTTCATGTAGTACTAAAATACCGTATTATCACAGCGAAAGATAGGCACTGTGAGTTAGACTCAGCTGACATACTCACTGATAATTACATAAAGAAAGCTTCCTAATTCCATTAAACAAATTGTTCCAGGCTTAGATAGAAATGAAATCATAGTGTCTTCTCCTCTTGTCCTCTATTACATTATTATTGTTGTTATGTAGTTGTTGATGCCTTTAATCATGGATCAGTAGCTCACGTCCTTGGTGCTGTCATATCCATACCAAGGGAAAGCAACATTGGGTGAATTCTCTGCTATTGACTTGATGGATTACTCCCTCCCTCAACTTGTCTGGCAAAGAATGGAGTGCACCACCACTTCCCCTGGCCTGAGACACCCACCTGCCCTTCGGGAGCTCATTTAAGCTCATTCTCCCAGGCAGCTCCCTTTGCAAAGACTGTGGAAATGTAATGTCTCTAGGACCTCAGCTGCCCTCTGTAAAAATTATGGATGGGTGAGGGATGAAGAGACGTGTACGATGTTCTTCAGGAAGGCAGTTTAAAAATGGTAAGTCTAAAGAGCCCTTTGCCAATTGACCATCTTCAGCTGATAAAATGGGCTGTGGAGGCACTTGAGAGTTGTGCTTGCACTGCTTTGGGTGACCCCAGCACTCAACATAGAATCCAGTGTCCTGTGACCTTACAGATTAGATGTAGCCTTCTTAGTCTTTGCTGAAGAATGCTGGATGCCAAATGGCAGGTCTAAAGCTTTTGCAGCTCTATTTGTGACTGGCAGGTCTGTTGGTGACTTGAAACTCAGTTAAGTCTAAATTGTCCTGTAATAATTATAATGTTATGAAGGAATAGGAAATATCACTTACAAAATAAGATTCCCATTTAATAGTATTGCTTGGTAAATGGAATTGTGCTATAGGTACACTAAGGTGTAGTTAATGTTTTTCTTGTCATAAATTAATTGTAAATACATAGAGCAAAGTGTATTTATAAAGAAATATCCACATGTGCACGTTTACAGATAATTTTTTCATGAGGATGCTCTGAGAACAATAATGATGACAAGCAAAATGGGCTGGTTTCACATCAAGGGGATTGATTTAGATCAGTCATTTAAATTGCCAATTTTAACCACGATTTAAATTGTCAAGTTGGAAACATTGATTTAAATAATTGATTTTCATCTTGTTTTGCATGTGTGCTTCCTAGGTATTTTTCTAAATAAGGGTTGATTCTCGTTGGCTTGTGTAATTCAGAATTTCCTTTTGCTAGCCATAAGGTTTATGTACATATGTGTCTGTATGTATTTAAGTAGTCTAACATGTATTTACACAGATTATTTATATACTTTTATCATGCTAGAAAAATAATTAATGAATACTTCCTGACTTTCTAAATTATGTTTATTTTTACTCATGCATTGTTCTTTGAACTGCGTTTGGGTGGTTATTAGACTTTCCTTAAAAATACATAAAATGTGGAGGGAAAGGAGTTATTAGTTAAAATATGCTTGATAGCTGAAAAGTAGTTTTGTTAGAATGTGCTTTTTTTAAAGAAACAATGTTTAGATCTGCTGTGGACTTTGGATTTGTAGCTATGATCAGTTATTTCAGTGGAGCATTAATTGTCTGTGTCACCCAAACAGGTAGGGCTACATTGTTTAAAACTTCACAGGCTTCTTTCAGGGTCTAAGGATTGCATGGTGGAGCTGAAGTCTGTGCCAGGGAGAAAGAAGAAGAAGCCACCAAGGACAGGAACTCCTACAAGGCCACTGGTGGCTTCTCTATCCAAACTGTTGTCAGTGGAAAGTGTGGGAAAAGTCACTAGCTCTGCTGAGCTTCCAGGACAAGGACAAGGTGTACTGCTTTAGAGCTTGTTGGAGACAGTTTATAACAGTGGTGTTGACCAAAGGGAGTTATTTCTATCCCTGCACTATCATGGAGTTAGTGCCAGGGTGTTTCTGCAGAGCACGTCCTAACTGATTGTTAGATTACCAAGACGGTCTGTGGTTGGTGAGCTGAACAGTCGCTACGTCTTCCAATGTTTTAGAAATAGATTTCTGTGTCTCATAACACATTTAGTCTAATGGAACAGGAAAAATGGACCACTCCACTTCTAATCCCTGTTGTTTGCTTTGTATGTCCAGGACATTGTATGTCCATACTTCTCCTGGCAGAGAAGATCCATGATTTGCTGTACTGGGAAGTATAATTTATTTAACTTTTGACACTGAAGAAGACACTTATATTTATTAATTGGCAAAAATGCAGCAAAGTTTTACGATACTTTCTTTTTTTAAAATTGAGATGCATTTATAGAGTCTTTAACAGTCTTTTGGGTATGGACTAATGAGGAAGATATATTTCTTCCTTTGCTAACTGGGATATCTTGAATATATTGATTTAATCAACTAGACAATCAAGAAATTTTTAATGTTTTAAACTTTCATCATGATGACAAAAGATTATTTGTGAGTTTAGATTGTTTCATCACCAAGTGTTCCTTCAGGTAGTGAAGCTACTGTGGCTGCAGGGAGTGTTGGATGAAAATACACTGTGTGATGCTCAGTGTTACACATATGTCTCTGTATGTGATAAAACTAAACACAGCAAAAGGGCCTTAACTATATTCCAAAACATGTATGATATATGCAAAGTAGATGCTTT
>VZTM01018943.1:93631-108026 GCA_013400555.1 Jacana jacana
GATGCTTTGAACTATAAAAGGATGAGCTCAAATAAAAGCTGTTTGTAGCTTTCCCTTAAATGATCTTTCTGAAATCTCTTGGTCCTCTCATTCTGCTTGACCAAGGTAGTTTTAAGTACAAAACAGGTAAGAAATTGCCAAAAAACTTTTGTTTGTTTCTTTTCAGTTGTTTGGGGTTGTTGGTTTTGGTTGGGTTCTTATGTTGTTGGTTTTTTTTTGGGTGGGGAGTGGTAGTGTTTTGGTTTGTTTTTCAACAAAAGATTGTTAACTCTACCTTTTGATTTCTGCTTAAGTAAGTCTGATTTTTTTTTTTTTTTTTTAATTAAAATTTGGATGTGACAGTCAAACACAGGAAGAGTACCTAAGTACTAATTAAGCCCTATCTAATCTCAGTCTTATCTGGCCATCCATGTTCATAATTAGTTTCTCAGGTTTAAAGGCAGTAATAATTTAACAAAGCCAACTGTGTAAATTGAAATTAAGGAACTATTAATTCAGCACTTGCAGAACAAGCTAGTAATTTCACATATTTGTGTTAGAATTTCTGTCACCATGATTCCAAGTATTTGGTAGTGCCTTATCTCTGCAAAGGCAGGGACATGTAATGCCTGACCCTTCAATCTCAAATATACAGCAGTATGCAAATGTAGAAAGAGACACATAGAAAGCAAAAATCTACTTTATATTTACATGGTGATGAAAATTATGTTAATGACACTGTCTTGATGTGTCATAGCCATGACTAAGTCTGTCAGATTTGAGGTGATTCTGTTTGGTGGCCTTAATACCAAATTTAAACTGGTTATTTTAAAAAAGAGGATTTTGTAAGTATGGGGGTTGTTTTAATAAAGACATTGCATTATTGGATCCATTGTGCCTTTCAAAGCTGGAAAATTACCTCCATTCCTCCCAAGTACATGATTTTTCTACTTCATAGAGGAATAAACATAGTTCTCTTTACTTCAAAACATCCCTTTTCCAATCCTCAGATAGCCTCTTAGAACATTTCTTGCCTTTTTGTTCAAGACCTTGATTTATCTCCAGCCCTGCATATCTCTATGAGGAACAACCCACAGGTGGAATGTAAATTCCTTTAATACATACACAAATAGAAGATAGGAAATGTTTAAAATTCTGAGGATGCTCTGCTTGTAGGGTGAGTTCTGATTAACAGCTGATAAACAGTACTCTAAGGTTTTCTGCCATATGTAATAATGTAGGAAAGAGGCTATAAGTTGCTTTAGGCCTTGTCCATTTTACTGAATGTCATGTCAGGGATTAGATCTCATTTGATTCTTTGTGCAAAGAATATTTTTAATAAGGTGGCGACTCCGATTAAAGGATAGATTAATGTATTATTCTATAGTAATAAGTGTTAAACTGGATAATGTGTTGCCTCTGATGGTATCACAGACGTTACTTACAGTGATAAAATGTTGCTTGTTGTAGTTCACTGGAATATAAATATGTCCTAGAAACTGCACTCCCAAAATAAAGGGTTTTGAACTACTCAAATTGCTTTTCATGGAAAGTAGACAAAACCTTTAACCTAGAAGGAAAAGTGAGTACTTCTGGCTCTATTATAGATGTCTTGTTGAATAGGTGAAATGATGCACATTTCTCAAATGTACACACACTGAAAATGAACCTTTTGGATTCCACAGCAAAGGTGGCCCCTGACAGAAAGACAACAAAAGCCTCACAAGGCTATGAATTTCTGTAGTCTAGCTCTGACAACTTATGATGGCTTTAAACTGGGTTTAAATTGACAGCAGCTGCTCAAAATGGCATTGTTTATGAATTTAAAATCCTAATCCCCTGCACATGGTGCAGCATCTTTGCCTGAAGAAGGTTGTGTAGGCTCAGGAGGAGCAAGGAGTCATTCTCATTCCATCTCTACCTTGTTCTGCCTGCAGAGCTGAAGGGCTTATTTTTTTTTCTGTTTGGTCTCAGCTGGTTTACTTTAGCTGAGGCACTATGAGAGCCAACAATTACTTGAATAGCAACACCAGAGTTGGAAAAATGAAGATTGGCTCACATGTTAATTAACCAGATTCACTTTATCATTCACAACGTACCTTAAGAATGTAAAAACATGCCCTGGTGTTTCTGGTTAACTTTTATTCTTTCATACTTCTCTAATGAGAACACCTTAAGTGATAGTTTATGAAATCTGATACAAAGTGTGCTGAACCCATGTGAAAAAGGCACCAGTGATTTAAATCTGCTTTGGAATGTGCCCTGTGTGGGAGCTGAAGTAACTTTCCTATTCGGGTATTCCTCTTGTGAAACAATTCTCTTCCATTTCTGAGCTTGGCTACTTTATTCAATAGGCCTTGCTTACATGTGCATGTTCTGATTTTAAAGGTAGTATTTTGTCAGTAAAAGCTGAGGTTATTCTCTTCACAAATTATTGGAAAATTCAGGAATAATTTAATATGAGAAGAGCCTCCTGGAGGACTTGGAGGATGTAATATAGGCCACCTGACAGTTTCAGCTAGGGCTGTGTGAGTCACTAAGAAAGAGGTTGTTGTACGTGCTAAAGCTAGGAAGTTCAGGAGTGTTCAAAAAAAGAGGAAATCCTCATTATCTTTTTTTCTCTTTTTAATAGTTCTTATTGCATAATTCAAGACACTGTTGTAGGTGGTTGTACCTCTGCCAGACAGAAGCGAGTCTCCATCCCATCACCCCAGAATCCTAGTCATTCCCTTTTAAAAGAAAATATGACCAAGCATTATAACAACCTGCAATAATAAGCAGTTGCTGCCAGGTGATCAGCTCTCTGCACCCATACACAGAATTAATGTGAATGGAGACCATGATGGTAGGTAGCAGTGGTGGGACCAGCCTGCTGGCTGGGATTATCCTATGGCATCAGCTGTAGGCTGTGACCAGCTACTGCTGTTCCTCCTCTCCCAGGGTCACACAGAATCACAGAATGATGTGGGGTTGGAAGGGACCCCTGGAGATCATCTAGTCCAACCCCCCTGCCAAAGCAGGTCTACCTAGAGCAGGTTGCACAGGAACATGTGCAGGTGGGTTTTGAACATCTCCAGAGACGGAGACTCCCCACCTCTCTGGGCAGCCTGTTCCAGTGTTCATGTGTCCTGCTCATGTGTGAAGCTGTTATGTGGGCTCGGGGTGCCCATACAGCTGCATGAGCAAGCTGTCAGATTCTTACTGGGGAGCACTGGATTGACTGAGCTGGTGATTTGCTTCTGCAAAGTTCTGGACAGGCTTTACAATATGCCCCATGTGATGGGACAGAGAAGAAAGTTGTATGTGAGTTCTCTCTAATGCAGAGAGTCTTGAATAAGCAGCCTTGTCTGCCAAAAGTGATGGGCATGATGGGTTTCAGATGTCTGCCAATAAATCCCATTTCTCTCATTTGCTGTCCCTAGAATGTCTCTCCCAGCAGGGACCCTCCTCAAGGCAACTAAAGGTAACAGTAGCTTTTCACAGTGGAAAAAAAATAAAATTAGCCTAGGCAAATTAATCACATTCTCACTTCACACCACTCCTTTGTCCTCTCTCAGTAGTTGTGCTGCTGAATCTGGAGGTAATTTAAGAAGCTTGAGTTGTTTGGGCTGTTGTTCTGTCTAACTGCTGCTCTGCCTTGTAAGATCCCATGACTCTTCATACAGAATTATGCCTGGGTTTTGTGACTGCCCCGGAGCATGTGTATATAGCACTCTGTATACAGAGACCACCACAGGCCTGCCTGAGGACCTGCTTCGTCGACAGTCTGTTTGCTATCTGTCATCTGGCTGGGTGCTTAGTCTTATGATGTAAAACATTTTCTGTTTGCAGTATCTAGAATTTTTATTTTCCTTAGAATTCTTTATTAGAATAATAACTTGGTTTATACTGGCTGTCTATGTGGCTTTCAGAAAGAAATGTAGGAAGAAAACACCGTAATGACATATTTTGTAATTCAAATAGGTTAAAATGTAGTCTGGGGATCATATAGTGGCTGCAAACTCAGCCGCTGTACGTTAATAATCGCTCTGCAGCCTCTGATTGTGGGTAGCTATGGATGTGATTTCCAGGAATTTTGGTTTTTCACAGCTCTTTGTTCATCTTGTGTGATTAAATATAACAACTTGAACATTTCATGTGCAGTTGTCTGTGAGCTGCATTTTTTTTTTCTTAAATGCTTTGATTTCCCCCCACGTTTCATATTCTGGATCAGCAGAAACCTTTCTTTCTGGTTCATAACTTTGTTTTTTCAGTGAAGATGGGTGAAATTGGATTACATTGATTTTTTTTCCTTTTATTTAATTATTATTATTATTTTATTTTAAAGTATCTGTGGCAATGGAAGTGTAAACCTCATGGACTGTGTTATTGATGCAGTGGTAGATGATTTAAGAGCAAAGGAAATTTCCCAGAAGTCCTTTCAGTGTTTTTTAACTGACCTTTTCAGTACAGTATGTCTACATGAAACAAACCACCACAAGAAATATTAGAAGTATTTTTTATATCTGTATCCAGGTTTTTCTGATATATGTTCTGGAACATAAAATCTGCATATTCAGCCATCATTAAAGCTGATAGATTGCTGAAATAGCTCTTACATGCACATCACATCCATAGGCGGCTTAGTGAATGAATAATGCAAACCAGAGGTTTGTAGAGCTTTCACTAGAGAAAAGAGAAATGAGGCTTCAATATTTAGGGCCTGAGCCTTCTCCAACTCAGCTCTTCTCTGAGCATTTATATTTGTGTGAAGTAAATTTAAGAAGAACTTAAAAAAAAATATGCTTTGCTGGAATTTACATGGCTCAGAAGGTTCGTAATAGGATGAGTGTCTTTACTTCAGGTCACTGATTTAAATCCCAGTTAGAAATAGCCAGAAGTAATTTCAATCTGAGGGCAGGTTGGTGACCTATGAAATGAACTGGTGACGGGAGCCACCAGTTGCTACCAGGCTGTGGCAACGTATCACACTGATGTGTTAAACTACATCCAGGGAAGGTAATTTAGTATCTTGCAATTAGAGAAAACAGAGTTTTTAGTTTTTCTTTTCCTCAAGGAATACTTCCCCCAATCCCCCCAGCCCCCCTCCCCCGGCCTGGACTGCACTGAGTAGTGTGCAGTTAAGTTTTATCCATTAATAGGAGATTTTCTTAGAATTACAGTCTCCGTAGCCGATCCTTTGAATCTGCAGAGACAACCAGCTGCAGCCTTTAGGTAGTAATTTCTCCTCTGTCTGGCTTTTATCTTGTAAATATTTGCCTCTTTTTATGCATATGGCAATTTCTCCAGGCTTTTCCTGTCGTCACTGAGGAAGCAGCCCCTCTTTGTCCTTTCCCACACTTTATTTCACTTTATGTTTAAAAAAAATATATATAAAACCTGATCACTGTCCCTGTAAATATATTATTTAAAATATTTGTGTATGTATAGCTGTCTATATACAAAATAGCTATTGACTGATGGGATCCATAAATTACCTAGTGTCTGTGGAGGCAGGATCTGGAAACATAGTATGTTTATGTGTAATAAATCCAGAAGTTCTAATTTGACTTTACAGGCAGAGGTTACTGAGAGATTATGGGTCTCTGTAATCTGATGTCAAAACATTCACGTGTTATTATGATGTTTTCATTTCGTGAGACCTCTGACATTGTGTGAAGCTCCAGATTTGAAGAGAATAGGCTTATTTGAGCTTTATGATTTTTTAATTTGATACATTTTCTTAAAAATAACACCGGACAAAGCAAAAAGAGGGGGAGAGAGGGAAGAGGCTGGGATAAATTTTAATGTTTCAAGCTGTTGCTTTTGGAATTTGCCACGTGCTTGACTAAGGCTCTCAAAATACAGCTTTCATGTAATAGTCAGACACAAATCCATAAAGTCACTTGCATGGGAGCTTGCAAAAGCAAGGCAGGAGAAAGTGTGCTTTTCTTTGCATACTAATTGTGTATTATGTTTGGGTTTGCATGGAGGTGGTATTGTCAATAGTGATGTCAATGACATCTTTTCAGTCATTGACATCATTAGACTTAGAAATCACGGGTTTAAGGAAAATTATCTGCTCTTTCACCAGTGGTGACACCTTTACTTTCTTGAGGGAACATGAGCAATATCTCACTGAGGCTCTGTAAAATTGTTGTCTTCTTACTCATTAAATACAGAGATCAATTCAATTTTATCAGACTGATGTTGTCATTGCATGTATTTTGTTCATGTCAAGTAGCCCTATTTAAGACTAGGACTCCTCCAAATGCTGGTTTTCAGTGTACAGTTTGTATTTTGATAAATGCTTATTAAAACAAGGGTATGCTCTAAAACATGTTAGCTCAGTAGGTTAATTATTTTGTGTAAACAGTGACAAAAGGAAAATAAACTGCTAAGACTAAATAGCTATACTTTGATGAATAGGGATCTATTACTGGGGGAAAGTATTCTGTATTAGTCAAAGGCACAATTTTTTTTACTAAGTCACAAACAGAACAGGGTTGTCACTTTCCAGATTAGGTTTCATTTGAAAAAACTGAGAGCAATGGCAGTGTTGGGACTGATAATCATATTGACCTAAAGGACCAAAAAGACAATTATAGAGGTTATAGGCAAAGGAACAAATAACAGTAATAGAGGTCACAGGCAAATGGAAAACCAGATAGTTATTTTATCTCATGTCTATATTTACTATGCTGGTTTTACCAGAGCCGGTATAGTATTTCTGTGCTTGGGGTGACCTTGATAGTTCTTGCAAAAACAAATTATATTCTATCGTCCTTCACAGTGGCAGGTATATGTCTGCATTTTTGCCGTACCTATTTCTGTGTGAAAAAGGGTCAAACTCATAAGACCTAAAGGTACAGAAGGTCAATACTCACACAGGCCAAAACCAAAGCAGGGAGTCTGGCTGGCTCACTGGATCTGTGGCCGGGAGAATGTGTTATTGTGCAGAGTAGGGAAAAAAAACCCCACCCCACCCTGTCATGCTAGTGTGGGCTGAGTTTGCAGGGCAGCCCTGTGGTGCCCCTGGCAGCCTGGTGCTTGGAGGAGGCTTTGCCTGCTTGCATGGTCTCTGATAGAATGGTGGAGAAAAGTCTGTCCTTCATCCTCTTCCTTTTCCTGTCTGCTTGCTTACTCCTTTGTTCATCTGGTGCTTTCCAGCTGCCCCAGTAACAGTGAACCCCTCTGGGTTGCACAAGCCTCCTGTGCCCTGGGGATGCCCAGAATCAGGAGCAGCTTTGATCTCTCTGGGTTAGTTCTTTCTCCTGTTGCTTTGTGCATGCAGGAGAAGTGTGTGCTGTGTTGCAGACTGGTTTGGTTTTTGTTTGGTTTGGTTTGGTTGTGTGGTTTGTTTTTTTTTTTTGGTTTTTGTTTTGTTTTGTTTTGGTTTTTTTGAGAACCTCCTTAAATGGTGGAGATGGGGAAGTCCCAAATTAGATTTTAGGCTGGTCTTACTATGAAAGCATGAAGATATATTGTTAAGTTAGAAACAGGTGTTTTATATGATAACAAGGTGCACAAAGCCCTGTTAAACAAGGTCAAGTTTGCATGGTAGAACTCAGATCCTTTTCCTGGCATTGTCACTCTGTAGGAGGGAATTCAAGACAAAGATTTTACCATCTCTGAGCTGCACAAATATTCAGCTGGCTGCTGAAACAGCTTTATGAACCACAGTGATCGCATTGACTATGATTCTAGTCCAGGGACTTTGTCAGCACTGTGGGGTGATTTCTTAGAAGATGTGATTAACTAGAAAGGCTGCCGTTTTCAACATGAGGCAGAGAGGAGGATAATTAATTAAACCAGTTGAAAAGCAACTAGAAATAACTTGAACATTGTCTGAAGGTGAGAAGAAAGGATATTATCAAACAATACATTCAGAATATTAGTCTTAAATGTTCAAAACAATCTGCCTTTTTATTTTCTCCTAACAATTTTGAAGGCATATGTGCATCAGATAATCTTTAATACAGTATCGCTTTTTTGTAGCTCATTGATATGTCTCAAATAAAAAAGGGGGGTTAAATGGGGAAGAAAACCCCAAGGCCAAACCAGAATCAGATGTGAAGGGAGGTGACAATGAGGCTCTGTTGTACAGATCTAAAAAAAGAGAAGTTATGTTAATGGAGTCTCTGAGCTAAGACTTTCCTTGTCTTAACCAAGATGGACACTTGATGGAAAACACAATCGGAGCGGATTTCACTACCCTCCAGGGGAAAACATATGGAAAATGCAAGTAGTTGTGAATCAATTACAAACTGTATTTTCTTTCTCTGGAGTATGGATGTTGTGAACAACCTTTAGATGATTCAAAAGAATGAAGTACTGAAAAATTTGTTTTGCTACCTTTTTGGAATAATACTGTTGTAGGATTGATGATCTGTTTTTGTTAGGGTTTGTGGGTTTTGGTTGTTTTCTTTTATTTTTTTTTTTTTTTTTTTTTTTGTAAGCAAATATTTCTACTGTATACATTTCCAAAATAAACATCCTATGAATTTGCTGAGTACATGTCTCCAGACAAGAACATGTCCATGCCAGAATAATTCTTTTGTTTGCAGGCTTTTCTGTCTTGGTCTTTACGTTTACAGGAGTGGATTGACCTAATGATTTGATTCATACTTCTAAAATAGATACTAATGGTGAAATAAGCCTCTCCAAATAGAAGAATAAGACAGAAAGGGAAGCAGAAAATTGCTAGGACAGTGAAACCCAGAAGATGCTCTGAACTACTTGCTAAAAGACTGCTTTTTTCTGCGTTGCTTATCTTGCTATACATGGCAACATCCCAAACCTCATAAACCAATTAAAATGTTCAGGTGCTCTTGGAAGCTGAGTGGTAGTTCACTTCTCAGGGAAGTGGGGTTGAACAATTCTATAACTCTTTGCGCACTCTTTTCTCACAGTAAAAGGAAAAACAGTTACTATAGCTGATATATGCTAACTTTTCTGTGAGTTCCCTCCTGAAGCTTGTCATCATCTGTGGCATCCATTAAAATAAATTAACTGAAACTAATCCTTCTCTTCTGGGGTGCTCTGTGGTAGTGGTTTAGTGGATATTGCATAGTCTGAACTTCTACTACACAGCCAGAAACAAAGATCAGAAAGAATCATGTGGGTCTTCAAATTCAGCCTCTTGAAAACCATAGGTAAACAGCCACTGGCTGTATAGTCTGGGGAAGTCTGCAGGTGATGGTGGTGCTATCTGACATCTTTATTGGAGATGGTGGGATAGAATACACCCTCAGCAAGTTTGTTGATGACACCAAGCTTGGTGGTGCGGTTGACATGCTGAAGGGAAGGGATGCCATCCAGAGGGACCTGGGCAGGCTTGAGAGTTGGGCTAGTGCAAACCTCATGAAGTTCAACCAAGACAAGTGCAGGGTCCTGCACCTGGGACATGGCAATCCCAGGCACAAATATTGTTTGTGTAGAGATTGGCTGGAAAGCAGCCATAAGGAGAAGAACTTGGGACTGATGGTGGATGAGAAGCTCAACATGAGCTGGCAGTGTGCACTGGCAGCCCAGAAAGCCAACTGCATCCTGGGCTACATCAAAAGAAACGTGGCCAGCAGGTCACGGGAGGTGATTCTACCCCTCTGTTCTTGTGAGGCCTCACCTGGAGTACTGTGTCCAGCTTTGCAGCCCTCAACATAGAAAGGATGTGGAACTGTTGGAATAGGTCTAGTGGAGGGCCACAAAGATGATCAAAGGGATGGAGGACGTCTCCTATGAAGACAGGCTGAGATAGCTGGGCTTGTTCAGCCTGGAGAAGAGAAGGCTCCAGGGAGACCTTATAGCAGCCTTCCAGTATCTGAAGGGAGCTACAGGAGAGCTGGAGAGGGATTCTTTGTCAGGGAGTGTAGTGACAGGAGAGGGGGTAATGGCTTTAAATTGGAAAAGGGGAGATTTAGATTAGATACCAGAAAGAAATCCTTTACTGTGAGGGTGGTGAGGCACTGATCCAGGTTGTCCAGAAGTTGTGGATGCTCCATCTCTGAGAATGTTCAAGGCCAGGCTGGATGGGGCTTTGAGCAACCTGGTCTAGTGGGAGGTGTCCCTGCCCATGGCAGGGGGATTGGAACTCAATGATCTTTAAGGTCCTTTCCAACTCTAGCCATTCTGTGATACTATATAGGGACTCAAAAATCAACAAGTAGGATGTGTAGTGGAAGTGAGGCACAATCAGCACCTTAGCTCTCTGCTGCAGGCTGTGCTGCTTTTTGAGTTGATCTGTATAGTAGGTGCTTACAGCATCTGCACCTAATTCCGGGCTTTGGGGGTGCTGTTCTCCACACCACTGCTATGACCCTGACACATGCTTCTGAATTACCATTGCCATTAGCGTGGCAACCTAATGTTAAATGAGTATCACAGCCTCAAAAACCTACTCAGATGGTGAACATCAAGCAATTGTATGTTTTCTTGATAAATATAACGGAACCTATTAAAGTTAATGTAGGTAATCCCTCAAAGAGATTAAAACAATCCTGTAAATGCATTATCTCTGCAGGAAGGTTTCCTGTCCTGGGCAGCCAGTCTTGCTTTCAGGCCTCCATTTATAAAATTAGCTGTACGTTAATTTAATGTGGTGGCAAAACATAAAATAAATTTTTAAAAGTAACTGGAAGCTAAAGCCAAACAAATGTTAATTGAAAGTGAAGTAGAGCTTTTGCTGTTCTTTTTAACATTAAGGGTTACAGTTGACTTAGTACTTAAGGGAAATGGTTGACTACGTATCACACAATGTTTTAGCAGAAGAGAAAACCTTTCTGGAAGTTAGACTTCAGAAGAATATGGCCAACTGGTACAAATACAGAAGAAACTGGATTATATTCTCTGTCCAGTTTGACCTTTTATATGATGAGTTAATGACCTTTTCTGATCTTAAAAGTAATGAATTGATGTCTAGAGTGAATTTCACTGAAGCTTTTCCTCAAGGAGGCTTGGGAAGCAGAATAAAAGTCGTATGAAGACAGAAAGAGATCAGGTATCTGAGACTGAATGAATTAAGTAGAATGTGGTTGTGCAGTGGGGGAACGAACAATTTAAAAAAATATATACAGGTAGTTTAGGCTACTTGCCCACATTATTTGGGAGCCAGAAGAGACTAGGTGACCACTATTTGGAAATGATTAAACATTGGCACTCTATGGGCAATTTCTTTGCTGTTGTGTCTTTCTTCAAACCAGGCATCAGGATGTGGAGCTGGCAGTAGATCCTCACTTGGATCCTACAGCCACAGCGAAACCTAAATACAAAGGCAAAAGAAGAGTTAAAGATGAACAAATGCTGCATTGGAGTTATTAGTTCTCCTTGATTTTAAGCCAATGTCAGGCTTTCCACTGTTTCTTAAGGGATGAATTCAGGCAAAATGGAGTATTGTCATCTGGGTCATTCTGTTTGCTCTTTTTTTTCATATTGGCATGGCACTGGCAAAAGATTCTTATAATTTCCATGACATTCCAGGATTTATTCAACTGAACATTGATGTGACATAAAGTACCAAATATTTTCTGATGCTAGTATGCAAGGCATCTAGGGCTAAGGATTTAATGTCTATTGGAGCTTGGTGCTGCCCAAAGAGCAGGTTGTGATCTGCGGGCAGCATTCATCTTCCTGCTTATAGACCACAGAAATCCTCATTTGTACATTTTGTATCATAATTAAAAATGTTACTCTGCCTGCTGACAGGCCTATGAATACTGTTAAGAGATGCTTCATTCCTCATTTACTGTAAAATTATTTGAATTCCACCCATTCCAGGTGTGGATTTTTCTGTAATGCTTTTTGACTTTTTCAGATAGTTTTTGGCCCTATATATATTCTCCTCCATGTTAATTATAACAAATTACTCCCTCTTCCTTGCTTCTTATGTTTTCCTTTTAACTGTTTAATGCTTGCATTTAGCTGGCCAATGAACAAAAAAGGGATTTTAACTGAATTTTATTGTCTTTGCTACAGATGACCTTTTAGCCATCAAATAAACTCTTTGATAAGACACAGGGACATTTCAACAAAAGTTACTGATATTCTTGCCCTTTCAATCAATTTTTTTCTAGTTTTTCTCGTCCTCGCTCAGTTAGCTCTTCAGCTACATATTACCAGCTGTGACTACTGTCTTCTGTTTGCATATGTTGAATGTAATCAGGTCACAGTTATGGGACCCTAGGTGGCCTTTGGTCTAACAATTAGTTAATCTTTATCACTCATAATGAAGTAATAAGGTAGAGACATACCTTGTTTAAATACAGTTTGTACTAGAGAATTGCAATATATGATTATTTTTTTTAGACACTTTTGACCTCAAACTACTAAGGGCAAGAGGAGAACTGACTGTGGGTGACCCTAATTACCCACCCCACAAACTCCAACTCAGTTGGATGTCATGGAGCACATTACCAACCTCACAAATTCAGCAAGCAACATCTTGATGGAGTCTTGGGTGTGCCCCCAAACCAAAATCCAATTGTCTTGGTTTAACTCCAGCTGGTAGCTAAAACCATGCAGCTGCTCATGCAGGTTTCCCCCTTCCCCTCAGAAGGGCAGAGAGGTGAGGGAGAAAAGGGGGGAAAAGACCTCATGGGCTGAGAAAAAGACAGTTTAAAAGAACAATAACGGAAAAGGAAAACACTAATAATAACAGTAATAATAATGACACAAGTCACTTGCCACTCAGTGAATTGGTACCTTCCCAAGCAGTGATCGTGGATTCCCCCTCCTCTCAGCCAACCCCCATTTATATATCCTGCATGACATCTATGATATGGAATATTCCATTGGTCTTTCCATTGTTCTGTCTGTGCTCCTTCTCAGCTTCTGCAGAAAGATGAAGAGTCCTTGAAAAGAATAAAGATTGCCTAGCAACAACCAAACCAAGCATTGATGACAGTTCTTTCACAGCAATTACTAGAAACAAAATTAACCCTTTCCCACCTGAAACCAGGACACCCATGAAACCAGGATCTACTTGTACAATTTGTGCTTTTCCAGAAAATGGTGTTGAGAGTAGTCCTGTATAAGATGCCTGCTGATTCTACCACAATGCATAGCCTTCCACTGGATTTGGGGCCACCTGGGAAAGAGACCTGGCAAAAAACTACATGTGTGTTAGCAGAAGAGTACATGTTTGTTGGGCATTAATGTCCATTACTAAAAGAGTGCATGTGAAAAGCAGAGAAAACACGGATGGAGCTGCTGTGCAATCAACATTCCTCTTGTCCCCATGAAACTGAAGGACTAAGAAAGCAGATGTGGGGAGGAGGAAAAAGAAAGATGGATAAAACAACCATAGAAATAGCACAGATGGAGAGAATAATAATTTAGGATTGGTGAAAAAGCCAGAAGTGGAGGGAAAGAAGAAACAGACTGTAGAAAATAATTTTTGAGGAAATTGTAAAATTGTTATGATAGTTGAACCAGAGCACACAATACAGAAGGACAGAAAGTGCTGAAAGGGCTGGTAAAGAAGAGAGGTTTGGTAAAGAAACACTTCACACGCCTGGTGTTACACTATGTTATATATGTTATACATTAGTATTTCACCTCAGAAATCTAGAATGAAAAAGAACAGCAAAATGCATTGCAGCTGAATGTAGGAAGACAATGTCTAAGCTCAGCATACATCTCATGCACTCATGGAAGAGTTGGGGGCAGCTTCTCTGGGGCAGGAGGATAAAAAAGGTGATCTTGGGTGGGGAGTTCTAAAACATTTTGAAGAATGAGACTTTGAGGCTGACAGCACTGGGTAGGAGGGAATGGTTTGAATGAGACTCAAAACCAGGGAAGAAGAGCAGGGGGAAAGGAGCTGGAAGAAGAGCAAGTTGGGTTGCTAGCATGAAATTAGGATGAACTGAAGGGAAATAGGAAGGGATGTAGATGAGCAAGGGCTGTAGGAGGTGTCAACACAACACCAAAGGCTAAATACAGTGCCCTTCCCATCCTGTTTTCCCTTCTTCTAAAACAAAACACATCTCAGGATCCTTTGACTTTGAAAAACTACCATGTCAAGTGTTGATGGCTATTAAGTACAAATTCTTGGTAACTTCTAGGTTTCTTTTGTTTTTAATGAAAAGAAAAAAAAAAAAAGTATAGAATACAGCTGCAGTCGGGGCATCTTTCAGGCCTGATTAGCCTGCTCTGACAGAACTTGGTGGCTGGGGGCTCTTGGGGGGAACACAGCAGTCGGGGCTGTTTCGAGCCTGTGCCAGCACACTCGCCGTGCACACTCCCCCACAGCCTCCTACACTGTGTACACACTAATGCGTGTGCACGCCCATGCTGTGCACACACACACACGCACCCTCAACGGCCCCCTCTACTTGCACACACACATACAGACAAAGGGCGGCAGATCCGTCGTCCCCCACCTACCCACCCGGCGGCACCCCCCCTTCCCTGTCCGCGCTCCCGCCCCGCCGGCAGCCCCGGC
>VZTM01018944.1:0-26569 GCA_013400555.1 Jacana jacana
GGAAAACAGTTTCCAATTTTACAATGTGGAATAGCAGCTTGCATTGCCACTGCCAGAAACAAACTGGTGGGCTAAGCCAGACTGCTGCCCTGACACCAGTAAGAAGTTTTTAACTTCCATTTTCTTTTCTTACGTTTCACACATACCTATAGGTACCGGAAATCTACAGCATACAAAAATCAGTTTTCCATACTTGACTGCTGGCTGCCTTTGTAGGGAGACTACTAGAAAGGCCATATAGATTAATTTTAATACAGTATTTAAGACGTCAGCAGCACTATATGAAGGACTTCATTTTACTGTGCAGCCCAAAATAAAGAGACCAGCAGCTTATCTGCATCAATCCTGCCTGAGCCTAAAAATACCATCACAATACTGTAGGTACGCTCTTTGTGACTTCCAGACAAATTCTTTTCTAACCTGCATTTAGGTGCAAGTAACTGCTACTCAGTTTAGGTACAGCAACTTAAAGGAATCCTCCTCATTCTCCTCTGAACAATCTTCACAGGGGTCATTCAACCAGTGGTATGGTGATCCCATACATCAGAGGCTAAAGCCCAGAATTGTAGGAAACAAACTTGCTTGTATACATATTCTTACTATCTATCTTTTAGGTGGCCTCACACATAAATCTGTGTATCAAACCTTGATCCACAATCTGTTCTGTGGGCTGGTTTGTCAGATCACTTTTTAGTCTCAGGAAAGTCTTCCCTCTAGGGTTTTGTCTTAGGGAATTATTGCACTAGAAGACAGGAAAAGCCTGATTCTTGTCCAAATCTGTGCAAAGACGAAGGTTTGAAAAACCTCATGTAGTTACTACATTCTTAATTCCTTCAGAAATCTAAGCTTATGACATCCAAAAGCCTCTTGACATTGAGAAATAGGAAAAAGCTCAAATTTTTGTTGTCAGTTGACCAGAATTAAATGTTGCCCAGCACAACACAGAAAACTTTTAGTCAAATATTTGGAAGAAATTATAAAAATTACCTCCTGTGCTCCAAAGCATTCACTATGGAAAATGGCCCCATTGAAAACATTTGACTTCATATTGATTATTATTCTGGAAGAGCCAAGTACAACTCTATGAGAAATGTTTAAATTAAAAAGCAATCCAATAACTCCATTGGAAAAAAAAAAACCAAACAAAACACCAAAAACATAACAAAATAACTAGACAAGCAAAACAAAACTAACCAATAACACAAGAGGAAGAAAAATATTCAGAACTACACTCAATAGTGAAGAATATAATTTTTTTCAAGCTATTATTAGTATTATTTAGTATAAAATCTCTGACGTATACAGTGTTCCACAGCAGTCCCTTTGTGAAAGAAGGTTAAAGACAGTTTATGGTAATGTATTATTGCTTTAGTACCACTGTGTGACAGAGCCAATAAGAATTCACTACCTTTCAATGATCCATCCCTTCTCCAAAATTCATTTTTACTATTTCAGTTTGTGCTCAGGGGATACAGTGTAATGCCAAACGATTTTTCAGCTAGAGGTAATATGATTACTTAGATTTCTGTTCCTATTTGTAGTCCCTTTCACAAAGTCTCCACAGTAACTCTAGGTTTTGGCAATTAAGTCACTACACAGATTATTTCATAGAATGGCTAGAGTTGGAAAGGACCTTAAAGATTATCAAGTTAAAACCCACCTGCCATGGGCAGGGACACCTCCCACTAGACCAGGTTGCTCAAAGCCCCATCCAGCCTGGCCTTGAACACTTCTAGCTCCCCTCTTTCAATTCAAAATCACTACCCCTCCTATCACTAAATTCCCTGATAAAAAGTCCCTTTCCCATCTCTTCTGTAAACCCCCTTCAAGTACTGGAGGGCATAAGATCTCCCCTAAGCCTTCTCTTCTCCAGGCTGAACAACCCCAACTCTCTCAGCCTGTGTTCACTGGAGAGGTGCTCTAGCCCTCTGACGATTTTCTCATTTGTCTCAGAAATTCAGATTTCTGAGAATGTTCAGAGCACACATTACTTTCCTCCTCAGCAAATATTCTAGTCCTGGAGGATACTGTTCATATCACAACTTGTTCCATTGAAACAATAAAGATGTTACACAGTCATTTTATTCTCCCCAAAGTTTGCACTGACAAGTTGCATACTCTGTGTCCCGCATATTATGTGTATTATCCTCTTCAAAGAATATTTATGTTATCATTAACTCAGAATAACATAGCAAATCCATTATCCTTTTCCGATTACTCTAAAGCACACTATATGCAACATGTATAATAAATGTAGCAATAAAATACTTATGGTACAAGGAGTTCTACTCGCAGTCGTATTCAATCTGTATTACCAAGAAGTGATAATCATATTCCTGCAGTGAGCTAACAGCTATCATCAAGGCCAGTAGGAATGAAGAGATTGAATCTAAAGATGAAGCAGAAAAAAGCAAGCAGAAAACCAACTGTCAAGCCCCACTCAGTTATTAATCATGGAATGGTCTGGATTGGAAGGGACCTTATAGATCATCTAGTTCCAACCCCTGTGCCACTGGCAGGGAAACCTCTAACTAGACCAAGTCACTCAAAGCCCCATCCAGCCTGGCCTTGAACCCCTCCAAGGATGGGGAGGCCACAGCTTGTCTGTCCAACCTGGGCCAGGGTCTCACCACTTTCATAATACCACTTTCATAATGAAAAAATTCTTCCTGATAACTGATTTAAACCCACCCTCTTTTAGTTTGAAGCCATAACCCCTCATGCTATCTCTACTATTAATGCATGTGTTCATTAAAGATGAGAAGAACTCAGCCTGCTGAAGACCAGGCATGACACCAGTTTGGGTACTAGTTTGTGAGGTGGTCCATGGCATTTCAGGTCAGCTCACTGTAAGCAGTAGGGCTTGTGCCCCCACAGCCCAATACATCTGAAATATCTTCAACAACTTCCGTGACTCAGCAGCTCCCTAAAACTCTGAAGAGGCAGGGGACAATTTGTAAACAACAAACAGAGCTAAATTCAATCAGCCGTTCACAACAAATAATTTGAACAGCTCTGTGTGTGCAGTTAAAGCAGATAATTTTAATGTGAAAATTATGGCAAATACACAATCACTTTAATAAGATGATTAAGAACTCTGGGCTCCTGGGGAAAACATTTCAGCAGTGTGTGCACCTGCATCTATTAAGCAAAATATACAGAATAACAAGCAGTAACTCATCAGCCCATCTGCTGGTCATGGCATGGGCTGGTAGAAACTAAGATGGAAAGGGGAGAAGAGAAAATACGTTGTACAGCACCTGAAGATCTTGAGCATAAAGCAAAACATAAAAGGGAGTTGCTGGCTCAGGCCACAGCATGGAAGCTCATGGTAAGCAAGTCCCAGGGGCCACACTGGATGTTCAGCTCCCTCAGGAAACTCTGTATAACCAATGGAGATATTGGCCCACACATGGAAATTGGGTTATGGGGGAAGAAAAAGTAAAATTAGACAGGCAAAAGTATTGTCTTTACCACCTAATCAGTTGAATCTAATCTGCTCCATTTTCCCATGGACAAGAAGGTGACTCAGTCCTTGGTAAAGTCTGTGCAAGTTGGCCAAAAAACAGAGGAAACAATCAGAAGTTGTTCTGAGATGATGATCTCACTGCCTATGTATATTCATTGTTTGCTGGTAGGCAGCAATGTTCTCTGGGTCCTCTTGACATAGGAGAAATGAAAATAATTATAATTTCAAAATACTAATAGTTTTTCTAAAAATAATTGACTAATTTTCAACAGATAATAGATTGTATTGCCTTTGTAGTATTCCTTTGGAGAAATAAATTCTAAAACACATACATATGTATATGTGATATAAAAATATAAGTATATAAAGATGAAAAATGCATATAGGCTCTTCCTCTTCTTTCTTTTGCATTGCAAAGGAGGAAAAATGTATGAGTGAAAATATCTTTAGACAAATACTGCCTGGCTGTACAGAGTGATCGTACATTGCTGGTTGCAGAATTATAACACCACAAGCAAAACAAGGCCCAATAAGTGATTAACTGTGCTTGGAGACACCCAATAATTCATAGCTGGGAAGAGGCTGGTGCTTCAGCCAGCAGTTTATTGGAGCTGACATGCAGGCTTTTGCTGATACAACATTTGGAGTGCACACGTGCCCTGCTTTCTGCCCTCTAAAAAACCTCTTTTCTAAGTCGGTGCTTTGCTGGCTGGACCTCCTGCCCAGGTCCTCCTGCCCTTCCACCTCCTATTGCAGGTGCACACACAGGAAATTGGGGACACCTGATTTTTTCCATCGCCCTCATTCACACCACACTTTTATTGGGATGCTGAGNATGGTACAAGGAGTTCTACTCGCAGTCGTATTCAATCTGTATTACCAAGAAGTGATAATCATATTCCTGCAGTGAGCTAACAGCTATCATCAAGGCCAGTAGGAATGAAGAGATTGAATCTAAAGATGAAGCAGAAAAAAGCAAGCAGAAAACCAACTGTCAAGCCCCACTCAGTTATTAATCATGGAATGGTCTGGATTGGAAGGGACCTTATAGATCATCTAGTTCCAACCCCTGTGCCACTGGCAGGGAAACCTCTAACTAGACCAAGTCACTCAAAGCCCCATCCAGCCTGGCCTTGAACACTTTCAGGGATGGGGCATCCACAACAGTATTTATGAATACTTATTGAAATAATACCATTCATCAATTAAATATTTTTAATGTTACCACAAAATGAAAAGAAGGTAGATTATTAGCAAAAACACTTGGAAAACAGACAACCCTGTGCAAATGCAAGATGGTGAAAAAGTAATGTGAATACTTTTATGGCTCTAATAATTTTAAAAGCACTCTAAGCATTGCAGTAGGACATTGTTAGGTAAACATGACCTCAAGATTTAATTATAATTTTTTTGGTGCCAATGTAAGAATTCAAACCAAGTCTCCCAATCCTCAGTTTGCAACCCTTTCAGTTACTTCAATACAATTCTATGTGGGGCCAGGCTGGAAATTAAGATTCATAAAATGAACCAATCAGCAGGAACTCAATTTCACTTTATTCCAAAGACGACAGGATGAGAAACTACACTCTCACACTCAGATTTGGCTTAATTTTTATGTCTGGGCACATACCTATACAATCCTGCTGAAGTCAAGTCAAGACTAAGGTGCTGCCTTGGAATTTTGCTCAAGTATCTCACTGCACGGCCACCTTTCCTCCTCTCCTCTTTATCCACAGAAGAAGCAGTTAACTACATCTAACCTGAACAGAGGAAAACTTAGATCATGAAGTGCTGCAGATGAGGAAAATAGACTCCTTTTTTTTGGTCTGCAATTCCACATTCCGCTTAGCTTTAAGATAATCATACACTTTACAATGTTTTCTCTCTTGGATGCCTCTTTTAATACCTAAAACCACTTTTACTTTATTGCAAAGAGTTTGTTCCCTTTGTGACCAGTAACTGAACACTGGTGAGCTGTTTATAGCTCTTGCATCTATGTATCACCCTCTGTGCTCGCAATTTAATTCTCTTGCTGTCATTCCATGCCTCCGCTCCTCTATGCTACACCTTTCCCCTGTGGTCATGGACACTTCATCCTACGCCAGGTACCAATTTATTTCAACCATGTTGTTAGTCATAGTAGTGTATGAAATTCTATGGAAAAAAAAAAAAAAAAAAAAAAAAAAGGTTTTTCACAAACAAATCTAAAAAAAAAAAANACTACACAATCTTACAAAAGTAAATTAAACCCAAAACAGGTAAAGAAACAATTTCCCCATCTTTATGCAATTGCCATTACAGCTGAACAAGCTGTAACAGAGCCCCAGGCAAGCCTAAAAAAGTTCAGACATCATATGCCTGACAAGCCCAGTCAGGAAGCCAAGTAAGGTAAGACAAGCCTGTAGACTGCCATGGGCAATGAATATACTTCTGGCGATACAGGCATGAGTTTGTTCCCCAAATAGGGTTCCTGCTTTGGAATCAGCAGCTGTAGGACTGGCTGGTCTGCAGGCAGTGAAAACACAGACAATAACACCATACATTTTTAACAGTCCTGCTTAACCAAAACAAGTCCTATTCACTTTTAACACTGAAGTACAGTTGTATCTCAAATAGGTATATTTAATTGGATGTATATCAATCCCTAGCCACTGGGTACAGGTACACTTTTTGAGCCAATTGAACTAAAATGTTCAAAGTCAAGAAGCTATTCTGCTTGCAACACAAACCTCAGAGCACCCCCAGTAACTACTTCCAACTTCAATCTCCAGTGGAAGCCAGAATAAGAAGTTAGAAATAAGGTTCACTTTTTGGTTTTAATGCTTAAAACAGAAATATTTCTACAGTCAAGAGTCCCTTCCTGTGGCCTCTGAACCACCTCTGTCTTCTGGGTTTAAGCATTTTTAGCAAGGTATCTACTTAACTGCGAGCAAAATAGCCACATCACATTGGATAAAACATTTCTTGCCAAATAGAACATCACATTTCCTTACTCATTATTACTTCCCTATTCATACTGGAAAGAGCTAACAACAGAAAAGACTTCTGGAAAAAAGAAATCAGTTATGGGAGATTAACATCTCTTATTTCTTCAGAAGAAAGTAATGTAAATGTAATGCAAGAATACCCTTTTTTTTTGCCTTCAACCATTATGTGGGAAAACTTAGGAAAATCTGCATTTTGTGCCAACAGCAGGCAAGGAAAATAGCAAATTCCAAGTGAAGATAGACACCTACTATTATTCTAAATCCAGAAATACCCAGACCTTAAATTCCCCAACATGATCTCTGCTGAATACCAATAGTGTTTGCTGTATGGATTTTGGGATTTTTTGTTTTGTTTTGTTTTGTTTTTTTAAATCATTCAATTACAGGAGCAAACTATTTAAAAAAAAAAAAAAAAAGAAAAAAAAAAGGATACTAATTTGAAAAAGAAACAAGGGATTCATCAGAAAGCTAGTTCTGCAAACAGCAATGGCCAAAATCTTATTAATTCACTCGCAGGTTGGTCTGCAAGGTATGCAAAAATCATCTGTTCAAAGAGATTATTGTTCTGAATCACTTAATACCCACACTCTATTTTTAAAGCAGTTATGTTTTGTCTTCAGAGAAAAGCAAAGTAACAAAAATATACAGTTCCATATACCTAATTATTTTTTTAAACTATTCAAAAGAGCCAAATAATGCTCCCATGAAACTAAAAATATGCAAGTTTATAAACTTATAGTTTAAGCAATCAATTACTAGGGTATTAATCACACGCATGAGCAGCTGCTAAATGGATCATATTCCCACATGAAAATACTGTTCAAGAAAAGCATTTTTAAAGGCTGCTCTTAATACGGCAGGTTTTCATGAGAAGAATTATATTTAAGTAATTTAATTTTATCTGTTAGAACCATGCAACTTGCCAAGGATTAGGTCCTTTCCTTTGGCATAAAATGCAATGTATTTTATGGAATGCCTGAAGCCTTTCTATATTTATCTGTTATTCAGAAGAGTTACTGATTAGTAGTCAGTAGTACATAGCATCTCATATGTGAGACAAAAACAGGCTCTGAGAGAGTGCACAAACTATGAATTTGGATACTAAAAGGCAGAATGTCTGAAAAAAGTTAGGTTCTTTGGAGGGAAAAAAAATATATTTTCAGTATTAAGTATTAGAAGGCAATTCCTCCAGATGATCAAATGACATCATACCCTTCTCCTCTAGTACCGAAGATACCCTTCCTGCTCTCGGTTCCCATGCCCAACCTTACAATAACGTCCAATAAAAATGCACTTCAGGTGTTAAACTTGCTCAACTTCCTGTGCTACTCCATCCAAAAAAGCCCCTCTTGTCCCAAGTATCATTGAGTCATTTTGATTGGAAGAAACATTAAGCTCTTTATCCATCTTCCTTTTACATCTGTGTGTTCTTGCTTAGGTAAATTAATTCTTTAATACTTAGTTTTCTAAGAAGATCAAGGATATTGTGTCTAAAATATAACTTTCCAGTGACCAAGAGGCAAAGTGAGTTAAATTTAAGATGGGGTTTATTTAACACTCCTGCCTACTATGTAATTGCACTGTGTTTCCACGTGGGGGCCTTTCCCAATCTAAAAGCCCAGTATTGCCTTACCCATACCCATACCATGTTATAGCTTGGACATTAGCAACCAACAGAAAGTCAGAGCAGGTCACTAGTAAACTGAAATTAAATAGTTTAAAAAAAAACTATTTTCCAGTAGAAATACTGTAATATACCTCTGAATGTCAGACCTGCAGGGAGGACCTGGGAACACAGTGCTCAGGAGGAGAATGAACATGCTGGTCCCATTCCTACCCATGACAGCCCACTGAGCCATTGGCTGAATTGAGTGACCACATGGTTAGGGGTCTGGCTGGTCCACTTCAGAATTAAATTAGAAGATCATGTCAACAATGAAGGTTTTTGGAGGTCTCCTGTTCAACTTTGAGCTTTAAGTGGGTATATGTCCAATATGAAGTCATCAGTTCAGCTGTTGCTTTTACTAGCTGCTAGCTTCAAAAAAATCTCCTCAGAAAGAGGTTTTACAGCCTCTAAGAAACATGCTGCACTGGTTTTGTGCACACGCTGCACTACCCCATCCTCCAGAGGGAATTTCTTCTTAACCCTCAATCCAAACAACCCACGCTACAATTTGTATCCTTATTATAGGATATGGCAGTACTGAGATCTACAACCACCTGAAAGGAGGCTGTAGCGAGGTGGAGGTTGGTCTCTTCTGAGGTAACAAGCAATAAGGTAAGAGGAAACAGCCCCAAGTTACACCAGGGGAGGATTAGGATGGATATTAGGAACGAAATGTTTCACTGAAATTATTATCAGGGGTAACAGGCTGCCCAGGGAAGTGGTGGAATCACCATCCCAGGATGTATTTGAAAAACATGTAGATGGGGTGTTTAGGGCATGGTTTAATGGTGGTTTTGGCAGTGTTACGTTGATGGCTGGACTCGATCTTAAAGGTCCCTTCCAACCTAGATGATTGTATAATTTGGCTCCATCAATTCTGTAACTACACTTCAAATAATTGTAGGCACTTACTGAATTCCAGGAACCTGAATTTAGACACGTTTAAGGTTCTGAAAGGCATCAGCCCACTACAGAGCCTGGGGAACATAAAAGCTGTTTATAAGGATTTGGAAACCTTTCACTGAGTCCAATAGCCAGAGCAATCAGAAAAAAAAAAAAAGAAAAAAAAAAGGAAAACATGCTTCTCTCCCAGTAGGGCTGCACAGTCTTGGAAGAGATCTGTGCTAAAGTCATTTGAAAACATAAGGACATACAGTGTCACTGGAGGCTTTAAGTGATCCATGACATCAGATGGTCATACAGACTGGACAGCTGAGTTTATTAGACACTGAGAAAATTACTAGAATAATTTTCTGCAGCCACACAGGCCGTCTCTCCATTGGCAAACTCTCTGTACACTGTGGAGAAGCTTTTGCTGATTCCTGCTGCCTTGCAAAGAGTCTCTCCTGAGATACTCTGCAAAGATGCAGCTCTTCACTGCTGCTAGAGTAAGGTTGTATCTAACAGAAACCATAAAGCCTTCAGGCAGTCTTTCCACTGGAGTCACTTTTATAAAGTAAACAGGAGTAAACAAAGACTTAAAAAAGTGTTTCAGATATATTTTTTTAATATTAAGTCTGTTTAACTACAAACTTTGTAGAAAAGCTTACTGAAAAGCATAAAATTGCAGTTTAATTAGTAGTTGCATTGAAAGCAGAGCTATAAAATAAAAGAATCAGTACATGTGTTTTGCTGGCATAAACTTAAGATCCTTGTCACCAAGTGAGGTAGAATTAATTACTGTAATATATTAACAGTGTATAAACTCAGTGCCAAATGATCATTTCTGCTGAAAACACTTTTTAGTTAAAGATAAAAATTCCAAATGTAACCTGATTTTATGTAATTCAAATTAATATATCATCAGCTATGTAGCATGTACAAACAAGCTTTGGAAAATAATTTCTCTTAAGTTTTATTTGACAGTGGTTCTCTTTTCAGGAAGAGGTTATTTACATTGCAAAGAACAGTTTGCAGCTAAGACTAGAAACACCAGATGATGCCGGAAGATGTACAGCAAAGACTCCAATACTTCCTATCCTAGGACAATTTGCCAATCCTGGTGGGAAGTGATCCTAGAGCCATCTCTTCTATGGTAAGAAACTTCCTGAACAAATCAGGAATAGAGGTTAGGTGGCAATTAGTTCTCTTTGTTCTCATATTCTGTAACCTTATCAGTCAAGTCCCTACACAAAATTAGCTGGATTCATTAAATTCGTGTTCTGTCATAACCTTCTTGCTGACCACAAGTTTTTAAATTACAGACACGGAACTGAAATTCACGCAGTATATTTTTTACTTTACAAAAGTCAGAAATAAGGTTTGGATCACCAATATCACAAGATGTGATGTCTCTGAAAAAAAGCAGAGACACAAAAATACTTTTATGAGAAAACGTAAAATTGGACAAAGCCTCAAACACATTCATTTGAACTCACTACTTAGATCTTGTTGCTTATCGGAATAATATTCATCTAATAAATGATACTTCAGAGCGTTGTAAGAGATGTTTGCATACTATTTACATCTGAAACAATAAATTGTATAGGCAAAATAATTGCCATACAGGAGAGGTGCCAACCTTCCCCTACAGGAAGAATTTTTTCAGGTTTTGTTTTGCATTTTCTCATGTACTACAAAGTTTGACATAAAGCCTAGATAGATCAACATCAATTACTCCATTAATCATGGTAATTAACTGATACAGTTATTCAGTCAAAACTCCTCTAATTAAATATCACTTTTCCTTAAAATTGCAAAAATGCATAACCACCATGTGCTCGGTACATGAATTTAGTTACTTTGGATCCTTAAATCCATTCAGCCATCTATGGAATCCAGAAGATGAGAGTTGATTATATTGAGGTAAGGATATATGAGATTTCAATACCACTATTTTCTACATAGCATAATTTTCTTATGATTTCTACTGCCCTGTATGGTCTGTGGAAACAAAGAATTAACTCAAGTCCAAGAGACTGCTTCTCTGGAAAAAAGAGCTAACCCAAGGACCAAGGCAGACTGGCACGAATGCAGATCAAGCTACGAGTGCCAGGTATATGCCTCTCAAGAGACAAACCAATTCATAAGGGGCAGACGTTTTTTCCTCTGCTGCTGTGCTGTGGGATGCCACAGCAAAGACTAAGACTGAAGTAAAAAAAAGCATACAAATATTTTCTGTTTGCACCCAATAATATTTTACCAGTTCACATAATCCTCCAAACTTTTTCAACAGACTATCCTAGAGAGAAAGGCTGGTGTTAAGCACCCAGCAGCACTCTCAGAGTAGGCTACAACTTTTTCATAATAATTTTCTCCTGAAAAAAAATCAAACCAAGACATCAGCATTTCAAATTTAATGTTTAGATTTCTGGTTATTAAATTGAGAGTTTTAATGTGATCAGAAACACATCATCCTTGTCTATCAACAAAAATCTGCTTAGCACAGAAATATGCTTTAACAGTCTGCAAATATTTCCAATAAACAATATGACTAAAGATCAATCCAGAACCTACTGGGAAATTAAATATTATTTTAACAGTGCAATCAAATTCTTCGGTTGGATCCAACAGTTGTCAGAAGCCAATGATGTGAATTTGTATTGCTCTCACGTACCCTCTCAAATCACAACTCTTCTGTTCAGGAACATAATATAACAACGGGAAAATTCTATTTCTATTATACTATTAAGATTTGTTATACTCACTGAGGGTATTGTACAAACTATGAAACAGGTTAAACAGAAACACTACAGTTCTGACATCTCCCTAAGCATGAAGGGTAAAAGCTGTTGGGAATCTCCCTGCTATTCCCAGAGCAAGCTACAGAGACAATGGGATAAAACCCAAATGAATTCGTTGGAGCCAGGATCATCCTCTGTCACAGAGGCCAAATGGCAAGGAACACTCAGGGCCAGCCTGCTGATCTCTTTTACTCTCCCCAGAAGGGGAAAACCATACCTGTTGCCAACTGGGAACTACCACCACCCCAGTGAACTTCCCCACTGTGCACAAGACGACAAATGGAGAAAGCCACATGGCTCATCCCAAAACCAATCCCGAGACCCCTCCAGTCACCCAAGAGAGTAGGGGGCTGACCCACCAGAAGCATCCCCTGGCCCAGCCCAGCTTCTTGCTGCAGATATCATCAATGGACCAGAGAGGTGGCACGTTGGCAGGAACAGCATGGCATTCAAGCACTTTATGGGGCAGCTGTAAATTTCCATTTTACAATTTGCCTTTACCACAGGAATGGCTTGCTTTTTATTTGTCAATCCATATATCTTTTCTGACATATCATATAAACCACATGCAGCTCCTGAGAAAGGGAAACTTAAAAATAAAGCTAGTTCAGTTTCAAACGTGTCCCAGCAAAGGACGGTAATAAGATACAAAACAGTGAGGTCTTTTTTCCTTTCCCTCCACAGAAATTCTTCATAAATTAGAATTTAAAGAAAAAGCCTTTCAGCTCAAAATGGTTAGCAACTTGAATTTTTAGCCTTGCCCCAGCATAAAATTTTCTGCTCTTCCCTCTTGTTCTGCTTTTAAAAAAAAAAAACATTTCAAAACTGTAACATTAATAACTTGAGGTATTTTTCATTTCATTTACAGCTTTTCCCCATTTTATAGGTACATCAAATCAAATTATAAGAAGTTAGGAGAATTTAAATAATTCTTTACATTTGCCAAATAAGGATGTCAGTAATCACGCGTTCTGATATCAAACCACATGATAGATAAAATACTGACTGAAGATCTATAAATACCTCCTATAAAATCTGGAAAAACAAGTCAGCCCTGCCTCTCTGGGTCTCTTCCTCCTTTCTTTAACTGAAAACAGAAGAGCACTCACACTACTGAAAGCAGTCTGCCTTCTGGACTATTAGTGCAAGATCTCTTGGTATTTGCACACCCATCATTCACCAGCACACCAACTTCCCCCATAGAAGATGAGATCAGTCAAAATTAAATCACATATTCTTCCATTTTTTTGTGTTTACTTTATCTTTTTTTCACTTGGTAATATTAATAAAGACATTTTCCATGCACAGTTACACTTTAACTGAATTAGACTTTGAAATTAGATAGATGCTGGGGAAAGATCAAAGCAAATACCAAGACTAGTGCTATCCCTTTAAACAGAAATCCTCCCAAACTCTTATTTTCTCCATTTCATGCAAACCCCCTTTCTTTGACAAAGAAAGTCTCTTTAATCTAACCCATCAGCCAAGAAGCAAGAGCCATTGCCCACAAAAAAAAAAAGGGCTAAAAGTTCTTATTTAGATGTCCGTATAATTTTTTTTTAATTTCCATAAATAACCAGAAACAACGCTAAAACACTACATGTCTGTCTCATACCAAGTCAGATCCTCACACTATCTACATAAACATCCTAACTCTCAAAGTTAACCAAATATTTCAGCAGGAGACAATTTAAGATTACATAATCCACTGCCTACTAAAAATGCAGAGGGGATCACTGGATAGAGCTTCATCGTCTTTAGAAGAATGTATTGTTAACTAAGCCTATATATTTCCATTATCTTTTAGAATATAAAGTACAAAGCCCAAACCGGTCTGTTCAGGGGCAACAATGAAAAGAATGCGCTGTGCAGAAGAATTACAAGCAATCAGATCCCGAGTCCCAAGCTCGTGTTAAGAAATAACCTTCTCCACTAGTGAAAGAAAGTGTGGAACTCCTCTTGCAGTAGGCAAAAAATCATAATATCATTTTTTAGAAATTCTCTTTGCTGAAATTGAAGTGCAACTCAAGGAGTTTAGGACTACTTACTCCCATTTGTTGAAACCTGCCAGATCATATTCATTACTTGAGACACTTCTGATAAAACAGCACTGAATCTTTTTGAATCCATTCTTTGAAAGGAACAACATGGCTTGGCATGAGTGTCATCCATGTTCCTCAATCTATTGACTGTAAGTTCTCAAAGGTCAAGTGAAGCCTCTGCATTTTTCCCTCAAGAAACACTCAACAGAAAAACATTCAGCAACTAATTTCTACAAAGCTCTGGTTTTCCGCACCTCAATTTTGTATGTTTTGATATCCTTATCTAAGAGATAGTATAAGGTAAAAGAACCACACTTTAACATTGAACTGCATGACATAGCGTCACAGAAGATCCTAAAATGACGCATTAAAGACCAGCTACCACAGGCTCTTCGATCTCGTTAGATGACCTCTATGCTATCCATGCTTCTAATGTTTGTAAGTGGTCTCTGTATCTAAACACAAAAAGGTAAGGAAAAAAAAGAAAAAGGCACTGAAACCACTTTCACTTTTCAGGTTGTATGAGGCATAGACAACAAAACTGGTACACTTTTACATGTTCTTTGTTCTCTTCAAGAAAAGGTGCGTACAGAAACACACACTTCGTCAAGAGGCATGAAAAATGTCAGAAGGGAAAAGGCTACAGTACCACTACCTTAACGAAGGCTAAACCAAAACATACTTGAAAATTAATTCCAATTGGTTCAAAAATACTGTGTGGAGTATAGAACATTAATAATCTGCAGTAGCATCTTCCATAATTTTTCATTTTAATTGGAGCAGAGCTTAGTTTCCAAGAGGATTCAAAAACTCCAGGACTCTGAACTTTTTTCTCCAAAACCAGTTGTTGTTGTCATGTAATGACAGGAATTTTCTATGCATCTTTCAGTAGTTGCCGCTGCAATAACTGGTTATTAAGAAACACAACAATAGATAAAGTGAAGGAAAGATTCTTCTCTCCTATAAGGCATACTTTCTCTTCTTCAGCCTCAAAACAATTTGTGGCAGGACAGCTACCTGTGAATTGCATTTGTACTACCAAAATAAAAGAGTTCACAATACACATCAGACATTTAAATTAAATAACTCAACGTTAAAAACAGTATTATTTTTGCCAGTCTCCAGCACAATGGATTTAACAAATTTTTTAAAACTTAACATGAATGAAATCTCTGTGTAAATACAACTTAGTAAAATCTCTACAGGCATACACAATTTATTATTAGATCTGAATGTCACACGGACCCTTTCAGTTGTTTATTTCTTTTTATTGACTTTTAGTAAGATTGAGCTCAAACAGCTTATTTTATAGCTTTATCCATAATTTCTATAAAGCCCATACTCCAGTTGGGCATGTGCAGGCCACAGACAGCCCTCACTGCACTGATATGGTAGAGTTCACGGTCTTGAAAGGAGAGAAGAAAGCAAAAAACGGGGTGCTAACACTGGTCTATAGGCAAGAAAATTTTGGTCTGTTCAGGCATCAGCTTGGTAGAATCCCATGGGATACATTTCTAGTAGGAGAAGTCTAGAACTTCGTGAAGTCTAGATTGTGAAGGATTCCCTCCTCCAAACTCAGGAATGGACAGTCCTGAGAAGCAAGAAGTCAAACAAAGGTAGCAAGATGCTTACATGGGTGAACAAGGTGCTCCTGACTGGACTGAGAGAGGAACAGAAAGCATCCAGCAGATGGAAGCAGAGACAGGTGATCTAGGAGGAATAGAGAGACACTGTCCAAGGGTGCAGAGGTAGGGTTAGTAAAGCCAAAGCCCATTGGAGCTTAATCTATTGAGAGGTGTGAAAAGCAACATGAAGGGCTTTTACAGGGCATGTGACATTAAGAGATGCTGAGGGAACTGAGACTGTCCTCCCAGAAAGAAAAGGGTCAGAGGACCCTTATCAACATATATAAGTACTGATGGGGGCAGGAAGAGAGATGGACAGAAACAAATCCTGAACAGAGAAGAGGCAACGAGCACAAGATAAAATACTGAAATACCAGCAGCAAAAGGAAGATTAGGCAAGAACACCAATTGGATAAGTGGACTGCACAATGGACTGAAAGCAGCTGAACTCAAATGGTGGTGATAAACAGCATGATGTCCAGCTGGAGGCCTGTCACTAGGGAAATACCTAGGAGGTTGGTACTGGGAGCAGTACTGTTAAGCATTGTAACTTAAAAACTGGCACCTGGAGAGAGCACACCTTCAGCGAGTTTGCAGACTATGCAAAACATGCAGGAAGGGTCACGCACAAGATGTTTGTGAGCCATTCAGATGAACTTTGAGAGGCTGGAGAAAAAGGTCAACAGGAATTTCATGGAGTCCAAAGGAAGGTGCAGAGTCCTACACTTGGGAAGGAACAACCACATGCACCAATGCTGGTTTTGCACAATTGGTGCCTGAAAACAGTTTTGCAGAAAAATATCTGGGGATTCTGGTGGACACCATGCTGAGGATGATCATGGACTGTAAGCCAGCAATTTCCAGCAACCTGGGTTGCATGAGGACAATCGGCCCCAGCAGCTCAAGGGAGGTGATGCTTTCCCTCTCACCTCTCCTGGGGAGACATCTGGAGTACTGGTTTTAGTGTAGTCCTTCCCAAAGAAGTATAACAGACATATGGGACCAAGTGCAAGGAGCTACATGAGACACAGTGCAGCCCAGAGAAGAGAAGGCTCTAGGGAGATCTTCTCCATATATAGAAATACCTGAAGGAGACACAGAGGAAGACTGACCCATACATTTTCAGAACAGACAAGAGTCAGTAAGCACAAACTGAGATACAGAAAACTGCATTTAAACATCAAAGAACTTATTTTATTGACAAGGTGGTTGAGTGCTGGAACAGATTGCCCCTGCGGTTTGTAGAGTTCCCACACTGGGAGATACTCAAAACTCAACAAGATGGAACCCTGAACAACCTGCTCTATTTAATCCTA
The DNA here is from genome assembly GCA_013400555.1 of Jacana jacana. Classification (NCBI taxonomy): domain Eukaryota; kingdom Metazoa; phylum Chordata; class Aves; order Charadriiformes; family Jacanidae; genus Jacana; species Jacana jacana. The sequence goes on from VZTM01018944.1 coordinate 16,789, forward strand.
TTTTGAGCAGAGGGGTTCAACCAGATGATCTTCAGAGGCTCCTTCAAATCTGAACATTTCAGTGCTCCTTGTCATTATGTAGGTGTTTATTCTGTCTGTTACCATTTAATTATGTTTAAGATAGGACTAGTTTCTTCAGATCTGGAAGCGTGGATTTTACTATAACACCTACAGTATTTTGAGGTGGAACACAGACTTCCTATATTCACTATGAATATTTAATTCATCTTCTACATAAATTATTAATTAAAAATATTTTGCTGGGACTTGCAATGTAAGCCTTTCTGAAAAAATCATGATACCACAAATGAACTCTACAGTTAATGCTTTTGAAATCCTCTGTTATATTGACCTTAAAAGATGTTGGAGTGTTATATCTGCAGGGAGAGTTTGCTCTTTTGCCTATAACCATTTTTAAATGCAAATCTGCTGGAAACAATAGGGACATAGATCTATAAACCGGTGACTAAATGTCTAGCATATAAATTTCTTACCAGGCATCACGACTCTAGTTATTTCCTTGTTTATAACTATTAACTCTTTCTTTTGTGAACAGTATTTACCTTGTACACTATTTAAGATCCATAATTGCAAATAACAATACCACAGGAAAACCCTACCCAAAAAATTCTTACAGATTTGGTTGCAGTTCAAGAAAATATATGTTCTTAACATGCAATCTACTAGTAGCAAGCATGTTTAAAGAGAATAAAAAAAAACCAGTATGCTACAGAGGGCCTGTCATTTTAATGGATATGACTTTACCATGAAACAATGATGACAGGCTGAAACAACCCAAGTCAGATACATGTTAGAAGTGATGACAAATTCTAAGAAAAATCTATTGCTTTTCCCAAAGTATATCCATTCTAACAAGTGAACCAGGGCCAGGGCATGAACAGAAATCACCCATACTAATTAAATGTTAGCCTACTCCTTGATACACTTTGGCCTGCACTATCATTCCTGCAGCAAATGCCCCAGCACGGGTCAGGAGAGAGCACTGAAAGACTGTCTGATGGACAGTATGTGTCACTCATCCTTGGGTAGCATCCCCAGAAAATTCACTCTCCATCCCTTCTTCCCTGGTTTTGTGGTTAGTAATTAGTCTCACTTGTGCCTCATAACCCTAGAAACCTCAGGCACACAGTTGCTTTAGCCCCAAATATGACACAGGAAATACCAAATGTACTATTGTTCTTTTTTAATACAAAGCAGAACTTAAAAGTGGTACAAAGCATTTAATAAATTGCAGAGTTATTTACCCTTTCCCCCACCTTTTTATGAAGTAACTGCTATTTCAGAAAAGAAAAGAAATCACAAACCCTACTAAGAAATACTAGGAATACTGCCCTTTTATAAGGTAGTAATCAAAGTAAACTGGAATTACTTTCTCTAGTACAGTGTGTATCTCAAATATTTATCCCTTAGCAAATATTATGCTCTTTATTTACAAAAGACCTTGTTAGATAAACATCACAATAAAAACGAACATAATGCTTTTACCAAAAAATTTTAAAGTATCAGCATGAACAATTTACCCTGAAAAGACATAGCAGGACTCAAAGCTAAAAAATCCCAAACAAAACAATCACAGAATGCTACTCAAAACAGAATCTGCTTAAATTTTTAACGGCTTCCAAAGATTTCTTCAAAAGCCCAGCCCCTAAATTAATATGTGCCAACTGTTCCAAAGAAAGGACTGCTAAACTTTTTACATACTCAATTATTAAATGTATTCCTCAAAACTACAACTATGACTGAGGTTAGATGAATGCATTGGCACATGTTGACTTCATCTACAATTAAGGCTTTATTTAGGACAACTCCACCCTCTATTTTCCTTTTCATTTTAAGAGCTATTTGTAAGCAAGGATTACTTCCCTGTCCTCAAAGAACGCAAGATGGGCATATTATGACAAGAAAGGCATTTAGCCTGCCAAATCTGTGCAAAAGTTTATTTGCAGTGTGCCTTTACCAGTTAAGACCTGGATTCTGTCATAAATTAGTCTGGTTCTGTGGATGTTTTCAGGCAGTCCTTAAAAAATATGTGTCAACATCTCTTAATTAAGTCCATGCACTTGTGCAGTTGTTTAGTTCCAAGTAACTAAGAATTCCACTCCTGTATCCTGAGCAACACAAAATACATTACAGTTCTACCCATCAGTCTTCCAACTTCAAAAATAGTCCCTTCAAATTATATAAACACAATAATATTATAGTGGAATTTGCAATCTGAAGCAAAATATAGAAGTCTTCCTTGTCTACAAGTTATCTGTGCAAGACAGCACAACATATGGCACAGACATGTTTTTAAGATTAAAGAAAATTAATCACATGGATGATGGTTGCTAAAAAGCAATTCATATAAAATCTCTAATGAAGCATCAATTAAAACAAGACACATGCAAACTTTTTAATTTACTCTAATGCCTCTTAATAAGCACTGCATGTTTGCTGATGTATATTACAGCAGATGCCTGGAAAGAGTCACCATTCCAACATACCTTTCTCCCATCAGTATCATATCACCTAACCATAGCCTGCTATCCAATTCTATGGGACTCCTCCCTTTCCTAATATCATCTGCTGTACCTTCCTTAATTTTCAACTCTGTGAAGAGAATGGCACTTTAAAGACCTCCCTAATATCTCAAATGTTCACTCTAAGTCCAGAAGATGGAAAAGCTTTATCATATTGCTGCAGGGATTATGAAAACCAGAAAAGTGTTATTTTTTTGCTAGTACCCACCTCAGAAAATAATTTGCAAGGGCATTCATAAGGACTTCTCAGAAGAGCCTACAAAGACCCTTAGTCTATGTGATTTTAAAGAAAAGAGCATTACCCAAAGTAGTAATTAGTCAAGAAACAAGCTGCACTCAGCATTGTATTACTGTAAGCAGCTGACTTAAGTGCAAGAGAACTATGCTGACCTCAAGGGAAAAACACTCTCTCAGGCACACTTACACCTGTCCTGGATGGCCAGCCAGAGTGGACCAAAGGACCTAGAAGATGATCCAGCAAAGTCAGAGCTGATCACCTTAGAGCAATGCCATCCTGTTCAGTCTCTCCTCTTAGCCCATCCTGGTCCCAGTGCCGTCATCCATTCTTTGCTGCACTGACAGCAGTTGTTCCACCTCTTCACAGGAAGCCCCCAGCCTGCCTGAAGACCCAATCTACTGCCTACAGCTGAAAAACTCAGCCCTCCTCTACTCGGATCATATATATTTACCTTTCCCAACCCTTTTCCCCCTTTATCTGCAATGAGCAACAGCTGACATTAAAGCAGGAGCTCACACTGTCTGCAGCTCTCTTTATTCATGAGGCTACCATCAAAGAGAGGACAGCTGGGTAAGATTATGGCATTAGAAAGGTGTCTGAGTATCTCTACCCTCCTTCCAGGAAGAAGCAAGAGTTTTTAACCAGCACACCCCCAAGGCACTATAAAGAAATTTAGTGTGCCAAAAAGGCTGTGTTTGGCTTCCCATCTTGGTGGCTGCTGCACACCACTGCCCAGTGCATGTGTTCTGTCTGTTCATCAAGTAGGAGCTCACGAGCAAGTGGAAACGGAGCAACATTTCTCCAGCAAAGCAATTTGTGAGAAGAGTACAGTCATTCAAAGCAGGAGTGACATTGCAGAAGTCTGTGGTCTGTGTATTCCTTATCTACTCTGTTGGCTGCTGCCCTGAGTATGGCTGCAGTCCAAAAACTATGTCTAGACTCTTGAATTAAATGTGCCAAGTCTGTTTTCTGGCCTGGAGCCCCGCTGACACAGCCCATGTCCTTCCTAAGCTCTCGGTCTCTGTCCCAATCACAGGGACCCCAAACTCACCCAGGTCTTCCCAACCTGTGACTTTGCCTGAGGAAGGTTTGGGGCAGCACTAGTTGGCTTCGGTCAAATGCTGCTGGGCTTCATGCTGACAACACCCCAGCGTGGACTATCAAGGTGCAATGTCTGGGAATAGTTATGGCAAGACATTGTATCTCTGTACACAAGCACAGAAAAAAGTTTGTATGATTTGGCAAGATCTCAAGAAAATTCCTCTGCATACACCATCAGACTGAACAAAGCAAAAGCCTAAATGGATCTTACTGGAGAAAGTTCCTAACTTACAGTTCTAACTTTGACTGTTGTTCTGTTTTGTGCTTTTGTTACGGCACCTTTATTACTGAGTCAGTCTTAAAAAGAAAAGTAAATACATAAAAAAGGCAGCACATTTCAAGGCCATATATAAGGCTTGAAACACACAGGGCTTCAGAAATAAGGATACTCCACATCCAGGTATGGTGGCATTGCCAGCTAAACAACTTTGTTCCCTGGCCCCCACCCACTGCACTGAGAGCCCCTAAGCTGTAAAGGACAAAACAAGACCCTCATTATGTGAGACCCATCAAGCAGCTTTCAGTCTCCTGCATCTAGAAAACATGCAGATGACACATGCCGGGGGTTTTCTGGGACAGACAAGAAAAGGGACTTTCGTCTTTCCTTTAAAGGGTCACAGGGTCTGCTAACCTGATGGTGCTGAGTCCCCACCTTTCTAAGGATTGAGATTTGTCTTGGCCTGATCTTATTTGAGCTTGGTTAGTTGTGGTTACTGTCGTCAAGCATTCAGGTGGTTACTGCCCCCCTTGTCCAGATTAACTTGTAATCACCATTACAGCCAGCGTGAACATACTTTCATGTTACATCCACAGAGCTGGGTCTCACAGCAGCAATCAACCTCATGTATTCTGGTAATGTAAACTTTGTTCATGTTTTGTGCAGAACAGGAATTCGTCTCGGTATTGGGAAATTTTTGTTTGGAAATATAGCACCTACATAAAAATGTGTTACATTTTTTTCTTGACAGCAATAAATACCAGATCTCAAAAGGTACATGTGAAGGAAATATTTTTGGCAAGCAGGCAATAGAAATCAAAGTTTTAAGCAGAAAAGTTAAGCCATGATGTAACAACAAATCTTGTCTTTAATAATGAAAATCAACAAACTTGAAAATAAAAATCAATCATATCTTAATTCTGATTTTAAATATACTTTTTATTTTTTTATATTTTTAATTCATTTCAGACAAAATAATATCAAAACAGCTGAAATACCATCTGCATCTCTTTTCCTAAAAATGTTACATAATTAATTAAATCAAGTTTTTAGAAGTCAACAGCAAGAAGTAATGATGTTACAAAATAGTTCAGTTCTTCTTGGGACATTAGATTATTCTTTTTCCTGAAACTATGTGATTTTGTTTCTAAGCAAAACGGGGGAACAATTCCAGAACATCTTAAAGAGTAATTTATTTGTATTTTTTCTAGAAGTAATAAAGAAGTAGTAGTCATTATTGCAGAGTATTTTTTTAAAAACCAAAATCATGGTGACTAGTCATTTAAAAAAGAAAGAAAACCAAAACACTACTAGAAAAGGAAATACACAAGTAATGATAGTCTTACAGACATTCTACAGACTAAAACATATCAGAAAGCAACTTTGGCAACTTTATACCTTCATCAACACCCAAGCAGACAAGCATTCTTCTTCCCTTTTAAAACCATCAGTATATCATACCTATGGGTGAACTCAACATCTGACACAGACAAGGTATCTGGATGTCTACATGAAATCAATGACACAGCTCACAGTTGTGTTGGGATATGTGGAATAATTACTAAAATGATATTCTATTAAAAATACAGCATTGTTCACACATCAGGGAAAAGTATAAAATCAAAACATTTCTAGGGTGGAATATAGCTGCAAATGGTATGCGAGGAATCCACTCCATCTTTTATTCACTGGACAACATTGCTTGCAAAGCAACACGGAGGATGGAGTAGGGTGGAGATTCTATGGCCAGGCTCTGTGATAAGACAGTACATATAGGAACGAGATGGTCCTATAGAACTATATTTGGTATCCTGAGCAAACAGTGTCAAATTTTGACAAAATATTGTCCCTTGTGTGAACTTTGCTCGTTATAATGTCATTATAATACCAAAACACAGCTCCATCCCAAATGCTACCTGCAGCCAAGGTGTGACCACTCCTTGAGTCTGTGCCCTGGATTTTTTGTAAAATATACCTTTAAATGTCAGACGAGAGAATTCTACACGAATCATAATAAAGGTATTTGTGACTACAATCACTCAAACTCCACCTTGAAGGTCAAAAATAGTATAAAAATAGCCCAGGAAAGGGGAATATCAGGGAAGACACCATTGTGAACAAGTCAAGGAGGACTCCATCACAGACTAGTCTTGACTTCTGGGACGAGCCTTTCTTCCTCCCTGTAGGGATGCCTTTGGGTGAGAGACTATACTGAGTGCTTCCTCGGGAAACTTAGAAATCTCTCTAGAGAGTCTCTTTTCTACATTCACAGCCAGGCTGTATTGTTTAAAACTTTGTCACGTTTTATATAATTAACAATACTTTTATTTGCACATATTTTGCAGACAGTGTAATCTTATGGATTGTCACCAGCAATCCATAAGAACCTGTATATCTGTTGCTTGAATAAACTACATTGCTTTATTACGGTTCCTCACGGCACACAACCAAAGACTTGAGAGCAGCCATGCTGGTTNACGACTAGACTGAGGGTGCAGTACACTATCAGTGTATCTGGAATCATGATAATTTAATATATTGAACACGACTGGATTGATAGCGCTGAATTGGGGATCACTCAGAATTTAAGGTGAGCCACACCTAGCGTCCCACCTTGGTGAGGAGTGTTAGAACGCAAGGGGCTTTATCTTCTCCCAAAACTACTTTGCCTTTTAAAGCAACAGGATGTAAGGAGCAAAGACGAGTTAAATAGTTCAATACATCTTGTTTTTTCTTTGCATTTTCTTTGCATATTTCTTTGCAATACATCTTTGTTTTTCTTATATTTTTTTCAGTTTTGAAATCAACGCAGAAAAACACTTTGTATTTAATCTGCTATATAGAGAGAAAAATTCAATGAGTTGCTGTGACAGCAAAGCCAACTTAAAGCTCTGCAGGATAAGGTATCAACTTCAAACTTGCTGGTACGCAAAATGCACTGAGTATCTTCATAAAGATCAAAAACCAGTTAAAATTTTACACACCAATCAAGTTTGATTTTAATGACTATTCTGTTGGAATACACCCCAGGGAATCAATTTAATTTCATAGTTATGGAGAGTACCGTAAGTGCTTTAACTAAGTAAAGACTTCCAAAATACACATTTTAAGCATCCAAGGCCTGATTTTGAATGTAGAGCCCTTAAAAACAGGTATTTGGTATTCTAGCAAAAAATGGTGCCTTGGAACAAGTGCAAGTCAATGCTTAAGGCTCTCAGTGGAACGGGAGAGAGGTACTTGAGCTGGCTTGGCTCTGAAAAGCAGCAGAATATTAGAGTGCCTCCAAAATGTCTGAAGTACTGCATTTCTCAATTAGCATAATTGGTTGAAGGACACTAATGTATCTGTATTGCTGTGGGAGCTAAAATACCTGATTCAGCTGGACCAGGTGTCTCTTCAGCAAGCTGTCTTCCCTTCTATCAAAAATTCTTCAGAAGTACAGTCCAGACCAGTTTTGCTGAGACACACCAATATGATGGAAAATATTGGTGTTACAACATTTACAAATAAATGCCAAAATCTATTCCACCCATAAAGCCTGATCATTTTCAACCTTCATAATTCTATTTCCTACCTTCAATTCTGCTGAGTCTTTTGATTCTGAACGAAAACAGAAGCGAGCCTTCAGTCTGCAAGATATTGAACACAAAGTTCTGAATTGGTGGAAGTAAGAATCTTAACCTTATACACATGGATCTGCAAGATACGTTCACACAGACACAGACTAAGAGTTATTTAGATAAAACATTTTTTCTCTTCAAAGCAACCATCACACAAATAGTACACACTTTTCTACGTAACAGGTGAGAGCTCTATCTCTCCCCAGTCATTTCTCTTATCTACTTTTCCCTATCACTTTTCTTTTTCTCCACTGTGCTCATCTTCATCTTTTTATCAGACATATAGACGAAAATTCAAATAACCCCTTTCCTCAAAACCAGTGATAACAATCTTGTCCACTGAATTACTGACTTTAAGCTTACTGACAAGATTTTCTCTATCGTTCTTCTGCATGTACAGTAAGTGTGGTTTTATAATCAACTTTGCAGTGTATTTTTAACAGATTGTTCAAACGAAACAATTCAAACCAGCAATAATTGTTTCATTTACTGCAGTCAGCTCAAACCAGGTGTGCCCAAATATATCCCAGGACTAATCTATACTAGAGCATTCCACATAGAAAGAAACATGCCCTGAAGTCACTAATTTCATTATTGTACCTACTCCTAACCACATAATACAAAACCATTCATATTTTGCACTTGTTTAGAACTGCCATATCGAATAAGGACTTCATCCAGTCATTATGAAATGATGCACCTGTTCATAGTGCAGTCATCCTCTTCATTTCCAATTGTATATATATTGCACAGTCTATTTTTGAGAATTCTGGGAATCAGCATTCACCGTTCTATTGGTTTTGTGTGGTATATATTTTAATACTTTCACATATTTAAGGTTCCATTTAGATTTTTTTTTAAAATATGTATTATTCTTCTTCTATATGTTCTTCAACATCCTTTAGTTATATAAATAATAGATCCTTTATATATATTTAAACAATGACCTTTAAATATATATAAATAATGCAAGAGTAACAATTCTTTGAAAGGGAAAAGTACAGCATAACAGCTGAAGACCTTTTTTCATAAAACCCTGCTTATTCTTTCTACACTTTTTTATCTCTGCTATTACTCTCTGTACATTATCTCTCACTCTTACTAGCCACAGCTGCCTTTCAGGTACGATGACATGGTGTTAAACATACCTGATTAAGTACTCCCAGCCTTACTTTGCAGCAAAGAATAGCTGAAGGAATAGCACACTGCTGTATCTCATTCAGTTTATTACATTTGGAATCCTGGACTATTAATAGATTAATTTTGCTCTTCTCTCTGCAGGTTTGGCTGCTTTCAGAGGAGAAGTGCAAGTGAAAAAAGAAATGATATATTAAGTAAGACATTTTTCATTAAGATTGCTTGAAAAGACCGGGCACAGAATAAGAGTCCTGAGCTTAGACATACAATTAAATTTTCACATGGGATAAAAGTGGTGGAAGAACATACCAAACAGATGTCCTTACTGAGGATATATTTTACACATAAAGCTAAAAACTATGTCAACCAAACCCACTGTAATTACGTTGGATAATATAATTCAACAACTGGCACACACACAAAAATCTAAATTTCAATCCTATTCTTTCAAAGTCATACTGAAATTACATTTTAAGCAGACTGAAGATCCTCAGGGATTCAGACTGAAACCCCTAGAACAGATCAAGAATGTATTTTCCTTGTGCTCACGTTCAGTGCCACTTTAGGGCTGCTCTCTCAGCTACTTCAATGTTTAATACATTCACAACTGTCCCACATGATGCTGAGAGTTAAGAGGCAACATACAAATACGCCCACCTCCACTGCAACCCTCTTAACACAAGTTTTTCCCATGCTGAAAAAAAAAAAAAAAAAGTTGTTTTCTTATTCCAGTTTAAAAAAAAAAACAAACTGTTTACCTGATACTCTGAACGTATACAGAACATGTGTAATAGCAAGGTAAGCTGCATTTCACCCTGTCCTGGTTTGAGGTAAAACAAACCAATTTTCTGTTCAGTAGTTTTACTTTTTTGGCTGGGCCTCTTCTAACTAACTAAAGTCTGAAATTAACAGCTTATTGTTCAGA
>VZTM01018944.1:26663-55610 GCA_013400555.1 Jacana jacana
GGAGGGGTCATCATCTGTTTGATTGGTCAAAACCACGACACACCCTAGCCTGTGTTTCAACCTCCTGTCTGTTCAAGCAGCGGGCGTACAGGTAAGTACATAACAGGTATGATCTTTCTTATACAACTTGTCTTTGTGATTAGCTGCTTTTTAAAAATAATAGAGCTTTGAAAACTGATATTTTTGGTTCCTTACAGTGTGAAAGGTGTGAAATAAAATATAAAGAACTACCATCCTGTCAAATCCATTATCCTTCCTCTTGCCAAGAAGGGTAAGATTTTACACGAGGCCCGAGGGACATGAACAATACTCGACAACGTACAAAAACAGCATGCAAGTTGCTGCCTCTTCCTCTTCTATCTGAACCACAATTACGTAGTATGATTATTGCAGCCCTCTTTCTTTTTGAGGTTCTTGGCACCCAAATTCCTTCCCCCAAGCATGTTAGAAATACTCTAAAGGTTCTTGTTTTCCTTTCATTCTGACTCCAATTACTAATTTCTTCTTCCCAAACTTAACCACTCAGACTTTTGTGCAGCCTGTCTCTGATCTGCTCTGCCAGAGCACTTGCAATAAGACTCTTTGTGTTCAACAGCACAAAACTGTCTCCATGCATTTTCCTCTTCAATTTGAGATGTACAATAACGTCTTTCTGAGCAAAGCTGGTCTCCTCTGTTGAGGACCAAGAATATTTGACTAGTTTCGCATTACTGAAATCACTTTGTGGACATGAAATCAAGCAGGAGACCCTGAGCTTATTTAAAACAGTACCACCCCCATAAGGATTTAAAAGGACCAAACATGGAAGAGAAACCATCATTCTGCTTAGGGGGCAATAAAAAAGAAAGCATGCAGCAGTGTGACAAACCACATCTGAGCCCTCTACCTAAACTACACCTGAATATAGAAAGGAAGAAAAAGGCTTATTCTGTATGAGGTAAGTAGCAAGTACAGTCATAAATTGTTCTGGTACTACTTTTGGTCATACTGAGAAGTACCAACAAGAGGTTTACTGCGAGGGTGGTCAAGCACTGGAAGAAGTTAACCAGAGAAGCTGTGCAGTGTCCAGCCTTGCAGATATTCAAGACCTGACTGGACATGGCTCTGAGCAACCTCCTCCTGCTGAGTCTGCTCTGAACAAAGAGGCTGGAAACTCCAGAAGTGCCTTTCCAACTCAGGGATTCTGTGACTCCGGGACTGACACAATCTCAACCCGCTTGAAAGACCTCTCTGGGATGTCTCCCCATTGGCTTCAATAGGCTTCAGGGCAACATCTGTGAGGAGCTCCTCAGACCCCGCTTTATTCTTTGTACAACACTTCTAATTCCTTAGACTTTACACTATCCTTTTCTCTTTTGTCTTCTTAAAAGACAAAACCTTTTTGTTTACAGCTCACTAAGACTAAAAAATAGCTAATTGCCTGATTGTATTACCAGCAATTATGCTTTCCATACTAGACTGTACATTGTAATCTGTGAATATACCATTTGATAGTGAAGATCAAATGTTTATGCATTTTGCATCTAGATGAACTATATGTAAAAGATTTAAAAGGTAACAAGTCAAAATTTAAACAAAAATAGTCCTAAAGAAGCAACACGAATACATTGCTATATAACTCAAGTAATATAAGCAAATAAATAGCTAGGAATAAGCACTCATGGTGTATGAAAAAGCAAAACAACTTTAAATTAGAAGTCACTCTGATTCAAACTTAAGTGTGGAGTTTCCAGAAATCTGGACTTCTTTCATTTTTAGAGCAATTTATTTTTGTAATGCACATACATTTCTGTAAGTCATAGTTTAATTTTCTTAACATGACCTAAAATAGCTGCAGATCAACTTAAAGCTCTGAAAAAATGGAGAGTAATATGTGAAAAATTACTTCTTAGTTCTATTTATCTAAGATTATATTCTGCACATACAGGTGATGATCCATCTTACAGAATGTTGCAAAGTCCGTAAGAGAAGATCTAAAAGCACAATACTGTTGTGAATTCTTTTCTTAGAAAGAATGTTGGTTGAAAGCATGAAGACATCAAATTTTGTGTCTGAATTATAGAGTGGGCATGTGACAAATGCAAATTAGCAAATTTCTGCCACATGCATATATTTTCATTATTTAACAAACTAAACAGAGACCACATTCTTTTCCCCCAACACTGAAGAGAGTCTGTTTCCTGGTTACATTTTATTTTTTCTCATGTTGCAGAATATTGCTGAACAAGCTTTCGCTTTATTCTATTGAAATAAAAGTTTAATAGAAACTACACAAATAAAACTAGACACCTCCTTACAGACACCTTTGTGTCTCCTCCTTAGACACCATTTAACGTAAGTGCTTTTGGAGTTGTCCAAGCTGAAAGAAAACAAACCCAAAAACCTGTCTCATGAAAAAAGATACTTCTGAAATTTCTTTTCCTTAGAGACATCGAGTTGTCAAATTTATACATCAGTCACACAGAACAGAATAAATAAAAATCCCTCTACACCTTCTCCTCTATCTCCAAGTTTAATATTTTCATGAAGCTCCATGTGACTTAACACAGAAGCTACCTTGGATAATTTTAATTCACCATTAAAGAAAGAAAAATTGACAACAGCCCTCCCTAAACTGACAAAGGCTTTCCTTTCCAGGAAGATAAAGGAACAAAACTGACAAAAAGTGACAGAACACAGTTGTTTGTCATGTCATTCCAACAGAGCTGGACTTTTTGAGAATAAGCTTAGTTTTTTAAAGCTTGCAAAAAACTTCAAAACCTACTTGTTGGCATGAACTAAAGTAAGTGCAGAAAAGGAAAACTTGTGAAAGAAATACAAAAGCACTGGTTTCAACACCAAAAATATCATGAGAAGTTTGTGATACTCAGAATAAGTTGCAAGGCAGTATTTTGGTGTGCATAAATTGAGGAAACAGAATTCTGGCAAACAGAATGGAACAGCTGGAAAAAAATACATGACTTGATAATAGCTTTTTGACTCGCGCTGAACACATCCACTTGCAAGCCTGAAAGACCACAAACCCAACCCTCACGGTCATGAGAATGAGGAAGATCTGCACAAATTTTGCAGGCTCAACCCCCCCTTGTGTGCTAACAGAGATGAACAGCACTTACCACGATCAGGGAGAACAAAACCAAACACAGTAGAACAAAGACCTGTGTCAGGTAACAGCTCACAGATGTATCAGCTTTCCTTTGCAACATATTAAGTCTCCGTATATTTTTTATCCCCCTTTCTAGCTCTGCAGCAGCCATGCAGGACCTATGTCAATTAGAAACTTGAGAATGGTTTCATAGGCTCTGCCTTTGTTCCATCTCCATAAGAACTGTGTTGATGCAAGATTAGAGGAGCAATGAATTAGGCTGTGTGTCTTTCTAGCAGCCTATTGTTGCCCAATTATCCCAAAATATTTCTTTATGAATAACATTAACAGCATTAATATACTTTTTCTTCTCTGAAATGTGCATTCTCCTATTTTATCACTATTAAACAATATAAAAACACTGTTTAGTACAAGCATCTAGAGTATAAATCATGAGCCTTTGAAGTGCACATTAACTAAACAAGTTTCACTAAGAATTTATTGCTCTGTTCTCCCAAGAAGTATTGTGATGTTCTCTTCCAGAACCTAATTTAAATATAAAAGACTCTTTAAAGCATTCTTCACTACAGTGATTTTGGTATTTTGTTTCTAAATGAAACAGAATGCCTTTTTATTAAAATGCAACAGAATATTTTCATAACCAATTCACTTTTAGTCATAATATGGTCTTAAAAGATTGACAGAAGTATTGTAGTTAATCATCGCACATTAGTCTTTCATTGGATTAGCAAGAAAAGCCTGAGTGACAGCCACAACAATATAGCATTACATAAATTGAAAATTCGTATTTTCCTCTTCTTGGAAAAGTAAAACTGACCCATCAAAAATTAATTTTATGTTTTCTATTTTAAGCTGATTAAGACTTGTACTTGGAACACTGACTTATTTTCCTGTCTATGTAACATCAGAAGGACCATTCCCTAATCAAAAAAAAAATTCTGATTAGAAGGAAATAAAGAGATAGAAAAACCAGCTAGAAAGATACTGCTCTTCCTGAGTACGTGAAGAAAGTGTAAATGCATTACACATCAGCAAACCCTCACGTAAGCTATTTTCTAAACACCTTTCACCCAACAACTAATTGTTTTACGGTCTGGAAAGCTTTACCCACAGTTGGCTTGTGAGGCAGAGCTGGCTGTGTAGACACCCAGACGAGGAGGGAAAGGATGGGCATGACTGCAGGCTACCAGGCAGCCAGGCGTGGGCTTTCCCTGCTGTGCTCCACAAGGACCTACCACAAGGTTTCAGCGCAAGCACTAACACAGCTCTACATTAAAATTTACCTTTGTTAAGAAAAAACCCTGTGCTGAATAGAGTAGTACACTCACAGTTCTCTGAAGCACCCAGGCTTCACCAAGGAGACACCACTCTCACTTCCTTGTAATTAGAAAGACTAGTGAATCTTGCATAACTCATGAAATTTGATTTTTAGAGCTGTTTTGCATGACTTTCAGACCCATAAGACTGGTAAGCAGCTGATCAATATAACTGTTCAGTGTAAGAAACTGGGTGTGCACTATCCCAAATAATTTGATAGAAATTACATGCAAGGAAAACTGGAATTTTCAACAGTACGTAAGACACTGACTTGCATGTTTTCATTCTCCTTTGACAAAAATCACTTCACTCAGTTCCACTTAAATCAAGATTGTACAGATTGTGCATAAACTTTTCCCACCGCTCACCTTTTTTAATCAGACATTCATGGCTACTGTATCTCGGTCACATGTTCTGATAAGACATACAAAATCCTTGAGAGGAGGGCATCAACGGTTAACCATACAAATCTTTTTTTTGATATTTGTAATGGCAGCTACAAAATTTATTCTCCACATTAATCTTGATCACAAGTTCCAGAGGGCTATAAATCCAATTTTACAAGTAGAGATTTCTTAAGTAAAAGACACGTTTAATGTTTATTCTGTCTTTAATTTTCTTTGGGAAAAAAATTCTTTTGAAGTCTTTCATGTTAGCATCACTGTAGAGAGGCTAATCCTAAAAGTTGCTAATGAATGTAACTGCATATCTCAGCACACACCTACTAATCAGTGTTTCAGTGAAAGATGCAAGAAAAACACAAAACCAAAATGCATAATTTTATAAGTCTCCCTCTCTACAAAAAGTGCACATGTTCCTGGCAGTGAGTCAGAAAAAAAAACATTGTCTGGCCTGGCCATCATCCTGGGCTTCTTGCACAACTGCTCCCTCTCGTTGCCTCGGCCATACATAGGCTGAAGCCCAGCAAGCCCTGCACTCCGCTGCACCCAACACAGGCTGTTTGTGTGGCCATGAACTGGACCTCCCTGTGATGGTGGCAATGAACCTCTGTATCTCACAGAAGCATCTTCAGACACCTAATGCCTCAGACACCATTGGAGATGGAGAAAAATGGTGAAAAATCTGCAGTTGTACATGGTCAAGGTGAGAGGTAACAGTGAGGACAGTCCTGACAGTGCATGGAGTACTGCAAGGATAGGAGGAAATAGATGGCATGGGGAGTTTGCAATAAGCACTGTTAACAGGGGTATAGCTGAGAGCGAAAGAGAAGCAGCTCACTGCCCATCACCTTAAACCAGATAAAATTTTGTTGAAATCAGGATTACATGACCAAGACAGAAGGAAATAAAGTGTCATAATTGTCTCCCAAGACATTCTAATAGAAAGTACATGTAGGGCTTACTTATGTTACTTTAATGGATGCTAACATTTTCATAAAAAAATATTATCTTTTCTTTGTTTTAATCCCCCTCAAGAGTACAGTTCCCAAATGACCATGAGATTATCAAGCCATTCCTATTCCATGATGTGAATAATGAAGCTAGTCTATGGATATACATTTACCCAATTTAATCACGTCAAACTCAGCTATGCGTTATGAAATGAAAATGGCTCCCAGGAAACAGAGCTTAAAAATATGTCCTGCTTCTTTTAGATAGCCTACAGCATATTCAATTACCCAGCAACTCACTAGGGATAGAAAACAAACAGAAAAAGGTTAAATCTTGCTTCAGTTGCCGGACCGTATGCCAGAAATTATTTTTACTTACCAACCTTCACTTTGTCTCTTTCAGTAGTTGTTACCTAATTGTGTTAGCATAACCTGCAACTATCCTGCAAATAAGCACAAAACATAAGCACTGCAACCATGCTTTAAGATACTTCTAATTTTCTAAGTGTTAACTACTTTGTTGTATGTATGTTAA
This sequence comes from Jacana jacana, assembly GCA_013400555.1. Taxonomy (NCBI): domain Eukaryota; kingdom Metazoa; phylum Chordata; class Aves; order Charadriiformes; family Jacanidae; genus Jacana; species Jacana jacana. The sequence continues at coordinate 32,973 of VZTM01018944.1, forward strand.
GGCGTTTCACTCCAAAGACACTGAGTCAGCTTTAATTGTTTATGTCGGGGTTTAGTAACACACTTTGAAGCTAGGCAGCAACTCTTTGATCTTTAAAAGCTTAAATGAGAGCCTCAAGTGCATATCCTCAAACCTGCAGTTAATCTGAATTAAGACTCAAAATGAAGGACTGATTCACATTTCAAATGAATCACGCATTTTAAGATGACACTGGCTAACTGATTAGTCTCCAAAATATGTCATTCTTTGGGAGAACTATATCCTAAGAAACATTCATCCTGTAAATTTTTTGTAACATTCTGATATAAAGACCTCATTCTGTAACACACTCAAAGGGAAGCAATTTCAATTCTTCCTGGAGTCAATAGACACTATAAAGCATTCAACTATTCACATGATACAAGAACTTAATGACTTCGTCCTTCTCTTAGAACACAGCTAAAAGAAGGCAGCATTTCAAAGTTGTACCAGTGCTTTTCACATCAACGTAGAAAATTCCTCTACAATGAAAATCACATTATATAAGACTAAGTGATTTTTTTCTTTATATAATAGTAGCTTGATTTGTTGTACATTATATCCAAAAGGAGAGAGGTTCCTTCACTTCTTTCCTCTTCTACTTCCACAATTATGTCCCACGACCGCCCCCAGCACATGCATACACACAATCCTTTTTTAAATTAAGCCAGCCACACCTGAGTTTGAAAAAAAGATGAAAATGACAATGTACAATGATTCCTGATATTTCAGTAACATCACATAATACTCTTACTTCAAAAGGAGAACATGCTTAAAACAGATGTGCTAGTCTATTCAATCATGTGCTTGGTAAACTCAAAGAAAGCACACATGGACATCTGGATTTACAAAGAGCCTACGGTTAAGTGTGCAAATAACCTTAATGCAAGAAAGGTGAACCTAACAGTGTCCTGCCATGACTCAACTCTTGAATCTTGGGGACCTCACAATCTCTCATCTGTTCAAGAATGAGATGTTAGACTATGCCAGGCAGCTGCAAATTGAGCAAGGAATAGAGCAAAAAGCACCAGGTGATACACTGAGGAACAAGATCTGTTCAATAGGATGTGTGGATACACAGACAAGCACACGCTGAGATGAAACTGCAGAGCTGCTGGCCCTCTCCCAGAGTCAGGAACTCCAGAAAAATGTCCCTCAAAATGAGGAGACCACATCTACTGTCTTATACTGAACAAGAGGAGAAAGACAAAAGCATACATCTGATGTGATTCCCAATACAGATAGTAGGATCCCACAATTCTCTAGAAAAGTAAATAGTTGGGAAGAAAGGAGGGTAAGGGTCTATACAAACACCCAGGTCAGAATGCTTTCTCACTCTTTTATCGCCTTCACTGGAGGAGTATTACAGGACTTCTCTCAGGTGCATTTAATATACCTGCACCCACTTAACCAAATTCCTTGCTGTACAGTCTTTCTTACGTGCAACATGTGGGACAGTAATCCTAAAATCCTCAACTTACTGTCATCACAGACCCACCAGCTGACACTTATTTATGCTACAGGTGCCATACATGCTCAACACTCACTGTAGTCTTCAGGTTTTAATCATACCATGGTAGCAGAGTGATGCTAATAGAAAGTGTAGCCTTCAAAAATGAGATCTAATCCCTTTATTTGTCATTTACTACAAAAGTCTTGAGGAGTATCTTCAAGTTTTCCTCTAGTATAGCTAGTTTCATATGTTCACCTCTTTATTTAGATATTACAGCCTTATGAGCCTGACGAGGAAAACAGAAAAATTCTTCATATTCAACCAAGTATCATTAACCACAGGAGGTTATGAAAAACACTTGCATGCTCAGCATAAAGTTGTATTATCAATTACACGAAACATTATATGTAATTGCACATAACTGATTTCAAAATATTAATTACCTTTCAAATGAGAACTGTATAGCTCCTCCACGGAATAAAATAACTCATTATTTTACTATCCAGTGAGACTTTTTTTGGACACCTGCATTGCTGGCTGACAGTCAGGCACTGCAATCTCACGGAATAGTTCTTGCTTCAGATTCAAGATTTCCATACTACATGTGTTCCGGTGCTAAGGAACATCTGCCAGTCCAGTGCAAATGCAGATGCTCTTTGAATAAGGCAGAGTTAAAAAAAGAAGTCTGAAAAGAACATACAAACACCTGCCGTAGTGACTGTTCATCTCAGTGATGAGATGTAATTAGTAATACAACATTGTCACCGACAGAAACATAGAATCATAGAAAGTGGTGGGTTGGAAAGGACTTGTAATGATCATCCAGTCCAACCTCCTGTAGTAAGCAAAGACATCTTTAACTACATCAGGTTGCTCAGAGCCTCATCAAGCCTGACTTTGAATGTCTCCAGGGATGGGGCCTACACCACCTCTCTGGGTAACCTGTTCCAGTGTCTCACCACCCTCACAGTAAAGAATTTCTTCCTAATGTCTAATGTAAACTTACCCTGCTCTAGTTTAAAACCATCGCTCCACATCCTACCACTACATGCCCTTTCAAACAGTCCCTCCCCAACTTTCCTGTAGGTCCCCTTTAGGTACTGGAAGGCAGCTATAAGGTCTTGCCGGAGCATTCTCTTCTCCATGCTGAACAACCTCGACTCTCTCTGCCTGTCTTCATAGGAGATGTGCTCCAGCCTTCTGATCGTTTTCATGGCCCTTAATTACTAGGTTTCAGAATAGATTTCCTGCTAAAAATTGTAGGATTACACATTATAGCACTGTCTTCAGTTGTGATGCTAACTTTAGGTTCACAAGAAAATTAAACATTGCTCTTATATTTGCCCCACCCTTTCTCATCTATATTTTTCATCTCCCAACATTTCATTATGAACTAGCAAACTTTCAATTCAAAGTGTTATTGCCTACTGAAACAACTTGAAATGATCCAAACAGATATGTGTATTATTTGCAATTTTCATTGAATACCAATTCCTATTATTTGCATGAGAAAAAAAAAAACCAAACCATAGATGTTGCTTTTTCCTGTTTTTTTGGTCAAGTTTCCCCCAGAACACAGGAGATTTGCAGTCAGAAATCTCTCTTCTCTATGGAAACAGAGATGAAATATTCCTCATTTGACTCCTTATCTCCAACTACTGTTCTCGTTTTATCAGATCCTTTACTGGTCAGTGCAGACACATTAGAAAGAAAATTCTGACAGTAGAGTTGACAACTACTTAATATTGTACCATTACAGATTTGAAAGAAAATCAGAGTCAATTAATTTCATTTGTTCTTAATGGCAGAACAATAGGCAACACTTCAAGCTGCAGTAGGGTACATTAGCATCCCTACCAGAGTTAAAAATTACAGTCACCAGATCATTAAGCAAACTGCCAAGTAAAGTTACAGACTCATTATCACTTGAAACATGACACCTATCAGAGAAGCCAGGAATAATAAATCTGTCTTGCCAAAATGGTAATGGGTTGTCCATAAATTCCAGAAGAAACACATTCCAAAACTGAAACGGTTTGATTAGATTACAAAAATTACTTGTTATTACAATCTGCATTACTTTGTTTAGCTGGTAATAATGAGTGTGGAAGTGCTATAGTGAACAGCCTCCTGAAAGATTACTTGACTGGCAGTGTATCTAATAAAGCTTTTCATTATAATCCTTCACTTCTTTTCATACTGTTTTGAAATTCGTAACTTCAGAGAATATAATGCAATTTGGGGCATAAAATAACGTCCCTTCAGTTGTATTTTTTGCATACTTTTTCTATACATGTCAACAACATCAATACCATTTGCTTGCCATTCATCCTGTTGTATATCTTACCTGAGGAAAACCACCAGCTGGTACTAAATGCAGTCTCGGGCAACCACTGAAGCAGTGGCAAGTGGCCAGTTTCCACAGCCAGCTCCTGCACGGCAGGCACTCAGTGTTGGGGAGCAGCAGAAGGCAGGGATGCTCCCAAGGGGGAGGTGAGCCAGCAGCAAGAGTGGTCCTGGCAACAGACCACCGAGCATGAGGCAAAGGTGCAAGCCACGGCTAAGCCAGGAAACCCAAACAAGAAGCCGGAAGGAAGCTGGAGCCAGCCAGTGCCAGCGTGGCTCAGGTGGGGACAGTGGGTGCCAGGCTGGGATCTGTCTAATGGGGGTCCTGGATCTTGGGCAGGGACACTGTGGCCCAGTGGTACCCTTAGGGTTCAGATGCTCAAATCCCACCACCAAAATGCATTGCTTCTGGTTTTGAAGGCACAAAGGCTTTGCGAAACGCCATACTGTAACTTCCATTTTACGTTCTTTCTTTCTCTAGGTCTGAAAGTAAGTTCCTGCTCTGGCAGGGGGACTGGACTAGATGATCTTTCAAGGTCCCTTCCAATTCCTGATATTCTGTGATTCTGTGATTCTATTTACAATAGCCTATTAATTGTGAAAATTAAGCTATTTCAGTACAACTAGGCTAACCCCTGTCAGCACGGCACAGCCATTATGGCACAAAGCTGGGTTGTGCTTAAAGTTAGCATCTCCACAGACTTCTGCCATGCTGGGAAGTGGTTTCCAGCATAGTGGTTTAAGTAAATGACACAGAAGTTCTAGAAGAAACAAAGTTAGAACTGTGAAAATATTAAGTTTACTGTCATGCACATGTTCATTTAGAGTGAATTAATTAGCAAGGGCAGTAACTAGTACTACAGCAGTAAAAAGCACCACACTGCCTACTTCATAAGCACTACCTTTGAGCAAGTGTCCATGGTTTAGGAGAGGAGGAATATAAGGCCTGGTGCTTACCACTAACACTAATCCATTCTATTACAGAGATCTCAGGCCCTGTGTTAGATGTCTTTCACAGACAAAACATGAAAATACGCCCATCAAAGCTTCAACATAAGCTCTCTCCCAGAGAAGCAATTGCCAGGTTGTCGGAGAATCTTGCTCCAGCAGTTACCTGCTTAGGTTTCAAGGACAGCCCAGAATATTATTTTGAAGAGACCATGAAAAGGAAGTATGTCCAGAAAAATTATAAAAGATAAAATTTTTTTGCATAGAAAACTGCTAGCTGTAACATAACAACCAAAGGCACAAGGACTGACAATTTAGCAAGGTTCTTTTTTCTTTTTAGATATTAAAGTTAATTAAAATTGGTGAAGTCATGAAGTCATTTGTGACCTATCCTAAATGTAATATAATCTGGCCTGAAAAGCATGAAATTACTCTGCCTATATCTATTACTTCAATTCTTGGTAACTATTATAGTCCTTCAATAATCCAATTACTATAAATTACATTCTGAAAGTAGGTTCATGCAATTGCCAAAACAGAAAAGATTTGTGATGTTGTCTGCACAACATTAATAGACCAAAAAGAAATTTCACAGGTAAAACAAACTCAAAAACAAATGAACAAACAAAAATCAAAAAAAACTTATGTTTTCCTACAATATGTGTATCTAGAAGACTTGCTGCAAAACAGGACACTCTATGAACATATATACAGTTACCATTTTTAAATGCAAGAGTGAAAATGTTTATTGACTCTAGAATGTTACGCTAAAATCAGTAGCTTGGTTGTATCAGGAGTATTAACTGATAGTAGTTTGTACTACAAACTGTAGTATTTCCAAACTGTAGTTTGGAAGGCATTAAGTTAGACATTGGTAAATAGGCACTCTTGGACACTGGCCAAATAAACTTCCCAAAATGCAGCAATATATTCATTCGTGTAAAGCTCCATTTTCTGGTGCCCAACTCAGGAGGACTTAAGCTAACTCAAGAGTATGGAGCCATTGAGACTTAAGCTTTGCATACAATGTCCGGCAAGGAAAAGGTTCCCAGAGAAAGGGACAGCTAAAGACAAAGTCAGGTGGTCACTGATAAATATTTATCGTATGTTTATAAACAAAAGGAATGGTTTATTTTGGCTAGAGTCTAGCTCAAATGCCCAGATAAAAAATCTGGCATTTCACATTTCAAATTTAAAAGATGCAAATGATATTAAAAAACCAAAAACTAGCTAGCTGATCTGCTAACTTGGAACATGAGCCCACATCATCAGCAGCAAGTTTAGAAAAATCAGTAGCTGTTATTCAAACTTAGAGAAATACCACCTAGTAAGAAACAACATTTGTATATATCCTCTGTTTTACACTTTAGGTTATAAGGTCGAAATATTGAAATTACCAGGTCATCATTCTTGATGTAAAACTACTGTCATTGCCACCCTCAGTCAGTTGGAATTCGTGTTCCGAACATCTAAAACCCACTGTGTCCCCCCCCCAAATCTACACAGCAATATCTTTCTGTCCGGTACAGAAAGAGACACTAAAATGGTCTTAAAAAAGAGAAGATCATGCACAATTTCTGTCCTGGTTAGGATCTATAGAAGAGCAGCACTTGAAGAACATTTAAAACAGTCCCGTGGAATAAGAAGAATGCCTGCTTTATTTATTTAATTTATGGATTAATGGAATATAATGATCAAGCAAATAACTTTTCTCTATATATTTCACTATTTAGAAGTATTGATTTTTGTAAAATCCGTATCCAATAAAAGAAAACCTCCAAAGACACTAGGCATTATTTATCATAATTTGCAACAATAAAAAGTGGATTTCTTTTCCTTTTTGAAATTATGAGCAATATCAGGCAAAACTCTGAATTGCACAGTATCTTTTGAAAAAGTAACTTTTGAGAATTCTTTGGGTGTTGTTTACTTCTGGGCTCTGGACTAAATAGCTTAGAAAATAAACTGTTCACATACATTTCTTTAAGGTATTTACATTCAGCCTTAGTATGCATCACAAATGAAATCTATGCTTCATGGAATATGAAAGCATGTTCTCAGAAATTCTTCATAAATGCAAAGCACAATCTGGCTCTGTAAATTTCCAGAACTATTGAGGGGTAAGTAACAAAATATGCATATGCACACTCATGCACTAGGGAAAATAATACTCAGGCCTAACTCTGGCAGCTTACTTACAAAAATTCATACAGATTTATATATTGTTTACCTTCATTGAAATTAAGACATCTCACTGCAATTCCACTTATGTTAATGACATCCAGTGGATCCAAAGTTACTGCTGCAAAAGTGTAATGATCCCTGTGGAGTGATCAATGCATGGATCACTCCAATGGATGGATCCATCAAGAATGAAAAATGAGAAAACAAATAATTAAGCTCTAGTTGTTAATGTAAGCTGTGAAATAATTGCAGATGCTATTTACCCAGATTCCTACAAAGCATTTCATATTGGAAAGAGATTTGCTTAGTATTTTACTGCTTGAGGTAAATAAATTACTTCAGTTATATCTAGAAAATTGAGACAACCACAGCTGCGGAAGAAAAAATACAGGTTTTGCTGAAAACGAGTAATATGTCTCACTTCTTGTTCATTTCGGCTATTTCCCCTCTGTGTTTTGCTCAATCCACTTCCTTCTTTTTACATGTTTTAGTTAGGTAGGTAATTTTTCATCTTTTTAAATGCATATAGTTTTTCTCCATGGTTACAAGCCAGGTTTGTTGTTTTTTTCCTGGTTTGAAAGAAAGAAAGAAAAAAGTGGTTTCCAAGCTCTGTTCAGTTGGTTCATGATTTGAGTACTTCTAATGAAAATCCAGAATAGGACAATACATTTATATCACCTTCTCAACTACTGTTTTAAAAGATCTGATATTAAGTAATTAAAAACTGTAACAGCAAAAATGGATTTGAATTGGAAACACAGTTCTGTCTGTCCCCAATAATACAGTTTCAAAAAATTTTGCCTAATTTAAATTGCTAATATGAAAATAAAATTTCAATCCTGAATGCTGGCATTTTCAAGATTTTAATGAACGAATTGCTGCAGAAGAACATCATACATCCCACATTACACCAAAAAAAAATTTCAAGTCTAACATTAGCTTTCAAGAGTCTCCTAAAAATCCTTTCTCCATTCCATTGATATATTTCCATAAAACTAAATCTTTATATATGAAAGTAAATTATTCCTAGTTGTTTAATAACAAGTGTCCATACGATGTGGTATTTCTGGACTAACGGCCATCTTACTGTTCGGCTTTCCCGTGTTTTGACTGGGGATTAGATCTCCTTCGGTCCTAATTCATTTCCAGAATCTTCAAAGGAGCAAGAGCCCAGTGCACAAACCATGCCCCTAAGCTCCACATCTGCACGTGTTTTAAATACTTCCAGGAATGGTGACTCAACCACTTTGCTGGGCAGCCTGTTCCAATGCTTGATAAGCCTAAAGAAATTTGTCTTAATATCCATCCTAAACCTCCCTGGGAACAACTTGAGGGCTATTCCTCTTGTCTCAAACTTGAGGTTTCCTCTTGTCCTAACTCAAGGCCTCTTCCTCTTGTCCCAAAATACCTCAGTTTTGTGTCCAATTCCACCTACCCCATTCACCAAAAGTCCAGCCTTTTTTACTGATATTGTGATAGAAACTCTTATTGTTGTTCTCCATTGTTCCTCGCAAGTTTTAAATCCAGGTGACCTTTGGCTCTGACACTATTACCCTGCAGCCATGCAATGTTTCTAAATTCCTCCTTCGTAGTCGATCTTTGCAACATTTTTGCTCTAAAGTTTAGCCATGCATTCCCTGTTTAAGGAAGCTCTTACCCTGTCAAGTCTACATGACATTCTGATTATTACGATGAACATTCTGCTCATGGTTTCTATTCTGTCACTTCACTCTGGCTGGAAAGATGGTTGGACCTAATCAGCTACAGATATCACCATAACAAAAGTAATCTCATGCAGCAAAGTAAGTCACAGCAAGACAGAATATAATTCTCTTTGCTTATTAGTATGAAGATACACTACAATCTTATGCTTAGATCCAGAAGTTACCTTGACCAAGAATATAAATGTCATGGCTGAATATATAATTTATATAATATACTCTGAAAAATGTCTGTAATTCAAGGATTCCTTTATTCTCCTTCATAAAATAACACTAACAATCAAAAACTCTGGAGGAGAAAGAATATTTTGTAATGCTCAAAATTGTACTCTTCTACAAATTTTCTCCTTTAGAGGAGAAGACACTGAGTGGTAAAACAAACTTTGGAAAGGTGGCCTTTATCTACTTGTGTTTCTTCATTTTCTTCTTTTTAGAAATAATTATTAGAATTACAATTGGAGTGAATTAAAAACACCTTCACCATGACACTGAATAAGAACACGTTGCTCAGATGACTTTGTAGATCTCCAAAAATAGATTATGGTGGAACCTTGGATCTCACATCCTGCCTAGATATTTCAGATATCCCACTTTTAGGAGGGAAGTTCCAGCCTGGCAAAGCAGAAAACCACAAATTATACACACATACATACATGTGGGTGTAAGCAGCATGCTTTATAGCATACCATTCCTGAAAGTTTTACAATTCCTGAATCACAAATTCCCCAGTTTACTTTGCTGCAGAAAAATTAAGTTGCAAGTTAAGCAGAATAATTCTCCCATGTAATCAGTGAAATAAACTGAACAGCAATTAATAATCCTTTTTCTCTCACTTATATCAAAAGCAAATGAGTGGTAGTAGATTTGTGGACTTGGTTGGTGTGTATAGCTGTAATACTTTTTACAGATACAGAAATCACAAAGAAATTGGCGGATTAGCAAAAATCACAAGCCGAACATAAGTCAATCATCCATTTCATGCTCCAGGTTGTGTAATTATAAGTACTTCATGAGATACATCTAGAGTAACCCTGCTTGATTCAGCATATTGACAAGGCCAGAGTTGGAGTCCTATAAACAATTTTTACATAAATAATTTTTATGGATCAACTGAAAAAAGTCAATAGCAAAGAAAATGCATGAATCAGGATATATAGAATCCTGATTCTATATATAGAATATATATAAAGAATCAGGAGACGGATGCTGCTTATACTACAAACAGTATGTTGACAGTCTTCAGGTACACAGAAAGCTGATGCAAATACCAGATAAAGTAACAGCAGAGTTCAACTGCAGAAAAAAGGAAAAAAAAAAAAAAAGGAATAACCCAAGAAATAAAGAAATGCAGATTAATCAACTGAATCTGATCCTGATCAGCTTGGGCCTCCAGGTGCTAGTGGGCTGCAAGGAAGGCAGGCAGGGAGCTCAGGGTGGTCATGAAGAGGGCCGTGAAAGCATCCTTACCCAGTCCCACAGTAAATGAACAAAAAAAGTAGAGCAAAATGCTAGCCAACGTACGACTCTTTGACAGGAAGTGTAGTGACAGGACAAGGGGTAATGGTTTTAAGTTGAAAGAAGGGAGATCTAGATTAGATACTAGAAAGATATTCTTACTGTGAGGGTGGTGAGACACAGGAACAGGTTGCCCAGGGAAGCTGTGGATGCCCCATCCCTGGAAGTGTTCAAGGCCAGGCTGGATGGTCTAGTGGGAGGTGTCCCTGCCCATTGCAGGGGGGTTGCAACTTGATGATCTTTAAGGTCTCTTCCAACTCTATCCATTCTGTGATTCCATGATTCCATTAAATTCTGCTGAATAAAAGGGTCAACAAGTTTCAAACACTTCTGAGCATATCAGGTTAGAGACAAACAGGTCAGTGACAAATGGGACAAGTCTAAATGGTAGGATCTTTACTAGCAAATAAAGCAGCTGAGGGGCCTGGAGGTCTGTGGCACAACTTGTATCAGTGAATCTAAGCTTTTGCCCTCCCTGAAGACAGGAGCCACAATTGTGCCACCCACAGGAACGGAGCCAAGTCACACTCTGGATATTGTCTGGAAGACTGCTTATTAGTCTAGGATAAAGTTATGCTAATGAAAAAGCAGTTTAACAGTATCAGCAAATGCATTTTAGGGCTTGGAGCTCCACCAAGGCCGCCTTAGCATAGTTGGTAGCCAGTAACTCCCACTGACTGACGGTAAAGGATACCAAAACCTGTCTTCGGAAGGGTGTGATCTGAATGGAGTATTATTCTGCTTTTACAGCAGTTTCTTGATCACATCCAATGAAATTCCCAGACCTCAAAGTATGGCTGTACCTCTGAATCATAGGTTACTCTGTACCTATGTGGACATACTGGAAGACTATTAAGTCTTGAAAAAAACAAGACAAGTTGTTATGTTCCAGTTAACTGAAAGAGTCATAAAAGCTATCTGTAGAGCTCGTCAGTGAAAGCACCTTAATTTCACGTAAGAACATGAAATTAGTTCCACAAGATATTTCATCTGTAAACATGAAGCAAGCTGATGAGAGACTATTTAGAATGCAATTGACAATTAGCATATTGTGATTTTTATTCTGTGCAATGTCAAGATGACAATTTCCCATTATATTTAAGAAAGAAAATACTTTTTAATATTTCTTGCAGATTATAGATAGAGAACACAGACTACTTCTTGGATTGTTAAATTACATCCAATTAAATATAAGATAGAGAATTAGCTCTCAGTGAGAAGCCCTCCTAATGAAACACCAAAACCACAAATAAAAGCAGAGATTATAGTCAGGCAAGTCAGTTAGCATCATAGAATAGGGAGTTAGAAGTTAGAATTTGGGTTAGATGGGACGTTTAAAGCTCATCTAGTTCACACACACCCCCCCTGCAGTAAGCAGGGACTTCTTAACCTACATCAGGTTACTCGGAGCCTTGTCCAACACTTCTTGAACATTTCCAGGGATGGGACATCTAACATGTCTCCAGCCATCCTTTTCCAGTGTTTCACCACCCTCATTGCAATTTTTTTTCCTGTGTATCTTGTCTAAACCTACCCCTTTTTAGTTTAAAACCATCACCCCTTGTACTATCACAACAGGTCCTGCTAAAAGGTCTGTCCCTATTTTTCTTATAAGCCCCCTTTAAATACTGAAACACCACAATAAGGTTTCCCTGGAGTCTTCTCCAGGCTGAACAACCCCAACTCTCTCAGCCTGTCCTCACAGCAGAGGGGCTCCAGTCCTTTGATCTTCTTTGTGGCCCTCCTCCGGACTTACTCCAACAGATCCATGTCTTTCCTGGGCTGAGGTCTCTAGAGCTGGACACAGTAATCCAGGTGGTGTCTCACAAGAGCAGAGTAGAGGGGCAGAACCACCCTCCTTGACCTGCTGGCCACGCTTCTTCTGATGCAGCCCAGGATACAGTTGGCTTTCTGGGTTGTGAGCGCACATTGTTGGTTCATGTCCAGCTTTTCATCCCCCAGTACTCCCAAGCCCTTCTCGGCAGAGCTGTTCCCAATCCTTTCACCTGATAACAGGTGATACCAGGGATTTGCCGAGACCCAGGTGCAGAACCCTGCACTCAGCCTCGTTGAACCTCATGAGATTCACATGGGCCCACTTCTTGAGCCAGATCCCTCCAGATGGCAGAGAATCAGAGAAACACTATTCTTAGTCCTAAAGAAAGTTTCCTCATCTTTCATTTTGGAGACTATTTTGATTACTTAATTTAAATGGAAAAGATCCCTTCTCCCTCGGACAAGAGTTTTTCAATTTATATTGGTAATACTCTCTTGGCTGGCCTCTGTTTTGTAGAGCATCATTATTTTTCAAGTATTTCTGTGAAACTGTCAAACAATCTACGTTTTATCATGTATAAATTCCATCCAAAAGGAAAATATAGAACTGCATCATGTTCATCTCACACCTCAGTGCCATAAACCATAGCAATAGACTAGTGGGATTATTTTAGTTTTATTTATCTTACTTCTGCTAGACATGCTGGTCTAAGTCATAACTTCTGTAAGGCAGAATAGTCTGGAGCTAATTTTCAAAATAGAAAAATATTGTTACAGTTCTCCCAGAGCAGACAGCCCTAGCACTAATTGCTTTAAAAATATACATGAAGCACTCTTCACAATTTTTTTGTAGCACTTGGCAATGAATCATATATTGGACTAATAGAAGAGAAATTTTATAAATTTTAAAAGATGCAGTCTTCATTTTATGCTATAAATTAATAAAGCAAGATGTTTTTGTGGAATAAAATTAAATTGACCCTGGTCAGACTAGAATGACACTAGAATTATGAGAATTACAGAGTAAACTCAAGCAGGTTTACTACATTATTTATATTTAGTTAGGGAAACTACAGCCAATAGACATTAAGTTAACCTCACTGACATTTATGAAAGTCTGTCAAACTGTTGAAAGCTGAAAAGAAGAAACAGAAATAGCAGAGACAAAAGTATGAACTTTCTGTACTATATACAAGTATAAGTCTTCCAGAAAAAACAACCTGGTGATCCCTGAGGTCTAGGTAAACACCTGTCTGCCTACTCACTCCTTTCACATCCATTCCCTTTAATAACCACTCTATAAGGTTTCTGTTATTTAAAACAAAAAATGTTCTTCATCTTTGTGTACTTCTTGTAAACTAGTGTACTAAACTGTAAAATGGAAGATGGAACACCCACAAAATGTACATGTTAAGCTAATGAGAAAGCCTACATTTTTAAATTTTTTTTTAAAGGCATAAAGCAAGGATTATAAAGCAGCAGCAGAAACAAGTGAAGCACAGACGTAGAGGGGTATGTAAGCACAAAAGCACAATTAGTCACACAATACACTAAAAAATTAAGAGGTGGCCAAAAAAAAAAAATAATTAGATTGTCATTTTGTCATTTGTAGTTGGTTTGGGATTTTTTCCTGACTTTGAGTCAGCAGAAAGTCAGCAAAAGATTACCTGTTCTTTCCTGACATGTGAAACAAATATTCTTGATGGTTCCAAGTGCTACAGGATTTTCCTTGGTAAGAATTACAAGACTAATTTTGCTTTTCTTGCTCTAAAGGTTTGGTTACAGGTAGTCAAAGTCAGCAGAGGGAAGCATACTTCCATGCTAAAATTTATATTGTCTGACTGTCATAAAAACCAGAAAGCTCTTTAGGGTTGCATGTGATTTGCACTAAAGAGCTTTCTAGTTTTTATGACAGTCATACAACATAAATTTTAGACCTAAACAATTTCAGTGCATTCATTCTCACCAGTAGGTTGCTGTGGTAGCCTTTTGACAGTTCAGAGTTGCTTCCTACCTTTAGTATGACCCACATAGTCCTGAACTAGAACTTTCTCTTTGGAATCAGTATGTTTTCTGAAAGGAATGCTTTTGAAAGTCCTTTGAAATCAACACATCCTGCTACATCTCAAACCGTGATTGCTGAAACAGAGCAGTGATGGCCATGCTTTTGTTAATGTCCCATTTAACAAAGGAAACAAAACCAACAGCTGTTAAAATTATGGAAGTCTCATTTCAATGAAGAAGTTAATTTATGAAAGGAAGGTACACAGGATAGATTTAAGCCTCATCTTCTGAAACTTTGTAAGTAAAAAGGTGATACAAATTGAATTTCACTTGTTTGGGAACAAGTCTGTGACTAAATGGTGAGTAAATTGTTCCATATCAAATTTCTGCCAACCTTCCCTTGGAGGAAACACTATGTATCAGTAATTCTGGTATGAGATAGTAATTTTGGTTATGGCAGACTTCAGTAATTCACTAATGTAAAATGAGTGTGAAGTTTGTCTTAGGTATACCAAGGAAACTGGAGCTTTGTGTGGAGTTGAACCCACTTCAACAGTGGGGTTGAAGTGTATCTATTACCTATAGGTTATCTGAAGACTGAAGTCTTCATTTTGAAGGTTTTAATTTGTTGATAACCTTGGAGGATATGTAATTTTCATAGAGAGTAAGCATAACAATTTCTTGCCTTATGAACTTTAAATGGGACTAACCTTATCCCGTTCTGTGATTGTCCCTTGGAAGAAGTATCATACAACTAGCCTATGTATAACAAAGTTCTTGTCAAAAAATAGTGCCTTTTTTCCCCCTCTATTTTTCACATAACACAAGTACAGATACATACAGGTACGCACATTTGTTCCAGTAGAATCAAGGATTCCTTTAATGATCACAAAATCCTGAGTAACAGACTTGGAGATTTTAGTACAGTACAGTTACTCTTCAAAGCACACTAAAAAGTCTAATCCTTTTATGTAATGTCATTTTTCTCTTATTATTTAAAAAGACTGTTCTGTTTAGCACACCCAGCATATGCACCATATGACGCACCAGATGCCCAAGTAATTAATTTGTCTTTGAAATGGAATGTACAATAAATAGTTGCATAAAAATGTGCATTGATGCAACGGATAACTACACCGACAATTCAAACCTAAAAAAGGAAAAGTTTTTATAAAAAGTAATAGCTACATCACAAAACAAGGCTGTCAGACTGAACTCGCAACATATGCTTACTTATGCTTCAACTGTATTCTGAAAATGAACACACAGCACTGATTACTGTTTACCCTTTACTGCTATTGTGTCGGGGCTCTTAGAGGGTGGCAGAAGATACATTAAAAAAAAAAACAACAGAGGAAAAGACACATAAAATTAGATTACAATGCCTGCTTGAAGAGAGTAAAATATTTTATTAGTACAGAAGAAAACTGCATTTGATTAACACAGCACTGATGAGTACTTCCTTAAGCCTTTCTAAAGACATAACTTGATACATTTAGATGGGATTTGTATGGACAGATATGTGCCTGTGAATTTCCTAGCAGTATCTACATCTTAGCTGCAGCCAGTGAAACCAATGAAAAACCTGTCTCTTTGCCTGTTGATTGAACAGGCTTTGCTGGAGAGGAAGATGGCAACACGTGCTTGTGACAAACAGTTTTTGAATATATATATGTCCTCATACTATTCACTATGAGATTAATTCTTCTGACATTTTCCTCCAATAAATGTAATAGTTTTACATACAGGAAAACTCAGAGGAAAGACAGAGGAATCAAAATAAATATTTGTTACTATCTTCCATGTTATTTAGCACTGTTTTGAATGTGTATGCTCCTTCTTCTGTATTTTTCATATTACCTATCAGCTGTAATGTAAGCTATATAATATATCCATATTCTTGGTCACGCTGAATGAACTATTACTTATCTACACATGCAGCAGAAGCAAGTATGTCTGTTTTTAAGTTAAATGCATACAAGCACTCTCCAAAGGTCACATTGATTATTGGATGGGACAGAATAATGCATAATTTACTCATATTAAAAAACAACCAACCAAAAAAACAAACAACAAAAAACCACAAACAACAAAAAACAAAAGACAGAAAAGAATCTAATTGAGATATGGAATAAAACTTTAAAACTGAAAAACATTCTCCACCTAATTTCATCCCGTATTTAGGAAATATGAAGTTCTGAGAGACAACTCGCTCAATCCAAATTAAAAGAAAAATAACCAATCAAAAAGGTCCGATCTTAACTAAACCTTATTTTCTTCATCTTCTCCACTACTAAGCAGGAATAATTATGTTAACCCGCTTCACAGTGTACTCTGAAATTCAGTATAGTATTTACAGTTTATCTATTCTACAACTGTTAGTAATAGGAACTTGAATATTGGCTGAGGAAGCCCTGAGGAAGCCCTGCCCACCAGCATGCATTGTGCAGCCAACACACTCTATTTCCACTAGGTATGTGAAAATAGCTCATCACAAAACACAGGCTGAGCAACTATCAGCCTCATTTTCCATTTACTGTTGGCCCTCCCACAAAACTGGGCATAAAAAGGAATCCCCATCAAAAGGTACAACCACCAAACTTCCATTCAGTGGCAAGGAGGAAGAGAGCTGACGATAAAGATTTGATACTAAAAGGCTTTGATTCCATCTCTGGATAAGAGTCCTTCTGTGGCCCTTGAAAAATCAATTAACCCCTCTCTGTAAAGTGCAGATGTCAGTGCTGCTTTAGACCTATAGAACCCATATATAGACCCGCAGAAGTGCTATGAGATGAGACTTGGCCACTCAGACTCTGGGAAGTGCATCTATAGTGTGGATGGTAACTGCCTATGACAAAACCTACTCTGGGTAGTTTGCACAGCAGATCACATTACACAGAACTTGCCTATTCAGGGGAAAAAATTCTCCTCAGGTTTTATTCATCTGGTGACTTAGAAGTGACATATAAACCGTGCAAAGGCAAAAATCCCAAACAACAAGCATAAACAGTCCTGCGAGTTCAGCATGGTGGAGGGAAGCATTATAAGGCTAAAGGTTTTATGATACCATACAGTGTGAGCACGTACTCTGCCTCTTTAAATACAGTACAAAACAGCTGAGGTTATGCATCGATTTCCTTGCCCAGAACTTCTCTAAATACTACAAATGCATTTTGTGCATACTACAATCTGAACTTCACAAGGAGATGATAAATGAGATATTATTGATTAGATTTTGCTAAAGGGGTCCAGCTTCTCAAGGTTATATCCTTTAGAGAGTTTGAAAATCTCATTACAGAAATCTGCCTGCTGATATACATAAATAAAGAGTGGCAGAAAGGTTCTAGCATGACAGCTCACGTTGGAATCACACTGTTCTTTAGACAGAAATTTCAGACATGCAGGTACAGAGGAGTTCAATAAGAGAGAATCTGACTGCCTTTAAAAAAAAAAAAACTAAACAAACCCACAAAAAAACAACAACAAAAACTCTACCACACAACAGAACAAAAAAAAAAGTAGATCATATCTGTATTAAATGAGCGTTGATGACTGGTGTTTGAAGCGAAGTTCAATGTTGAACCCCCATTGGCTTTAACTGTCAGGTTTATCAGTAATATAAAGGATGAGCAAATCCACTAAGTTGTTCCAAGTATGTTAGTTTAACATGCAGTTTTTATAGTAAATGAATCTGAACTTCAGTTGAAAGTCAGCATCAGCCTTTCCCTGCTTTTGGTGGGGAAAGAAGAAAAAGAAGAAAAAAAGAAAAAAAAAGGCATGCAAAACAGGAATGCAAAAAAGCAAGTACAATCAGTACAATCATCTGCTAAACTGCCCTTGAGTCATGCATTCATTCCTAATTAATGGAGGAAAAGAGGCACTTTTACTAGCCATCTGCTTTTTAAAAACTTTCAGTGCTTAGAATTTCTCTCTGAGACAATATGGGGGGGAAGGGAAGGGTAATACTTGAAAGGACCAGGGATCCTTCAATACCCACCAAGTAGTCAGGAGGCTGAAGTGCTTTCCCTGTGAGAAGCTGAGGAAACTGGGATTTGCTTCAACCTAAAACAAGTGGGTTGGGGGGGAAACTAACAGCAGCCCCTGCTTCACTGTGAAAACAATCCAGCGGGGAGCAGCTGCCTAGAGAGGCTGTGCAGTCTCCATCCTTGGAGGTTTTAAGATGCAACGGGAAAAGCCCGGAGTAACTCAGTCTGAATTCAACACAGTCACCGCTGTCAGGAGAAGGTTAGACTCATGGACCTCCCAAGGTCCCTTTCAACCTGAATGAGTCTGATTTGTGTTTGCTGTCTCTATTATTGTGATACCACTGACAAGCAATATTAGGTGTCACTGTTGTAGAAACACGGTCATGCCCTGTTCCTTCTGCTGAGCTTTACTACCACTTCTATTCTCGGCAGTCTCTGCACTCCCAAGTGAAAGTGATTCTATTTATATTCATCTGATGGAATGTTTAAAACATCAGAAAAAAAAACTGCTTACAATACAAACACAGATCTGAGGTGTAAAAAGAATACCACCGCTGTTCTTTTTCTGAGATCAGACACTGTTTTTCAGAGCAGTAGGTGGGCACAAGTCTTATTTCCATTAAGATGTTAAAGCTGTAAGCTTAAACACGTTTTTATCAGTTTGATAACTTTTCATGGAGTTATATACAGGTAGAAGCAGGATTCAGATTTGATTTGTGATGGTAGGGAAGACAAGGGAAGAAATGTGTAACATTCCCATAGTCTGACATTTAGAAAGTGCTTGCTGAATTTCTTTAGCAGGATCTTAAAACCATTAATTTCACAGCTCTTTAGGGGAAAAAATATTCCCAAATTAGTGGGAAATCAATAAAATTTGCACTGGAAAGTAATTATTAGGCTTCATACATACAACGGAATATAAGAACACCCCCTCCCAATCATGAAGCTCCACCTTTTTTCTTGTGGTATCCATCCCCAAATCAGGGAACATACTCTGTTCACTTCACAACAAAATTTTCTCAAAGCAGCTTTTGCCCAGCAAGGAAATTTAATAGAAAATGAGTGCATGAGAGAAAAAGCTTCAGTTAGTAAGTACATCTTAGAATCATAGAATGGTTACAGTTGGAAGGGACCTTAAAGATCATTGAGTTCCAAACCTCCTGCCAGGGGCAGGGACACCTCCCACTAGAGCAGGCTGCTCAAAGCTCCATCCAGCCTGGCCTTAAACACTCCCAGGGATGGCGCTTCCACAACTTCCCTGGGCAATCTGTCACAGTGCCTCACCACTCTCACAGTAAACCATTTCTTTCTAGCATCTAATCTAAATCTCCCCTCTTCCAATTTAAAGCCCGTGTCCTGTCACTACACTTCCTGACAGAGTCCCTCTCCAGCTCTCCCGTAGGCTCCCCTCAGAGACTGGAAGGCTGAATCTTACTTATTTGCATTGTGGCATAGACAGGTCTTGGAAATAGTCTCGAAATCTATGTCACCTTAGCGCTGATAGAACTTTCAATACAAAACATAGAAAAGCTGAAGCTTCTTACAGTCACATACAGTGTGACTGAATGCAGTCAAACCCTAACAAAATACTGGCGTGCAATATTAATGGTGGCCATCTATTTTAGGAAAATGGCAAGATTAAATGGAAGATAAGACAGGGAAAAGGCGAGACACGGATGTTTGTGGTAACACGACACCTAGTGTTCACTTTCAGGAAGCTTCTGTATTTGGGGAGGTGCCAAATTTTGAAAAAAACTTCAGTGCCTCTGGACTTGCTTTCCAAAAAAGAAAAAAAAAAAAAAAAAAAGGGAAATATACATCATGGAAAAAAGAGGAAAAAAGGAAAAAGGAACAGAAAATCAGCATGTGCTGCTTTTCCTTCTCTTATTGATTATACAATCTGGGTAACCCCAGAAAAGAGCACTGTACAAGAAGAGTTCCACATAATCTTTTTCCTTTGGGTTTATCCTGAATAAAAAAAAAAAGGCAGCTGATAAATTCTATATACAGACACACACACACAAAAAAGCTATTAGAAAACTACATATGAGATACAGAACTGAAGTTTAAGAGAATAGTCCCTATGCTAAAAAAAAACCCCAACCACCTAGTGACAAGGTTTATATATACCTAACAATGAGCTACATACACTTTTATTTCTTCACTTAAAATCCTGGCATATCAACAGTACGAGTGACTGTAAGGCTATCATTCCCTTTCACGCTTCTAGCAATACAATGAAAACCACAGTATCTCATGCACACTAGATCAATGAGACCATAAAATCCACATAAAACCACAGCACAGGCACTCTGACATAGCGAGCAACAATTCTGAAGGGATTTGACCTCTTGGCTATTTCTGAGGGGTGAAGAGGGGAAGAATTATATGACAAATCAGACCAAATAGTTCACTGCAGATGGGGGAAGAGACCACTGCTTTCTGAGATCAGCTCAATAAGAACTTGTATCTGATCCCAAATGAAACAAGTATCAGAAATTACACTAAGAAGAGTGGCAACACATTAGAGACACAGTTCTATAGAAACTTCAGTTCTATAGAACAGAACATAAACAACTGTACTTCAAGAAGTTTACAGATACATTGCAAGAAACTTTCTTAAGAGAGCTTGTTAGTGTTAAAATTCAAGCACAAAAAAGACATTAGTATTGTATTTCAAATCTAGTATGCTGTCTTTAATTTAAAAGTACACTGAATTACTTTCCGAGGAGTAGTATTAAATTGTCATCCTTCTCAAGGGGAAAAAAAATAATACATGTACCTTAAAGTATTAGAACTGCCTACATACCACAATCCTAAAGAGTGAAATGGGCTCAGCAAGCAATATTTAGTAGCTAAATGGTAACTAGTGTTATTATATCTTATTTCTCAGAAGAATGTGCATAGACACAGTCAATACACCGATATTAAAATGTACACTCTTCTTTAGCAAGGTAAACAAACGTAGATTCTAATACTGTTAAATAACTCAAGAAGATGCAAGACAACCATTTATCACATTGTTAATTATAAAAGAAGTCCTTATTTTTTAAGATGTTTTGAGCACAATTCTCTGCAGTGGCCACAGTATGTGGCATCTCTGGGGACCCAGGCAGTTATGAACTCAACTAAATAAATATCTACCGTAAGATGTCCCTGTTGAATTCAAAGTCTCTACAGCTTCTTTTTTTTTTCTTTTTTTTTTTTAAAGGCTATATACACATACATTCTTTCAATCAT
Organism: Jacana jacana; assembly: GCA_013400555.1. Lineage (NCBI taxonomy): Eukaryota > Metazoa > Chordata > Aves > Charadriiformes > Jacanidae > Jacana > Jacana jacana. The sequence goes on from VZTM01018944.1 coordinate 54,164, forward strand.
AAACCTCTATTTATAATAGTCTGGAAAGCGAGGCTAAGTTGTTACACGTTTACTGGAAACAGACAGCTTTTCAAAGCTTTACATTCATCGCACTGTTTCCCATTTAGGGTCCAGGTAAACGATAGAGCCACAAGCCTACCACTTAGTGATAGTTCCTACCACTCTTGTCCAAAAGGTCAGTTCACCATTCATTCAGTGCCTAGTTCTGTCCCAGGCAGAAGTCCCTTGAGTATCACCAGAAACACCATGTTCTACTGGACACATACATTTAACACAGTAACAAGAACACCAGTCATACATTTCACCTAATGATAGTGATTATCCCTCACCTTTAACGCTGAAATATTCTGAACTGCCATACAACCTACTCAGCTGTTAACATTTTAGGTAATTGCTGCACAGATTATTTTTGCAGTTCAGGAATAGGTCTTACAAATTAAGAGCTGTGAAACAGCTTTAAAACACAAGGGATTCTAAAGTAGGTTTAATTCGATTACCTCCTTTTGAATTACAGACATTCTAAAAAAACTGAAGGTTAAATCTTTGCATCTCTTCACAGTCGACAGAGGGGTGCAACCACACAGTGCAAAAGCTGGCTGGGACAAGACAGCAGTTTGTTTCCACGGATTTCTGTGCAGTCGTCCTCCGTGCTTATGATTTCAGGCAACCTCTACCTTTTGCTCCCACACTTGCATCTTCTAAATATTTATTCTCAGGATTACAGAGGCTCAAAGCGGTTATGAATTCACTGTGAGGGGGAACGCATCTTTAAGTCATACTTCCACACTGCTGAAAGGAGACACCTTCTAAAGAACACTCCGGATAAAACACGATTACACCATCTCCCTCAAGAAATTGCAAGGTTGTGGTCACGAAAATAGCTTGAAGGACAGTGCAAAACAGATAATAAAGGGCTGTTTATTTTAGCACCAGTAAACTATTTTACAACAAACGCAATGACTTCACTTTTTAGATGGTGACTGCAAACCACTGCGACTGCACTTCAACAACATAAAATTCTCACACCGAGAAGAGCAGCACATCAAAGCACAGAGTCTGTAAGGGTTTTAGAAGGTACGCAGGGCATACCTACCACACTTTATATAAATCAGGGACAGCCGAGAACCGCCGTCAGAGGGCATCATTCATAAGTGATTTTCCAAATACGCTGCCATGAAGTAGCAAGTTATTTTCTAACTCCCTCACGGGCTTCTCTTAAAAAAAGTGCGTGAGGTGCTAAATACGTGGAAGTAGCTAGGGTTTTTCTGTCAATTATTTTTTCTTTTTTTTTTTTTCCTTTTTGCCGGCACCAGGCTGGCGGCTGGGTGACAAACCCAGGGATCCCACTCTGTCGCCGGGAAACTCGACCCGCACCGCTGCAACCTGTCACGGCGGGTTGAAAATCGCGATGGCAAGCAGCAGCAGCGACAACCCCCCACAGGGCGGG
>VZTM01018944.1:56046-71255 GCA_013400555.1 Jacana jacana
CTAGTGCTCAGCACAAGGGCAGGTTTGGGATCCGGCTTTCCGCACCCTTCCTCGGGGAAAAAGTGTAGGGTGGGGAAGTTCTGCCAGCGGACGGTGGGCGATGTGGGAGGCTGTTGAACGGGGACGATTGCTGTTTCTCCCCCCACCCGCCCTGTTCCCCCCTCCTGTCCTCCCCGCCATGCCTGCGGGGCCTACCGAGAAAATATGCCTGGCATCAAGGTGACAAACCACAGTCAGAGCCCTCGCTTGTGGGTCTCTGAATCAAAACCAAGGGTGTTTTGACATCCCTCCAGTACTCTTCATTCCCTTGGCCTTGGGTGACACAGGGCAGTCCATCTTTCGGCGGGAAAAGCCCCAACCCCTGAGCGTTGCCATTAGATCTCACTCTTTGGTTAATCTGTGGCCTCTATTCAAGGTCCTAACAGTGGCCCGTGGCCTGGCCCATCAGGTCTGGGGGAACTTCTTGTAGGTGCTGACAATGCTGAGGTTGAGAAGAGGTGCAACCTTGTCCCTGACATACTATTCTATTAGTAGACATGTTTTGCTTCTCTGAGGAGAGAGAGGGAAAAGCTCTTAACTTTTCCCATTGGTGTATTTAAGAAGATCAGTGTTTCACGCACATACCTTTCCATTTTCTTATCTAAATGTGATTTGAAAGGACACCTCTATTCCCTTTTGAAGCCTCTGCCTTGTCATGCAAGGATGAGAAGCTATCACGCACAAATATACATCAAGAAAAAGGGTGAGTGGAGCTGGCCAGACTTTTTCTAAGTTTTCTAATTTTCTCTACCTAATTGCCCTATTTATTTATTTTTTTTATGCTTTTGTAAAAGCATCAGAAGAGGTAAGCAGGAAGGAAATGTGCATCATATACTGATTGCCACTGCTGTATTTTACCCTGCTATGAACTCCTCTCTCCCTGGGTCTCCCTAGCCAAAAATACTTGCCTTTTCCATAAAACCACATCTTATCACAAGCAAATACTGCTTGCCATCTCTGCTTACTGATTCACATCTATAACTACCTGGAAGGAGGTTGCAGAGGGTTGGGGGCCAGTGTCTTCTCCCAAGTAACAAGCAATAGGACAAGAGGAAGTGGCGTCAAGTTGCACTTGAGGAAGTTTAGATTAGATATTAGGAAAAATTCCTACACCAAAAGGGGTTATTGAGCATTGGAACAGGCTGCCCAAGGAAGTGGTGTAATTGTCATCCCTGTAGGTATTTAAAAGATAGTTAGACATGGTGCCGAGGGACATGGTTTAGTAGGGGTTTTGTCAGTGTTAGGTTGATGGTTGGACTCTGTGCCCTGAAAGGTCCGTTTCAACCTAGATGATTCTATGATTTTGCACATACCAAAGCCCCGCAGAAGATAAGGAGAGGTGGGCAAGGGGACAGTTTGCTCTGCGGTGTTTTGGGGTTCCAGTTGTGTTCAGGGCCCCCCATCTGTGCCTGTGTTGTTTTCTTTGTCATGCCCAGAGGCTTTCAGTTTGCCATGCAGCAAGGAGTCAGCACCATTCTCTTAAAGAGGTGGAGCTCACATTCAAGCCAGTCTGCCCAAATCTATCCTGTGCTTTAAAAGCCATTTATCTCATTCCGTGCCTGTAGAAGAGTGTGTGACAACATGCTGGCAGTGTGAAATGTTAGAAGAGATGAGTCTGGGCACCAACATGACTGTGCAAACTTCTGTGCATGCAGAGTGTGCTGGCACTGTGAGGGGTGAGAGCCTTTCTACTTAAGGTTAAAGACAATCAGGAAAAGCAGAGCCACAGAGATGAGCTGCAACCTGTTTGGAGATGGACTGCCCCAGACCCCAAGGACTAGGAGTTGCCAGGAACCAGCAAATACAAGCAGCTGTCCTGATGGATATTTGCGAGTACAGATAATAGTTTTGCTGTTGTTACAAACTTGTTTACACATCCAGCTTCGTTTCTCATGTTTCTTCTTCATGCTCTCCTTTCCTAAATATGTTGAATAAGTGGGGATTACAAAGTGGGAATGCAAGTTAGTGTAAATGCAAAATAGATGACATAGCAGTATGATAATACAGAGGGAATATATATGGGAAATGACTTACAGAGATAAGTAGAATAGAAAGCCCTTAATTTTAAGAATGTTTGCTTTTATCTACAAGCTGTACTTTTTTAAAACTTAAAAATCTTTGTCAATTGGATATAATAAGCCTTGCACACAATATATAACTTCATGAGAAGCTTATCTTAACATTGACAAGCACATAAATGATTTCTGGAATTCACTGAAAACTGGAAAATATCAGATAGCTAAGGCACTATTAACGCTCAGTCCTTTTTGATTTTAAGGAGTACACTTCACAAAATTCTATTCTATAGTACTGCTGTACTGAAAGTAAATGGGTACACATGATAAATTTGTTATTTTGCACATAATTTGAGCTAGGTCAATTTGTGATAGTCTCATCTAGTATTTCTTTTTTTCAGGGGACAATCAGGATTAACTGTTTAAAAAACTGAGCTTTTCGATGCATCATTCAGTTTACTTTTCTGGATTTCATTAAATACTCTAGTTTGGATTAAGGCAATTATTTGAAAATTTCTAGCCCTTGAGATTTCATAAAAATCTACAAAACATAAAGCAAGTAGTCATACAAAGAGACAGTAAGTCAAGAGAATGCTGAATATTTTCAATAACATACTGTGATTTTAAGTCAAATTCATCATTTTGGGATGTTATGTTAGATAATGCCCAAGAAGTTTCATTAACATCTGATTCATCTGACAATAGGAAAATTGCAAATTGTGCAAAAGACTTGAATAAAACAGCATTCATGGAAACAGGCATGAACTGCTGAATTTGGAAAATTGGAAAATAATGTCTTTATTTCAGTCTGTTTTCATTCATGTGTTTGCATCCATACATACAAACACAGAGATGACACGTGGCTTAGAGAGTGGAAACAGAAGATTATTACCACTAACCCAATAACTAGTATTTTTTTTACTAAGCCAAATAGATGTCAAGGCTAAAGACTTTGTAAAAAGAAGTGGATGGAAAAGTATAATTAGATTTTTCAGGAAATGTAAGTGTATCTTATGCACACATTACAAACATTTCTGTCTATACAAAAATATTCACACAGCTTTTGAAGTCAAGTTGTTGTTTCGATATAAACTCCAGAATTTGCAGATGTTCCAGTTTTAGTTTTTATACGTTAATATTTGCTGTATTCATCAGGAAAAAAGTCCTTTTGTAAAACGTAATTGCTTTGTGAACTTCATTATACTTAATTTTTACTACCAAAATAAATGCTCTTTCATTTAATTTTGTGTTATGTGAAGAGATCAAAGCTGTGGGCAAGTAGAGCATACTTTTCTAAGGAATACAAGTTAGAAGTTTCCGACTTGGAAATCACATGTAAGGCAAGGTAAAAATGCCACACGTCCCAAGGAAACTGCTGCCCATCTTGATGAGGGTGCTGCCATTTAGCCATCCCTACTTTTGGAGAAGTCGTACAGAAGACCCAACTACACTGACAATCAGCATTAGACCCCTGTGTCGATCTGCTTTCTTCTTGCCACTTTGTACGTTAAGCTTATGAATAAGAAGCAAATTACAGGGAGTAACATCTTGACAGCCCATCGAAGGACAGTAATGTGCCAGAAGCTGCTTAAAATATACAATGATAAATCATAAAAATTTCACAGGTATGTTACTTTGCTTGAAAAGACAAACACTTCCTCGCTCTCATGAATCTATAATGTGCATCAAATACCCTGTAACTTGCTGTCCCAGAAATTTCTTCAGTTCATTGCATAGGGTATGAAACTGTAACTGTACATACGACAGTAGCAAAATGGAAAGAGGCAGTAAAATTATCCATAGCATCCAGTGAAAGCAAGAGGCTGCTGTACTTCAACAAACAAAAACTTTCCCTGAACAAGTGTTCACTGAGAGAGCATGACTGAAATCAGCATCTCATGCTTTTATGGCAGAGGGGTCGAGCAGTGGATGGGAGAGACGTAGGGAAGTTTGCTGTACCATCACTCTCCACTCCTGACCCCTTTTTTTGGGTGCAGGTACACATCACCAGGGCACCCCGCTGCCAAAGTCAAGGATTGACTGGGGTGAACTGGGACTATTGGGGCTCTCACTATCGCAGGAATGAATATTGACTGCATCAGTCAGGAGTTCAGCATCTCAGGCAATTCAAAAGAGCAATTTGTCATTGTTTCCCTGAGCAGGTTATTATGAAAGATGATTACAAATGGCTATCTGAGCAACTGGACATCTGAAAAATATATTCCCAATGGGTGTTAATAGAGGGATATTGGGCTGATCAGTATGTAATCTTACTTCAAAATCAGAGAATTTTGATAACACTGAAAATAGCAATGCAGACTGCCAGCACTCATCACCAGCTGAGGAAATGGGTTCATGAGAGGCAGGTCCTACTTGACAAACCTAATCTCCTTCTATGACAAAGTGATCTGCTTGGTGGATGAGGGAAAGGCTGTGGATGTTGTCTACCTGGACTTTAGTAAGGCTTTTGATACAGTATCACCAAAGTATTAGCTTAGAGAAATCAGCTGCCCCTGACTTGGATAGGAGTACTCTGCTGGTTTAAAAACTGACTGGAGGTCAGGCCCAGAGACTGGTGGTGAATGGAGTTAAATCCATGGAGTTGGTGGCCAGTCACGAGTGGTGTCCCCTAGGGCTCAGTTTTGGGGCCAGTTCTCTTTAACATCTTTATCAATGATCTGGACAAGGGGATCGAGTACACTCTCAGTAAGTTTGCAGACGACACTATGTTGGGTGGGAGTGTTGAGCTGCTTGAGGGTAGAAAGGCTTTGCAGAGAGATCTGGACAGGCTTGATCAATGGGCCAAGTCTAATGGTTCAATAAGGCCAAGTGCTGGATCCTGCACTTGGGTCACAACAACCCTTTGTAGCGTTACAGGCTTGGGGAAGAGTGGCTGAAGAGCTGCCTGGCAGAAAAGGACCTGGGGTGCTGGTGAACAGTCAGCTGAACATGAGCCAGCAGTGTGCCCAGGTGGCCAAGAACACCAACAGCATCCTGGCCTGTATCAGGGACAGCGTGGCAAGTAGGACTGAGGAAGTCATTGTCCCCTTCTACTCAGCACTGGTGAGGATCCATCTCTGGGGCCCCTTACCACAAAAAAGACATTGAGGGGCTGGAGCAGGTCCAGAGAAGGACAACAAAGCTGGTAAGGGTTCTGGAGAGTAAGTCTTATGAGGAGAAGCTGGGGGAGCTGGTGTTGTTCAGCCTGGAGAAAAGGAGGCTGAGGGGAAACCTTATCTCTCTACAACTACCTGAATGGAGGTTGTAGAGAGGCAGGGGTCGGTCTCTCCTGCCAAGTCACAGGTGAGAGGACAAGAGGAAATGGCCTCAAGTTGCACCAGGAGAGGTTCAGATTGGATATCAGGAAAAATTTTCAGAGCCTTTCAGATCATGCAACCCAAGAATGGGCTTCCCAGGGAGGTGGTTGAGGCACCATTCCTGGAGGTACTCAGAAGACAGGTTGACGTAGTGCTTAGGGATGGGTTGTTTTTTATGAGAGTTAGGTTGATGGTTGGACTATATGATCCTAAAGGTCCCTTCCAACCTAGACAATTCTATAATTCTATGATTTTATGAAAAGGAGCAAGTAAACAGCACTGTGGAACCAAGCAGGATTTAATACTGTTTCTTGCAGCTGCTGATAAAAGACTTGTTCTTTAACACTTTTCTTTAAAAAACAAACAGACAAAAACCACAAAAAAAAAACCAACTTTTTTTTGTTTTATACTTGCCTGTCCTTGATATCTGCCTTGTATTACCAAACGGAGGAGCTGATGTTCTGCAAACTGTAGTATTTTGTGTGTGCTGTTTTTTTACAGACAGCAGCATGCCAAGACACTCTGTGGAAGCTATGCCAATATGCAAGAGGGAAAACAGTATTTTGTGGCCAAAGAAAGTACAAACAAGTGCTCAGTTTGTGAGAGTAATTAGAGCTGTGTTCTGGAAACCTACTGCCACTAGTCAGTTTTAGCCAACAATTGCTTGTCACCAAAATCATTGCCAGTTCTGAGAACAGGCACTAGGATATAGAAACCCCCCCTTCTTGGGAAGTGCATGGTCACTGTAATAGTGTGTCATGCTCCCTTCTGCTCTGGTTTCTGCTCATTCCATTTAATAGCCAATGCATAAGCCTAATTGTGAGCTATTTGTCATATCACATGGTTTGTTTGCTTAGATTCATTATTTATATTTCAACAGTATTTGACCAAAATCTGTCTGATCATATGAATGTATGCAAGTAGCTGAGATTCATTTAATTAAGAAAGAAAATGTGTTTCACAAAGAAGGTAAACTTGATTGTAAGCACTGGTAAGTTATGATCCGTGAACAGAAACAATGTTATGTGGGTCACCAACAAATAAATCAGATAGAAATTTATGAGTACATCATTCATGGTCTACTTCTGCGAAAAATTCCATAGCCTTGTGAGTTAAATAATTTCAGTACTGGTAGACATAATTTTTATTAATTTGTTGATTCATTTGTGTGATAATTCATGAGCAAAATTATGGGTACAACTCATTTATTGAATTGTTCAAGTAGCTGCATTGCTACACTCTACATTTTTTAATTAATTCTCAGCTCGTTTTCAAAAGGAAGTGGCTGTACTTTTGTTTGAGACAGACATGCTTTGTTAAAAAAAGGTAGAAGTGGACAATTAGAAGAAAGTAAGAATGTTACTGCTGGTTTCATTGCCTGAAAAATGCTAGGAGAGTATATATAATAGTTCCCATGCAAAATAAAATAGGAAATAAAAGAAAATGTTCATTGCAGTGGTAATAATAATTTTCTGCTCATCTTTCCACAACAGTGCAAAAATTTGCTGTGTGCTCTGGAACCACAAAATATTCTTTTTTTTTAATCCAATTTTTCTCTAGCTTTTAAGTTTTAAGGTTTACAGTCATACTTGTATTCTAAGATATAGGAAAAAATGTGCTACATATTCATATCAAATTACTTTTCCAAACACATTTAGATACTTTTACCAAGTTATTTTTAATTTTATTTTATTTCAACATTATTCAGTCTTACTCATAAATTGGACAAATAAAGTGTTGATTAAGCTTATTTCCTGTCATTACAGAGGAATTAAACATGAACATTAAGTGAAACTAGACTAAAGCAACCAGTATTTTTTAAAAACCCTTGTGCTCAGAGCAGGTGGCCACAACCTTTCTAATCAAATGACTAACTTCAGGGCTTTTCAGCAAAAAACCCCAGATCTAAACAGACCCAAGAGCAGAGAGAAAAGCAAGAGCAGACCCTTCCAAGTAGAGACCTTGGGTCACTGGTGACTCAGTGAAAACCCTTCCTCTTCTCAGGTCGGGCTGGCAGTGTCAATTTTAGGATCCCGAAGGTCATGGAAGGGGTAAGCATAACACTAGGAGACAGGGTGAGATTGCAGAAAGTCAGCATATAACTGAAAGAGTAAAATTAATGGGGATTAGCAATAATTGGATAATTTGGAATACATGTGTTAGTATTATTGTAACTGGATTAATATATGTCTTTGTTGTATTAAGCTGCCAAGGCACTAATTAGACTGCTAATAAATTCATGGCTCTGCATATGAGGAGTGTTCTGTTAAGTCAAAATAAATTGCTTGTGTTTCAATGCAATGAAGTGGTTTGAGTATGAAGGCAATGCAGGCAAATGTTTAAGGACTTGCTGAAAATACAAGAGGGAGAGTGAGCAGAGAGCTGTGGGAATTCTGTTCCATTGATGATGAGGAGTAATCAGAATGGAGAATCCCCTTGAGAATCCCCTTTTAAATGTCCTTGTCCAAGGAGCAGAGTCTTTTGCTTCTTCCCTAGAGGAGAAGGAATTCTGAGGAGGCAATTTATAGAGGAGCCATCAAAGCTCAAAGAGGTAAGTAATGAAACCCTATAGCTTTATAGAGGGGAGAAAATATACGAAGGGGGAATAAAGTTCAAGGGGATAACCACACTTTGCACCATACAGCAAAGGTAATAAAACCCTGCTGGATCAACATTTCTGAAGAAGCTTCTAGGAGATTCATGCTGTCTCATACACACACTTACCAGACACACACAGATGACCCTGTTCTGTGCTGATGTGGGTGATGAGGAGAGACTTTGTGGAGAACATGTTTTTTTCTCTAAAATAGGGTGATGGTGAAAAACCTGCATGCCAATTAAAGGCACTACAATGTCTTTTTACTAATAGTAATTGGGGGTGCACTTGTGGAGCTACCAAATTAAATTTGCATGTGAGCTAGATGGCATCTGATTTAGTTGCATTAAGAATAGTGTATGGCACAGTATGGCCTGAAGGATCTTAGTATCCCAGTGAAGACAGTTATTCAACCATAGAAATAACTTTGATAGAGTATCAGGGAATGAAAAATCCCTCTCACACTCAGAGTTTTTTATATTAAATGATGTTCTCTGATTTCTACCTCTTCAAGTGCGAGACCTTTATCAAATATGCTGCAACTACAGATATCCTGTATGAGGAATGTAAAACTGTAAAACTGGGTTTTCTAGATCCCAGGCAGGATTTAAATAGTAGAGGCAGGACTTAGATACAATTGTGAGTGCATATCACAGCAGAAGTTCTGAATTTATTCAATATAAAGAACCATGTCTATAATCCTGTTACTTTTTTTCTCCCACCTTTCTTTGATTTCCTTTACGAAATTGGCATATTCAGTAACAGATTTGTTCCATTCAGTTCCTTCAGGTTTTCTTAGCAATTTTGTTTTAATGTACTGAAATACAATACATAAAACTAGCCACTGATTCAATTGCTACTCTCTTCTGTCAGAGGTGAGCTGTTTACTCTGAATTCTTATTAGCACTTCAGCTTCAGAGAGACAAAGATCCAGCTGTAAATGTCATATGTTGTGTAAAAATGCTGTTACTATTCTGATTGAGTCTGGCCTCTTCTCCATACACGCAGATGTAGTTTTTGTTAAGCAAGAGACATTTAGTTAAAATAACCTGCACATAATCATTATCTGATGTTTTATATATACTTTAATTAACCATTCATGAACTTGAATTCTTCTAATTCTTCTGGTAATCATTGTCCACTTTTTGTGTCCTCTTACCAACTGTTAGCCTCCTTCTACTTTGATACCAATTGGAATTTATGGTTTTAGGTGGGTCTGAAATTCAAACCGATTCAATATATATCTGGATAGGCCATACACTGTAAACAGGAAATCAGGGAGCTGAATAATTCTCCTTTCACCAAGGATATATTACAAAAGCCATTGTTAATGTATTATGCAAGAGGATCGTTTGGGCAAAAGGCAATTAATATAAATAAGGTTCTTTTTAAGTAAGAATTTATCTACAGAAGAATGAAAAGGGATTGTATGGATTGCTGTTTATATAGTAAGCAGAAAAAATGCTGCCACAAAAATGTTGACAGCACTTTTTTGTTTGTTTGTTTACTTGCTTCTAGCATTCTTCATTCTATTTAATTTTGTTTCTTCTCCTTTGAAAGCAAACTATTCTATTTTAGGTTCTATAAATTAAGAAACTGCTTTAGTCTTCTACTGCAATATTTAAAAATGAATGCAGTGGTATGTTTACCTGCATTATCATTATGATGGAAATAGAAAAGAAAGTGTTTTTCAAAAGCTCAAACGTGGGTTTGGCCTGTTAATTATGTCCAGAAAAAAACAGCATGCAGAAAGAGGAATCTGAATTCAAAATGAAGTAGTGTAATATTATTTGTAAGGAACTGTAGAACTCTGGAAACAATCTAGGTTACTAAATAGTTCAAGAAGATCTACCCAGAGACTTCAGCCATGTATCGTGAGGACTTTTTCAAAGGGCAAAACAAAGCGAAGTTCAGTTCTATGCTCCTACAAAGAGGAACAAGAGAAGCAGCTCCAATTCAGGTAGTAATACAAAGTAATAAAAGTTGATTTGGAACTGAATTTTTTTGTCTCTCATGTATAAGACTTCAGTGTGTATCATTTGTCACTCAAGACAGCAGTCATTTACAGTAGAATTCCCTTATGGAAAAAAAGACTCAATAAATGGTAAAGAGAAAAAAAACCCCACAGCTTTTTTTTTTAAAGATACATGCAGTCACACCAAGATTTAATCTATGATGACATATTTAAATGGGATTCTAAATTTCTGCGGGAGGGATGAGGTAGTAACGTTGCAGTGCAAGGAAAGCAAAAGAAGAAAGATAAGAAATCTTCTCACTTAAAAAAGTGTCATTGACTCCTTCAGTGTCAGTGGACAAACCACTCATCTCTATTTTCCTATTTTCCCTCTGTACAATTAGGCTTATTTTTTATTAGGGGAGTGTTACCTGGATAAATAAACTCGGAATTTTGAGGAATCAAACTAACTTCAGAACATAGTTAATGGAATTAGGTCAAGGCACTTATTACATTAAGTAGTACAGAAATTAATCTGCACTGAGGAAGTGCCTGTGATTTTACATTTGTGGGAGAATAGGTGAAAAAATCAATAATAGATTATGTAATGAGAAAGGACATTAGCTTAGGCTGTTTAAAATTTAAGAGTAACATAATAATGTTAAATAGGATGAATTACTGGGTAAAGTCATATGATTCATTCCATAATGAAGGAGCAATCTATTTTTTTAGGTGTGTATCCTATATGTGTACCTAATTTGAAAAGGAAAGTTTTGCAAGGTGAGAAAACCTCGTTACTTTTAGTAGGGGGGTACACAAGTCCATAGTTCTGCAATTTGGCAATAGCACTTAATTAAGAAACTTCCACATCCCTGCTATGTGTGCTACCCTTTTGCTTGTGCCAAAGCAATTTTGTTTGTATTGCTGTAGACCACATCCCTGAAGAAATCGATGTTAAAAATTGCCTAGGAAAGGGGAATGAGCTGCAAGGGGAGCGGATAGAACAGAGAATCTCCAAAACAAGTATTGCTAGTAAATCCCTCATAAATTGAAAATTGAGGCAAATTATTTGAATATGAACCAGGAAATGGAAGATTTGAAATGCTGTAAGTAAAAACCCAACAGCCAACCCAAAATATTACCTTAAATAACCCATTGCTCCTTGGACTTACCAGCTGTGACTACGCAAGCAGTAATGTGATTAGCGTGGTCCAAGAACATGGCGTAGAAATAGAGAGCAGGTGTGAGGACCTTATGCCTACATAACACATGTTTCATGGAGAGTAATTTTTGTCTCATCTACTGAGCTGAACACTCCAGTGGTTGGAGGGCACCTTTTGATTTACTACCAGCCAACACATCATCAGCAACACAAAGGAATTCCAGCGGCTCCAGCCAGTAAATTGGCTTCATCAGGGGCCGCACTTAAATGCCTCTGTGCAAACGCACAGATTGTGGGGAATAAAGAAGAGGAGTTAAGAGACACACGCACGCCTGCTGGGCTATGATCTTATTGGCATCACAGAGATGTGGTGGGATGGCTTCTATGACTGGAGTGTTGGAATGTAAGGCTAGAGGCTCTTTGGTAAGGACAGGCAGGGGTGATGAGAAGTGTGTTGCCCTCTATGTCAATAACCAGCTGCAGTGCATGGAGCTCTGCCTGGGGATGGATGAGGAGCTGATTGAGAGTTTATGGGTCAGGATTAAGAGGAGGGCAGGGACAGGTGACATTACAGTGGGGGTCTGCTACAGGCTACCTGACCAGCAAGACTGAGAGGATGAGGCCCCCTATAGACAGTCCAGAAAGGCAACCGCATCCGGGGGGTACATCAAAAGCAGCATGGCCAGAGGGTCCCAGGCTGGGTGGGGTGCGTTTGTGTGTATTCTCCCACTGTACTCCACTCCAGTGAGACCTCACCTGGAGTACTGCATCCAGTGTTGGACCTGTTGGAAGAAGTCCAGAGGAGGATCACGAAGATGATCAGAAGGCTGGAGCACTTCTTCTGTGAAGACAGGCTGAGAGAGTTGAGGTTTTTCAGCCTGAAGAAGGCTCAAGGAGACCTTATAGCAGCCTTTCAGTACCTAAAGGAGACAGACAGGAGAGATGTAGGGGGACTCTTCATGAGAGAGTGTAGTGATAGGATGAGGGCTTACGGTTTTAATTTGAAAGACGGTAGATTTAGAGTAGATATTATAAATAAATTTTTCATTGTCAGGGTGGTGAGACACTGGAACAGGTTGCCCAGAGAAACTGTGTATGCCCCATCCCTGGAAGTTTTCAAGGCCAGGTTGGATGTGGCTTTGAACAACCTGGTCTCACGAGACTAGTTATCCCTGCACACGGCAGGAGGGTTGGAACTATACGATTTTCAAGGTCCCTTTCAATTCTAGCCATTCTGTGATTCTGTGATCCTGGATGAATACCCAAAAGCAATTTAAGCACTCTGAGATAGCTCCACAGTTCTGGTATGTCAGAAGATTCACTTCAGAAGATTCAGAAGTGAATCCAAACTACAACTCTAATGTAGATATACCTTTTTTCTTTCAACTCTCTCCCGAGAACGTATCAAAAGATCTTGCAATTTGCTTAGGGCTTTCCTGTAAGGTCGGAAGGAGGATCTGCAAGAACAACTCAGTGTGGTGAACAGCACACGAGTGAGAACAGTTCATGATTAGTATCATGTCAGTGCAAAAACCTTTAATAAATATAAAAGACATGACTAAATCTCTAAGTTTGTCTGAAACTGATTGATGGACCTAAAAGCTAGATTGTGCTCTGAGAAGAATTGGAAGAATATTCCAGAGCAGAGGAGGCTACCTTCTGTCCTCTCACCATTATGGTGTTTGACCATAGGACATCTCCAGTTTTACAGTGTTTCATAGGAAGAATCAGATGTACTGATTCTGTTACTTAGGGATTATAAATATTAGGCAATTTAATGAAAATGCTACAGACCAGGTCAATGTTTTGGACTATGACTTTTAATGACCCAACAGAAAAAGATTTTGAGCAATCTTGCTGCTCTGTTCTATAACATCTGCAACCCGTATTTCGTTATATACAAGTTTAAAAATATGATACTGTACTGAGTGAAACAGGTTTCATCACTTTGAAGAAATAAGTCACCTCCTTAAGAACAAACTACTTCTCCATGCATCTGTGCAGTAGCTATAGGCTACTAATTAGGCAACATACCTGTACAGGTTAATTTAACAGGAATTTACTTGAACCATGCATTTATTTGTAGTGTGTCAATCATCTGCACTTTTTAAGAATCTATTCGTGCAATGTGGTAATTCATGAACACTTTTTCTGTCACTGGGATTTTCCTTATTTTTTTGTGCAACTGTCAGCATCAAAGATTACTCCTGAAATAAAAGATCATCCCATTTCATAGCAGAAAGAATTAAAACATCAAAGTTTGCTAGTGGTTCAGTAAATTTGTATGTTAATTTTTAGTGCCTGACAGAAATGCCTCACTAGGTCAGAATTTTGAAGCTTTTCCAGAAAGGAACAGTTTGCCTTACAGAAATACAGAATAATTAGTGCTTTCATAATTAATCTATTAGGTAAATATTTTACCCAAAAGAGTTGATGCCAACCTATGCCAAGTAGTTTGATATGCTCAAAAAGCATTTCTTTAGTTTTAAACTAAGGAAAATTATGAAATACTGAGTACATCTTTGATCTCAAAAGAGTATTTTTTATAGTATAAAGGAGGCCTCAGTGTATCCTTAAAGAAAGTTCAAGATGCAACATCAAGACAGTCTTCTTATAGAAAGGTCAGATGCTTTTGTTTAAAAACAAAAACAAGAAACCCTGTGTTTCCTTTAATGTAAAGACAGGTAGCATAGTCAAGCATATTTCTCCATTGTGTCATAGAATGAGAGCTCAACCCTTGTTCCAGCACATACAGCATGGTAACCTGACTCATGAGGTTTTGCCCAGCTTGTATTTCAGGGTCATTTAAATTCAAGACTTCAAAGCAAATCACAAATAAAATTTTGTTTTCTTTCCCTAACCCACTTTTTTGTATTTGAAGCTGTTCTCATTTGCCAAGGGATCCAACTTTTGCCTCACTGAGATCAGTAAGAAGTGAAAAGTAAAATCTGAAGCCAATGATCAGCTTCTACTTTCTTTAATTTAAAAAGTTTGGGGAAATCTGATCTATTATTTCAATATCAGAAACCAATAATATAAGACCATTCTAATAAACTCATCAAGCTACTCCACTGTGATCAGGTTTTGAAATGGGCCAAATTTTCAAAAGCAGTCTCTAATTTGCAAGCCCAGTGTATTGGGTTTGCATGGTGAGCTTTTGGTAGCTGGGGAGCTATAGGGGTGGCTTCTGTGACAAGCTGATAGAAGCTTTCCCCATGTCCAACAAAGCCAATGGCAGTCAGCTCCAAGATGGACCTGCTGCTGGCCAAGGCTGAGCCCGTCAGCAACAGTGGTAGCATCTCTGTGACAACATATTTAAGAAGAGTAAAAAACCTCCAATGCAACAGCAGCCGAAGAGAGGAGTTGAGAATATGCGAGAGAAACAACTCTGCAGACACCAAGGTCAGTAAAGAAAGAGGTTGGAAGGTACTGGAGCAGAGATTCCCCTGCAGCCTGTGGTGAAGATCATGGTGAGGCAGGTTGGACCCCTGCAGCCCATGGAGGTCCACATGGAGCAGCTGTCTACCTGGAGCCTATGGGGAACCCCATGCTGAAGCAGGTGGATGTCCAAAGCGGGCAGTTGCCCTGTGGAGAACCATTGCTTGAGTAGGCTTCTGGCAGGACGTGTGGCCCAGTGGAGAGAGGAGCAGGTTTGCTGGAAGGACTTGTGACTACAGGGAGGACACACATGGGAACATTCTGTTCCTGAAAGACTGAATCCTGTGGAAGGGACCCATGCTGGAGCAGTTCATGAAGAACTGCAGCCTGTGGGAAGGACCCACATTGGAGAAGTTCGTGGAAAACTATCTCTCATGGGAGGGACCCTATGCTGGAGCAGGGGAAAAGTGTGAGGAGTCCTCTCCTAGTGGAGGAAGGAGCACCAGAGACAACATACGATGAACTGGCAAAACCTAGACAAAACTGTGTCCCCCTGCACCACTCAGGGGAAGGAGGTGGAAAAATGGGGAGTGAAGTTGACTCTGGGAAGAAGGGAGTGGTGGGTGGAAGGTTTCTTTTTGAGATTTGGTTTTGTTTTCTCATTATCCTACTCTGATTTGAATTGGTGATAAATTAAATTATTTTTCCCCAAACTGAGTCAGCTTTGCCTGTGATGGTAATTGCTGAA
>VZTM01018948.1:0-25390 GCA_013400555.1 Jacana jacana
GGCACCGTAACGGAAGAGAACACAGGAATGCTAATAATAACGGGACAAAGAGACACACAATAAAGCGACACAAGTGGCTCTCGGCACCCGGTGGCCGTTTGCCCTGCCCGTCCCGACCAGCGGTGGCCCGTCCCTGCCGCGACCAGCCCCCGTTCCCATCCTATCTACAGTCGGAACGTTCCTCTGCCCGGCTGGGCCGGTCCGCTGGAAAAGCTCCGGCTGAGGCGACGCCTCACAGCCCCGCACCCGGTGCGCTCCCAGCGCCGATCCCGTACTGACCCCGGGCCTTGCCCCTGCCGGGAGAAGAGAACCCCCGCCCCGGTTCCCGAGCACCGCGGGGCGGGTAACAGAGCGGTGGCGGGAGAAGGGAACTGGCTCCTCCCCCTCGCCTACCCGTTTATAGCCAATGGGGGGGCGGTCCAGGTTACGAGTCCCGCCCACTCCTTTTATGGGCACCTCACCTGCCCACCGGAGGCCGCCCCGGGTCCTATCGCCCACCTACCTACCCCCTCTTGGCGGCTGTCACTGAAGCGCCTCAGTCACCCTCCCCGCCAGGGGCTGCGGCCGTGACGACGCCCCCCGGGGATGTGGCGGTGAGGAAATACACCCCCCACCCCCATATATATTTATGGCGCCATTTTTGACACAGCTAAGTGGGGAGATGGCTAGGAAATAGAGATGCTGTGACGCTTTCCCGACCCAGTGTCCCCAGCACAACTCGGGGAACAGAGGGAGGGTCCCAGACACCTCCTAAGAGTCAACATCATTCCGGGCTGGTCATGAAATAAATATTTTTCCCTTAACATTCATAAACCCTGCCCTTTTGGGGGAAGAAATCAGTCTTTTGCGTGGCCCTGTCTGTGGCAGGGTGGGTTTGAACTAGATGTTCTTTAAGGTCCCCTCTGACCCAAACCATTCCATGGCTCTATAAACCCATCCTTTCTTCCCCGACACGAGGTGATTCAGGGGAGCGAGGCCACAGCAGCCACCACAGTCACAAAATACCAACCCAAACAGTTGAGTTCCAGACAAATATCAGAGGAGGTCGGGGTGAATTTAAAAAGTCTTATTTCCACCACCTATGGAACTCTGAAGCCCTCAGGCCAGCCCAGCAGGAGCAACTCCCGGGTGCCTCCATGCACATCATGTCAGCCCCGCTGTTACCCCCAACCCATCCCAGGAGCAGCTGAGCTCCAGCCCTTGGGGACGGCAGCCTCACCACACCCGGGAACACCACACTCATTCTAGTGAGCAGAGTATTATTGTAAGGAGGCCAAAGCCCTGGATCAGCCAGCTGGGGGTGAGCCCAGAGGGGCTGGGGGCTGGTTTGGTGGGGCTTTTTTTTATATGGCCCACATTTAGATGGCTAATGAAAATACCCTTCTTTTTTTTTTTTTTTCTCTCCTGCATTTCAAACCTGAAAAATACATTTCTCCTAGGAAAGAGACACAGATGTGCTCCATCTTCCCTGAATAGGTTTCTACACACTCTCCAAGCTTTCTCCTCCATCAAATCATCCTATATATACACATATATATATACAGATACACCTCAGTAACCTTTGGGCAGCACTACCTCTGTCCCAGCTGCTTGCCTAGATTTGAATTTTGCTCACTCCCACACAATCCTTCCCCAGCTAGGTGTATTTTAGCTTTAATTAATCAAGTGGGAAAGCACATCCTGAGGCAGGAATTGCACTCTCACAGGGAAAGAACCCCCAAGTGTCCCACCAAAGTCCCCACCTCCCCCCAGCTTGCACTGCCTCCTTACCATGATCTGAGGGAGAGATGCAGGGGCAGCAACAGAGCCATCTCTCTCTACTGGGGGGCTGGGGATCCTGAGCAGGCTCAGAAGAGCCTGAAAATCAACCCTAAGAAGCTCCTGCTGTAATCAATGAAGAGTTNTTGAGCAGGCTCAGAAGAGCCACCCACATGTGGGGAGAGCCTGAAGATCAACCCTAAGAGGCTCCTGCTGTAATCAATGAAGAGTTTAGGAAACTCCTTGTTAAAGGAGAAGCTGCTGCCTGGCCCAAGCAACCTCACACCATTCATGGTGTCCCCCCCACTCCAGGTGATTCCTCCTCCTTAAGGCTCCACCCAAGGTTTCCTTGCAGCAGACTCCCAGGCATTGAATTTTGTAAAATAATTGATTTAATTAGAAAGTCCAGCAGCAAGAACAGCCCGGGCTGGGTGCCTTCAAAGAGAGGGACCTTGAGCAAAAGAATCCCCAGGCAATGATTCCTTTGTGATGCACAGACCCGTGCCTCACATGCTGTCCACATGTCTCAGAGTCCAACGGTGGTTTTTGGTCTGGGGTCTTCAAACATCTAATTGGATTCTTTTCCTGTGTCCAGGCAGGCTTGCATCTGGTTGATTTGCAGTTTACATCAAGGTTGGAGCCTCAGTATCTTCTGGTTTCTGTTCCTTGTGCACCTGCACTTGCTGGCAGAACATGGTGAACCAGAAGGTTCTGGACTTGGGAGAAACATGACCGAAACATCAGTGTGATGTCAAACACTTTTCTGTGCTAAAAGACTAAGCATAGCCCTGTACCAGCTGCTGGGAAACTACTGAGAAGAGTAACTCTTCCACAGCCTAACGGCTTCAGCAAATCTCTTTACTCATGGCTGAGTGAAGCCAAGCAAACAGCACAAATCACACCAAATTATAATCCTAAGTAATTCACTCCACTTAAAATTTAAAAGCGTCCAACACTACCAAGTGAGGCACTGGGTCACTCCGAGGCTGATCCCAAGCCCCGATGCACAGCCCACAGCCTTGGCAGTGACCTGGGGCAAGTCCCCACAGTGAGGCACAAGCCCACCCAGCCCTGGGTCCACTCCTGGAGATGTCAGAGCACCCAGAGCCATATCAGACACCAATACATAGACCAGGGCTGGTCTCCTCAGCATGGCCGGACTCCTCACAGCCCCTCTCCAGGGCCACACACCAACAGCACGACCAGGCCTGTGGCTCCAGCCCTATAGCAGGGTCAGGAGGGCTCCCCATGTCCAGCATGGGGACCTGCTGCTCCAGGGATGCAGACTTCAGCCACCAAGAGATGTGGGACTTCAGGCACCCCAGGGGAGGGAGGGCGGGCAACGGTAAAACCCAAACCCTAAGGGTTTCAGTAGCTCCTGACCTCCTCCCTGCTGCCCTCTACCCAGAAGCACGCACACCCCAACCCACCAGCACATCCGGTTCACCCCCTCCACCCCCAACCAAGCCCACCCCAGGTGCAGGTCCTTTCTCATCAGCTGGAGCGGGCCCACACCTGTGTGGCTGCCCTGATGCTGCAGCAGAACTGGGGTGGCTGGGAGCAGAGCAGGAAAAGAGAAGGGGGAAAAAAAACAACAAAAGAAAAAGAAAACACAACAAAAAGAAAAAATACAAAAGAGGGAAAACCCAGGAGAATATGTAAAAAAAAAAAAAGAGAGAGAAAAATAGTTTTAGAGAAAAAAAACAGGAAAGAAGAAAAAAGGAAAATAAAAACAAAAGATAAAAAATAGACTTAAAAAGAACAAAAATACAATTATGAAAAATCACAAAGGTAAAAAGTGGAGGTGCAAGAGAAGTTGAACTGAACAGCAGACCCACCCACACCATGGGTGGTTGGTAGTGGGGAAAAAGCCAGTGAAGAAGAAAAATTGACCCTGCACAGCCCCTGCCTAAGGGAAAAAACCCCACAACCCCCCCACAAACGCACCCCAAACCCCCCAAAGAAAGCATGCCAAAACCCAACCAAACAAAGCAACCCAAAACAAAAGTAGAGAAAAGCAGCAGCAAAGATCACTGAGCTGCTGAAGACCAGCAGAAGCAAAGTGCAGGGCAGAACCTGCCCCCAAGTTCCCCCAGCCCTGGGCAGCCTCTGCCCCAGGGCATAGGGTGCTGAGGGACCCTGTAGTGGAGTGAGGGGCCCTCGAGGCTCCTGGGGTCAGCCCCCTCTCCAGCAGTGGCAAGGGTGATGCAGCTCTTCTTCAGCAGCCTGCTCTAGTGGGAGGTGTCCCTGCCCGTGGCAGGAGCGTTGGAACTGGATGATCTTTAAGGCCCATTCCCACCCAAACCAGTCTGTGATTCTTCAAACCATAGACATAGGTGAGACCATAGACTAAGGTGTTTCTCAGTGCGCTCACAGGGTCAGGAATACTTTCAGGCCAAGTGCTTTTAACTATGTTTTGAGTCCTTTATAAAAGTAAATACAATCTGATAGTTTACAAGCAGCTTCTATAAATGTTTCTGTGGAAACTAACACATTAGGGAGGAAATAGGCACCTGCTGCAGTGATTGCATTTTATTACTCAATATGAAAGGGAGATTGCTTCCAGCAGCATAGACTGTTCCAATTACACTCTGATTGTTCTAATTACTTTCACCTGTATGTTCCGTGCCTTTCATGTGTAACAAAAAATTGTCACAGTGGCTGGCAAGGTCTGTTTACCAAGATGCTGTCAGCTCTGCTTCTACACCTTTCTGCAGCATCTAAAAAGCAAAGGCTGAGGCCTCTGTAAAGAAGCTTTTGGCCTTTCATGCACAGTTTTGGTTTTGTTTATTTCAGGTGAGAGAGAGCTTAGCATTTGCCTGCAGAGGTCTGGGCGAGCTGCCAGTGGGCTGCTGAGAAGGGAGCTTACTTGGAATAACTTTGCTTTTTCCCCCCTCCAGTAATGATCCATTCCCCATGCTAACTGGAAACCTCTGGGTGACTCCTGTCCACTGTGAATGGGAGATTAGGGAAGCCACTTGGGGCCTTCAAAATGCATTTACTGGGCTCAGAAAGTGCTCGCCAGTTTAAGAACATTCCCTGTGCTGTTGCCAGTGATTTAGTCGTGCCACTCTCCCAAGTCATGGGCACCTTGGAAGCATGTTAAACTTAACCTGTTGCCAGAGAAAGGCACGTTGAGAGCAATTTTTCCTCAGAAGCAGAAGAAACCTCCTCTCCTGGCCCTGAAACAGCTTGAGCCGCCTGCTCTGGTCTCATATCTGGGGCATATGTGATGTGAAACCACTGGGGACAGAGAATTTGGTCCTGCATTTCTGGATTTGTTCATTCTAACTGACTGGCATTTTGTCACGGGCAGGGAATACGGCACAGAGGGAGGGGAGCAGCTGCCAGGGCAGAGGCAACCATCCTCTGCCTCCCTGGATCCTCTCTTCTTTCTTTATGTGACCATGATTGACCACAGCCAGAAAGAAGATCCCGGGCTACGTGGTCAGTCTGTTTCCCTGTGCCTGTCCCTGTGCTCTAGGATTCCTAGGAAATAAAAGGATAACCTTGAGTTTTGTTTGGTTTGTTGATTTTTTTTGTTGTTTGTTTGTTTTTAAAAACCTCTGATTAAAATGTGTTTGAGTTTCTATATGAAGAGCCTTGTCTCATAGAATGGCTCTCTCATGCAAGGTCGTGTGCTCTCTAGTCTCTGAGAACAGTGTTGTGACGTTGTGGGCTAAACAGTGTCTGTGTATCACTTTCCTTAGATTCTGTAGAACTGGTTTAAGTCATTTGAGATTGGTATCAATATCAAGAGATCCTCTTGCACCCTATAGAGGGTGACTGCATTGTAGGAGTCTTTTATATTCCGGACCAGGACGTGCATACCATGAAACACATGAAATTAATTTATTGAAATGTGCTGTTACAGTTTTGAATTCATGGATACTGATGCAATCTTAATGTTAAATGTAAAGCAGTCATCCTAAAAGGAGGGCAAGGAGCAACTGTGACTCTTTTCTACAGAGTAAGTCGCTGTTCTTTTACGCGTGTACACTTGGATCTATTACCCATCAGATTTAGAAAGGGGCTTTGCACTTTCCTTACAAAGTGGAACAAGGGTAAAAGTAACAGGCTAAAATATTGTGTGTTGTGCCCAAAATAAACACCATAAACCCCTGTAAAATTAATACCAACTGACAAAGTAGCTCTTACTTGTCCTGAACAACCACATCTCCTCCTGCAGTATCCCAGGCAGCTCATCTCCAGTTCTACCCCAGTTGGAACCACCCTGTGTCCCCTCTCATCAGCCTTCCCTCCAGGTTTGAAGTTTGCCCAGTGTGAGGCTGCCAAATTCTTTGGGAACTGTGCTCAGCCCCACGTGCTGTAACCATCCCTGGCATGGGGGGTTTGGCTTAGCTCCAAAGGGAACAGGGGTGTGAAAACTGTCCTGGTCCTGGGAGCGGACAGGCCTACTTGACAGGTTAGAGCAACAGAGAGCTCCTCAGGGCTGTATAATATTTCTTTCTGTCTATCTCTCAATCTTTGTGAAGACAACATCTGTGAAGGACTTGGTTATTGTGTCTTATATTTCTATGAGCCATAGAAAAAGCAACAACAGAAAGTTTCTCTGTGATAGTTGAGTCTTGCTCTAAACTCCCGGTTGAAAGCGGGATTATGGAATTACTATGTCTGGCCTCTACCTAGCTATCTAAGGAAACAAGGAGAAAAAGAATAGCTTCACAGTGACTTTACTAATTTATAATGACCTCCATGTAGGGAGAAGAGGGCAGTGGAATATACAGGAATCAGGTTTCTAAACAGGCTAAGCACCTGCATTGCTGTCATGTGCTCTACATTACTGATGTCATTTAAAGCGGGTCAGGAATCCCCAGTCACCAAAAACAACTCTGGGTAAAGAACTGGGGTGGGATGGTAGAAAAGAGCTGCTCTCAGAGCTGGTACCTGCGTGTGAGTGCGGTGCTTGCACAGCAAATGTGTTAATGCAATAGTGACTCAAAGCGTGTCTGTTGTTAAGCCCACAGCAACCTGCCACAGCTCTGAGAATGTGTTTTCAGTTCCCTCGTTCATTGTTGGTTACATGTTTTTCCCCAGTTGACCAGAAAAGAAATGTTTTCCAGGCTATAAATGAATTAAATCGGAGAACAATTTTTGTGCTTTAGGGATCAGGAAGAAAGTGTTTGAAATTTAAAAAGTAAGAAACCAAACGAAACCAAACAAAAAACAACATAAAACCCCAGCAGTTTTGCTGTGGTCTGTCTGGAAGCACTGGCCCCAGAGCCTGTTTGTTGTTACTCTCAGCACCTTAGAGGGATGGGGGTAGTTGCGTGCAGGAGCACAAAACTTGCTTTAGTACTCCCTAGTGAAATGCGCTTGCTCTGGGTGCTGCCCACAAAGCAGCTCCTTCAGCACCTGTGGAATCGTAACAACCTGAGAGACACAAAGGTGAACCACTTTGTAAGCAAATCAATTTTAGTATTCCCAAAGAATTCTGGTATCTTTATTGAAACTTTGTTTTGCCTGACTTTTACCCTGCTGTCACAGGGAAGCACTTTGTGTGTGTGTGTAAATAGAAGACACATGTTCTGTAAGTTCTAAAATTTGGAATAGAGGTGGAGGGTTTCTGACCAATACTGGAGTATTTGACTTCAAAAATTGTGGTTGGTTTTTTTTTTTTCTTCTATTAAACACTGATGAGTTGCTGCACTCTAGTGGCTGTTTAATAAAAGTCCTGGGCAATGTCAGCTGCCGGAGATTAATTTCACTTGGCCTCAGGAAGCTTCAACTAGCTTTCATACGTTCTATTTTATTTAATAAAGTGAATGGAGCCAGACTCTTTTCAGTGGTTCCCAGTGACAGCACGAGGGGCAATGGGCAGAAGCTGGAACACGGGAAGTTCCATTCAAATATGAGAAAAAATTTCTTTCTGGTGAGGGTGACAGAGCACTGGAATGGGTCCCAGGGAGGGTGTGGAGTCCCCTTCTCTGGAGACCTTCAAGCCCCACCTGGATGCAGTCCTGAGTGATGTGTTCTGGGCAATGCTGCTTTAGCAGGGGAGTTGGACTAGATGATCTCTAGAGGCTCCTTCCAACTCTGACAATTCCATGATTCAGTAATTCCCTCCATTTTTGCAGGCAGCACTGGAGGTAGCAATACAAAGCCAGCTCTGCTAGTATTAACAGACACAAAGACAAGTGTCTCAAGGAGCCTGCAGAGGTGAGAGGCTGGTATCTCTTGCTCCTTTGGGAATGACACGTTGAAATGGCTGGAGGAGAGTCACGCTGGCCTGGGGCCAAGTGACGATGGCCTGCTGGGCAGAGCTAGGGAGAAGATGAGGTCCTCCAGATGCTCCTCCTGTTCTCCTTTGTGTGTTTGGTTTGACTGGGGGTGGAGGGGTTGGAGTTTTGATGTTTATTTTTACTATTATTAATTGCTCAAACCTACTGATTAGCACAGGTTTATTTTTATTTTTATTGCAAAACACAGACTGTTGATGAATGAGAAAAAGGCTGAGATTGCCTCCCCTAATTTGCATTATTTCAAGGATCAGTCCTTTCTGTGTCTTGGATTCATTTATTTCTCTAGATCTTCTTTCCTTCACCTCAGTAGCTTTCAACTCAGAGAGTGACACCAGCACCCTGTAGAGCAGGGATGACTGGGTGCTGCCTGTGTCTTCATTTGTCCCTGGTATGAACGATTGAACAACTCCTTTACTGCCTTGTCAACAAATAGGAATGTTGACTAAAGCTATGGGGCCTCTACAGTTAGAGTGTTTGTTTCTATAACATTTTAAAATGCCCTGAAAACACGTAGGCTGTCTCTCATCTGACTGTCTGGGAAACGTGCTGTTTGGACGCAGCAGATGAGACAAGGACTCATCAACACAAGTATTGCGGTGGGACCTTGCTGCCCTAAACACCAGCTCCTGTTCTTTCCATTGCTTGGGCTATTGCTTCCAGCCTCTATCCTCCCTTCCTCTGTCTCCAGCATAATCACAGAATGGTTGGAGTTGGAAGGGACCTTAAAGATCACCAAGTTCCAACCCCCCTGCCATGGGCAGGGACACCTCCCACTAGACCAGGTTGCTCAAAGCCCCATCCAGCCTGGCCTTGAACACTTCCAGGGATGGGGCATCCACAACTTCTCTGGGCAACCTGTTCCAGTGTCTCACCACCCTCACAGTAAATAATTTCTTTCTACTATCTAATCTAAATCTTTCCAGCCAAGTGGAAGGGTTTGTCTCTGCTGCTCTGTTGCCTGCTTCTGGGCTCAGACAAAAGAGGAGGACATGGTGGCCTGGGAGGTGGTTTCTGGATGTTGTCTCCTACCTTTCAACCAACTAGTCAATGTCTCATTTCCTAAAGATGCAAAGGGAAGCTCTGAAGTGCTTGTGAGGCACACTTGATCTCCAGCAATGTTGGGGCCTTTTTAAAAATGTATTTAATCCTATTATCCTGGCAGCTCCTCCCATGGAGTCGTGTTGACATCAGAATAAAGCTGCAGCTGCAGTCAGATGTGACAGAATTTCACCCTACATTTTTCTTCCCCATCTTCCTTCTCAGTGGGGGGCAGGAAAAAATTAGTTGACTGTAGCACAGAGTCTGGGCTGTATTTGAAGGGGAATTCCACGATTTCAGGCCAAATAAAACAACTAGAAAACACGGCTACATACCCTTGGAAAAACTATTAACAATGATTTGAGAAGAAAAAAAATAAATTGACCTGTTATAACAGACACTTACCAATCTGTACTGAACAGCAGAATTGAAAAAAATAATAATCTTAGGGAATTGGATACAGAGGAATGATCATTACCGTTCCGTTCTGGTACCCAAATGGGTGCTGTTCCTTTTCATGCTGCACCGGCAGTAAAGGAGAGGGAGTCGTTATTTCTACATTTAACACTTGTACATTTTTATTTAGTTAAATCAGCCATTGTACACATTGCAGCTATGTATTGTTAGTGTTGTATTTTTTTTTTTTTTAATTTTTAACTAATACATGCCCTCATAGATATATTCAATTAGTGTTATCACCATGGGAACAAGATGCTGATTCGTCAACTTAAAATTCACTTCTTCTCACAGTATTCAAGTTCTTTGATAACACAGCAAAAAATCAAAATAAGAGGTGAATAACCATTATGTTGTTACACAGAACATCATCTGCACCGCAAATAACACAACAGAAATGCATTTCTTCAGAGCCCCATCCTTGAAGATCATCCTGTGCTGTCTTCGACGCTAAGGAAGCCATGATGCCTTGTGAAATGTTTCATCATGGGTCTTCTTCGGTTTGGCTGCCAAAACACTTTTTGGGGGGTGGGGGTTTACTGGTGTTCTTTTTTGTTGTTTGTGTTTTTCCTGCCTGCCAAAAAAAGGTGTTAGCATGGCACCTCGGGTTCTTTTGCCTCCAGGAAGCCAGAACTCCCAAGATGTTTCCATGCTTTTGGCATCGTTACCTTAATGAGGAAGTGCCCTTGTTCTGAGCACTGAGTGAGTCATTAAAAAGAAACCAAACAACCCTATAATCACAGAAGGTCAGATAAGCTTGGAAAAGAGGAGAGGATTCGTTTTACTCTGGGTTTTGAGTATACTATTAAAAAAAAAATCAAATAGCTGGTTAAAAACATTTAGTTAGTGTGTGTGTGTGTTTGTATAATATATGCTAAAACACTACCGAGCTCCCTCCGTTAAATATTAAGGTACAGGACACCCAAAACATCAGATTTCTATGTTCCCTTTTTTGAAAATAAAAGTGCAGACATGCCACCATGGTTTTCAAAGGGTTGGTTTAGAAATATATATATTTATATATTATATTTAGATAGATAACAAAATATGAACAGAAACTGGCTTTCAAGGATTGTGAGCACTTTCTCTTTAAAAAACGCTTGATTGGAAGATAAAAACTGCTCGCTCAGTGCTAAGAGGGCTGACAAGCTGAATGATTATAGGAGGGTTTGGTTTTGACCTTCAAATGCCACATGCATGTATCGGATAAGAGGCAATCTTGATAAAACACGGTGAATTAATTACTCTCCTTGTATAGTGGGTAAGTCTTTCTCCCATAGTTATCTACAGTGCAGTGGCCAGCAGGAAGTACCACCAATAAGACAGTGTGGTTTGCTAAGCAGTGATGAAAACAGGAAACTACTGTAGTTATAATTGTTTAATACACCCTGCCACATGTCCAGATCTAAAAGATTTTAATACCGTATGCAAATGTGCCTTAGATATAGCTGCTAGCAAGTTGGTTACCTAATTGGGTTTGGTTTTGTTTTTTGTTTTTCTTTTTTTTTCTGGAAATCTTTAAGTGGCTCTCCGAAGGTCTTAGAAGTGTTAGTGGCCACAGTCAGCTGCTGCTTCGCCAGAACAGCTGAATTTCCAGGTTTTCAGCCTGACTCTTAGAGCCTTTAACTATAATAGATCCCTAAGCTGGAAGTCTTACGGATGCAGGAGATCTGCAGTGCTTCCTCCTCAGTCACTCTGTGTTTGCAGTCGATTGTGTTAACGTTATTTTAGTAATTGCTCTTCAGCAGTGTCAATAGACCTTGTAATCCATGATGCTAACTGGAGTCATAGGCAGTGTGTTCTCCGCAGTCTTGTAAGTCCAAATACTCTTGCTATATACAGTTTACATGTTAACTCCCTTTTTATGGTGCATGTACATAGTCACTTGAAGAGGCCTGTCGATGAAGTTGGCTTGACGAACGCAATTTCATGAAGCTAGTGCAGAAGCAAAGGAACAGCGAGAAGTGACGATGCTGACAACTTCCCAGTACAGCACAAAGACGACGATTCGGTGGATAAACCATCCTGGATGAAGGATGCTATCTTTGGTCACAAATTAGCTTACAGGGTAAAAAATAACAAAACCTCAAAATCAAATACAGGGAAAGGGGGTGAGGAGGGGGGGCGGGGGAAGAAATGAATTCACTGCGTCTGCACGAGTAGAAATGGCAGTGTCTTCCAGTGATTATGTAGGTAATAATGTCTACACCTAGAGAAGATGAATGCTGCACACGGGATGGATGGTTATGTGGTGGTGTTGAGGGGTGGCAGCTTCTCACTTCGCCTCCTCTTTCCAGTCCTCTTTGCAGAAGTGTCTAAGAAGCTGCTGGAGGTCATGTTGGAGGTCATCCTGTGGTAGTGCTTCTGGTGTGTCTTCCAGCTCTTCTATGTGAACGTGTTTTCCATACTGATCCTTCATCACAGTCCTCTTCTGCGTGCTGGCTTTACTTAGTGTTGTCCTAAAACAAAATAAATGAGACAACTGTCTTTATGGCCCACAGTTCCTGAAGGTTTTAAAGGAAATGCTCATTTTCAGCTGCTGTTTTAAGGCTTTTTCTTTTAAAATAACATGGTAAGAACTGTAGCTGACAGTTGAAGCCAGCTTCTGAGGTCAGGTATTTGTTAGCCATTCTGAATACAACACACACCACTGTTTTAATTGGATTTCATAATGTAAACTAATAGCAATTATCTACACACACTGATTAAGCATACAGTTTTAGATGCCCAGCAAAAACCATGCTGTAACACACAGACATGCAACCTGTGTTGAAATTCACACAAGACCTTCCTATTCATTTTTCAAACAATTATTTCTGAACAAGTCTTACTTCTGACAGCCAGTAAAACTACTTCTGTGGTAATCTAGTGTCCTAAACTGTTCTGTTAAGTACTCTATACCTCATGGGAACCATCTTGCTCTACTAGTCAGAAACTTAAACCTCACCGAGTCCCTTCCAGATCTAGGCAAATAAATGTAGTTGTTCTAGGACAGCTGGGTGTCTCTTATTTAGCCTTACCCAGAAGCCAAATTTTTGATCACTGTCCTTGAGAGAGGACCATGGGAAGCCAAGCACACTCAGAAATTCCTGTGTGCTCATCCAGGAATAGCTTAATCTTTATCAGACAGCTGACACTTCTTAATTTAACCCACATGACCACCAGATCCCTCCGTTGCATGGAGCACTTTGACAAGAATGCTCACCCTTCACCCAAAAGCAGATGCAGCAGGTCCCCTGGATCTCAGCATGCCCTTGTGACACCATCCCACCAACTGAAACTGGTTCTACAGCTTATTGCAATTAGGCAGAGTTTGGTCAGGATGCTCTTTCATATGCTAACATTGGCTTTACTGCCCCAAATGGCCATTCAACTGATCAGAAATAAAAGGAGTGTAGAAAGGGGAGTAGAAGATACCTGCTTTCCATATACTTGGCTCAAGTTGTGTGTGGTAGGAATGAACACTCTTACTGTACTACAGTAGCTTTTTTCTTGCTCCCAAACATTTTCCAGTCTGCCCTGCCTCATTCTTCATAAGGCCCAACTGTGACATGCATATATCTATATCTATTTATCTCACTCTCTCTCTCTCCATATATCCTCTCATCTATTTTGATGTTCAAATTATCAGAGTTAACTAGCATGAAAAAAAAAAATCTTTGAAGTAACCTTGCTTAATACTGTTAACTGTAAATCCTGCTGCTATTCTTGTGTCGCTTCCTGTGAGGTCAGCTCGGCAGCGATACCCCTTTTGCACTGGCTCTAGCCAGGATGCAGCTCACTGTCTTCACAGCAGCCTGTGCAGAGCCCTGTGTTCCATCTGGGTCTCAACCAGTGCTGGTAACAGTCCAATGCTTTGGCTACTGCTCTTTTTTTCCCCACCGTCCCTTCCAGTGAGCACACTGGGGGTGGGCAAGAGACCAGGAGGGCACACAGCCAGGACAGCTGCCTGAACTGGCCCAGGGGATATGCCAAGCGATATAGAATCACACTCAGCAATAAAAACTGGGGTTAATGGAAAAAACTGGGGAGGTTGAGAGGTTCAATCTTCCAATGCAACCATTGCTCAATGACTGGTTGGGTATCAATCTGCTTGTGGGAGGTGGTGAGTGATTGCCTCTGCATCACTTGTTTGGTTGTCCTTCCCTACTGTCTTCATTCAACCCATGAGTTTTCTCACTGTTACTGTTCCTATTCTCCCATTCCCTGGTGGGAGAGGAGGGATAGGAAGCAGCTGTGTGGTGCTTGGCCACAGTGAGCCCACCACACCCCTCTTCACCCAGACTTTCCAAATGAACATAGACCTTCCTGGTGCATATGCCCCTTCCTGTACCAGAACGTTAGTAAAAATCTTTAGTACTTTTGGAAATAAAACTCAAGATGTTACTGCCAGTGGTTTCACTTCAAACACTTGCTTAAACCCATTCATTTATTATTAGTTTGTTAATCCTTTTCTAGTAACAGTTCATTGACGTGCCACGCCAAACCTTTTAATAATTGATCCGTCCTCTTTCATGATTTCTTTCTCTACTAAAGTGGGGAGTTTGACTTTCATTTGGTTGCCTGTATAGCTCAAAGCCTCAAATTAAAACATAAACTTTGAATTAAAACCTAGGACACAAGATAATTGTTCTTCATGCCTTAGTGCTTTATATTAATATATAAATAATATATATTATTTATATTCATGAAGTTGAAAGCTGAGAAAATGATGAATAAACAAGTTAAAGAAGCATCTGCCTGCTAGTTGCATCCTTTCAAGTATTCCTCAAAGGTACAGATCAGGTATTGTTTTTGAATAGGACAGTTTTATTTCACTAATAACTCTACTGAAGCACATCTTGGTACTTTTTTTTCAACTGTGAAGCAGTCCAACTCAACTCCTTGCAAAACTTATCCTTTTCATCTGTTTATGACAGCTGCTACAGCGTCCTTTTTTCCTGTCATAGAAAATACTCTTTCTTTTATAGCTGCTCCCACTGCCCGTTCTCAGTGCAGAGACAGCACACATAGAAATGATGGGTGATACTTCTGAGCCCCAACTGTACTGAAAGGGGAGAAACAGGGAATGGAGCCCAGCAAACTTTTCCACAAAATATCTGCTGTTACTAATACTTCATAGAAAACAGAAAACCAGGCAGCATTTTTGTTTCCCTTCTGACTCTATACGGATTCGTCTGTGGTATCTTCTGCAGGTTTCTTGATTTCATACACTAGAAGCTGCAAGCTGGGAAAAAAAGTGTTATTTCCCAAGCCATTTCTTTGAACCTCTATGTGACAGTTTTTGCTGCTTTGCCACTGATTTATAACTACTGTACTTAAAGCCTCCATGGGTATTTTTAGAACCTTAAAATGTTTCATAGCTAAATCTGTAATTTTAGCTTCCCACACATACACATGCTTTATATAGTAATCTTTTTGTAGCGTGGCTGAGGATAACAACGTAGGTTCATACTCGGTAGATGAGTATGATGCTCCATCAACAAAACTTGGAATAGAATAGAGTTTTTCCCCAGGTGTGCTGTGACATTTCTTTTAATATTTGTATTTAAAAGGCATTTTTACCTCTTCAAAGTCCTCTTTGGCTGACGGAAGATCAGTAGCTAAGCTAGCATCCCCCAGGTGTTTCTCCATTCTCTCTCCTTGCACTACAGTGGTCTTTATGACTTTGCTGACCTTCCGGCCTTCCACTGGCTCAGACTGGAATTTGGAGGCACTAGGCAAAACAGCAGGCTCAGACAGGGTCACCTGTAAGTTAAGAAAGCAGAAGTATACTGGATATGAATTATGTAGTGAATACTAACAAAGCTTTTAATTACTCCATTATTCTTTCTTAATCATGCCCATAGAGAAGAAGAACACAAGAATTGTCTCACTTTCTATTTGCACGCGTCAAAATAGAGAGTGTACATTCCCAGTACTCTACAGTTCCAGAAGGAGACATTCTAAGACAGCAGGAAAAGCTCTGGGTAATCTATTCTGCAGAGAAGCTTCACCTGGCAGGGTGAAAACTGCTTCTGGAACCTGAACTAGCCTGAGGGCAGCGGGGATACTGCTGCCGTCCACCACACCACGGGCTGCCCTGTTGGAGTTACTGGAGTTACACCAAGTAACAAGTGGACCTCTTGCTGTGAATCCATGCTATATTCACACAGGTAGTACGAGTTAGTGGTATCAGCCCCTATCTTAATTTTAAGATAATCTCCTGCAAAATGAGTCACACTTGTAAAACCAAGGAACTCTTACAGAATATTAGAATGCCATGGGAAAGTGACAAACATGATCTTATTTGGCAAAATAAGAATTTAGTGTATACGGGCTCCATATGATAAAAGTAGTTCTGCTGCGGTCAACTAACTAAAGAAAATCACTGTTTTCTCGTTACCTTACTCTTAGGGAATTAATTTTAATGATTAATTCCAGCAAGAGAGAATTACACTCTTAGCATTTCTAATGACTGCTTATTAAATGTTGCTTTCAAGGGCAGTACTGCTGAAAGCAAGCCCTATTACTAGCTTGTGACCCTCTGTCACAACCTAAATTTTGCTGACACAAATGTCTGTAGGGCTATGTGGAGAACTAAGGCAGGAAAAGATAAACTGAAAGACACTTACCTTTTCAGGCTGTTTTTTCTTTTTAATTACCTGGCACTACAAACAGTTTGCATGAAAGTAATACTTGGTTTTTTAGCCCCTTCAAAGCAAATAACACACCAGTAATTTAAACCTGCTATGACTGTATAGTGTTAGAAGGGCTTAGTTTTAGAAACATAGAGAATATCAGATTATTTCATTACAACATTAACTTATTTTCTTGTTAGAATAAGAGGTATAACAGCACATACAGACTTGCCATTTATCTTAGTACAAAGCTGCTTTCTTTATGAATTTGGTACTTCTCATCAATCACAGAATCTGCATCCTGACTTATTTTCAGGGAAAACCACCCTCTTTCCCTGCCCACTTGCCCATCCTCTGTCTTTTCCCTTTCTTTATTCCGAGGCTTTTCCATCTGCAAGAAAACTTTTTTGAAGTATTGTTCAAAACTGAGTAGCGCTGGCAAGAGTAAGATGTAGTTACTAAGTACACTGCAGGTGTTCTGCTGCTCTGTGCCATCGCAAGGGAAGTAGAAGCTCTGACCTCTGACTGCTCACTGTCGCTCTTCAGCACAACCCGTTTTACAACTTTGGAGTAGCCATCTCCTTCTTCAACAGTGACAGGGTTTTGTGGCGTTCCTTGCATCAGGACTTCCTCTTTTTCTGTGCCATCTGGAGAAACGTATCGCCGGATGACCTTTCTAGTGACCTGCAGGAATGAAATAAGAGTTTGGTCCCAAAAGAATTAACGATAACATATCCCTTCTTATTCTCTACATAGTATTTTCTATGCAAGAGGTATTTTTCCTATACAGGAAAACATGGTGTAGTGTTTTAATCTTTAAGACATATACTGAAAATAACCTGCAAGTTGATGCATTCACCCTACTTGGGTTACTACACAGCAAAGCTTCCATAAACTTACTTCACAAGTGGGCACAATACAGATATTGGAGTGACCCTTTAAAGCAGTAGTTACTATTAGGAAAAGAGGGATAGTATTTTGGAGAGAAAACCTACTTTATAACTGCGCAACTGCTAGAAAACAGCTTTGGACTGGTATTTTCAAAAAGGCTTGTGAAAGCAAGAGTTTAGCAGCTTGGCTACCAAGTGCTTAGAACTAGATTCACAGAGTGACTTGGACATCACATTGTAACACTGATGGCACTAACCACTGCTGGACTAGCGAGCTGGAATTAACCTCGGTAAGAGATGAATCTGATGCTTAAGATTTCTAGGCACTGGCAGGCCAAACAAAGAGGAGGAGAAGAGAACAACAGGGTTTGAGATGAGATAAATTTCTCAGGAGGACAGGTATGCATCCCTCTGAGGATGAACCTGAGCTGTATGTGTTTGTACACTTTTCCAGCCCCTTTTGATAAGGTAACATTAAGCTGTTTATCTCCCTCCCCCTTCCTTCAAAAGCTTATTTGCTGTGATGCTCAATCAGGCTGTGTCACGTGTATTTATTTAAGAATCACAGAAGCAGAATTAATGGACTCCCAGACACAGACCTACCCAGAAGAATACAGTCATGCTCACTTTTGCCCAGGAATATTTGGCTGGAGTTGCTTATTATAATATGAATTCAAACAGCCTCCAGAGACATGCGATCCAGCCGAGGGGCTATGATGTTTTCTTGGGAGACAGAAGATTGAGTTCGCCACCAGGGGAAGTTGGCCAGGTCCTAGACCAGTTCTCTAAGCACTGCTAAAGCAAGGAGCACAGGATTTCCTCACCCACTTCCATGCTGTGCAGAATTCACTTTTATAAGCATGGTCTGAAAATGCTTATTTTATGAAGCCATCACACAAATAACTACTTTCTATATTCTTTGTGCTGTAAAAACTGAAGTGTACATACTGATGCAAAATTTAGGTACCTGGTCAGGCACAGTTGAGTAGAGATTATGAAGATCTAAAGTTTGGATTTAGGTGACTCTTGCAGACCCAGCCCTTCATTAGTTTCATTGATACAAGCAAATATGATCTTAGATAAAATTGTTGTGGTGTGTTTTTTTTGGTGATTTTTCTTTCTTAAGAAGACACAAACTTTTTCTCAGAGATGGGGGTCTATTTTCACCAGCTTTAAGTTGGAAAATTAACAAAATACGTCAGGTGAAGTTATAAACTGTAACAGAGAATGAACTTGTGCATCAAAATAATTCTTCAAACAGAAATTCCGGTTCCTTCCATGCTCTACTCTTAAACATCATGCCCCTTCACAAAAGAAAATTTGGTGTGTATGTGGATGTATTTATCCTTCCTTTTCCAGCATAGTAAGAAGGTAGGGGCATAACTGACAATACCTTCTTCACCACTATGTGGCCGTGTTCATCTGTATATTGCTCTTCTGTGACTGTTTCTGGTGGCATTTCAGGCATACTATCAGCCTGTATGACAAAGAACAAAGTTTTACAAAGCAAGGTTTTCATGTAGGTGACTTTAAATAAGGAATTTTAAAACAGGTTAATTGGTTAAAAAAAAAAATGAAAAAAACCCCAAACAACTGAGGAATGTTAGAAAAAATTGTTCTGCAAATAAATACTTTGGCAAGCAACAAAAAGTTATGTCACAACAGACAGGCAAATATATGTTAGTTGATCATGTTGTCTATGGGATTGAGAAGTCTTCATCCTCCTCTTATGGAGGCATCTGATGGAATTTAGAGTTGGGTTAACGGTACTACTAGAACTGATTTCAAGTAAAGGTGTTGGAACAGTTTATCCAACACCCATGCGTTATTCAAGAGCATTCCAGCTTCAGGTGCAACACCAGTGGTCTCAGCAGCATGCCCAAAGGTGGTGCCAGGGCCCAGTCACCACAGGCTCGTGCAATCTTTCAACACTTGGTACCTGAATAATCACCCGGCGACGAACGACCCTGGTAGTGACCATCTCATCCTCGTCCGAGCTGATCTCCAGCTCACCTAACTCCTCCGCTAACTCCTAGTGGAAGCATGGAAGCAGTGCTCTGTCGCAGGTGGTACTAGCAGTACTTACAGGTTCCGTCTTGTTTTCATCTAAAACTTCACTTCTGAAGATTTTTGCTTTTAGGATTTTGGGCCTCTTACCTGACTTTAATCTATGAAACACTGATGGGAGGTTTTGGCCACTTGACTATATGGTAGCTGTTCATTAGCATATTGAAAAAAGAAGGATGAATCTTTTTAACTAATTCTATAGGATACTTCTAGTGGTCTTAGTGCTTAAGGTGCAGGCCAGGGAGAAGCCTGAAATTTGTGGTATGACACCATTGCAGGTGGACTAAAAGATATAACTAAAGCCTTTTAATCCTATATACCAGGAAGTACGTAACACAGCATATAGACAGTAGGACTGAAGAGTTTTAACTTGAGGACAACGTATCAATAACCTTGGCACTGGAAAGATCAACAAAAGTTAGTAACAAGCGCTGAAGTTCTCTCTCCTGCATAAGGAAGAATTAAAAATTTAAATGAAGAAGACAGAAGGCAAAGAGAAGCTGAAAAGAACTACTTGGGATATATCAACAGTATAAAAGCAAAAAAAAAGGAAAATAAATAAGGGGTTTTGTTTCCTTTTGGTGGTGCTGGCTGTTGTTGTTTTACTTTAATAAAGAAGAACTGGAAGGGAAAAAAAGTACATTATCTGTGAGAGCAGCCTTTCCTACAGCAGCCACCGAATTACATCCTGTTGTAGCTAATCTTTCAACTTCTAAGTTATCCTACACATTTTATATTGAACCTTTTCCTGAGATCCCAGAGGCAGAAACTCTCCATTCTAGCGTTGGTACATTTGGCAGTGTAAACAGCAAAGAAAGATGAGCGTGTTTCTAGCTGAATGTCAGAACAGGAAACAATTCCTCCTTAAGAAGAACTGTGCTTTCTCCTCTCTAACTTAACTGATAACACTAGTTTCCTGCCCAATTACACCTTCTCCTTTTCTTCCACTTAGAACAGGTGAAGAAAGCTGTGTATTATTAAACTTTCATCTGCCAAGTAACGTAAATTCCCCACTAAAAGGCTTACAGTTGCTTTGGTTCATTCCCTTTTGATGCCTTCCCTTCTACAAACATTGCAATAAGGTTCCTTTGTCTTACACAACCAATAACCTACCTCACTGAGTTTTTCTTCTTCTCCATCCCCTGCTTCCATTTCTCTTTACTGCCTGTATGCTACAAGAACACCATTCTCAAGTTCTCTTCTTCCAGTGCATCCTTACTACTCTGCAACATACATCCTGCTGCCTCTTGTCCATCTCACTTTATTTTTCATGTCATTCTTCATGCTGCTCTGCGCTAGTCTTGCCTTTCATCATAAATTTTTAACATTATTATTTTGTCTTTCATTACATCTGTTTGTCAGCTTTCACTTGTACACGGTTTGTTTCTGCACCTGTGTTTTACACTAATTGTCCCTCACATGCATGGAGATAACTGTCACAGACCAGAGGACAAATAAGGGTAGCAGAAGCAGAATTACAGTCTAGACTTCAGGATCTGGGGTTCATTTCAGCTTTGAAAACCTCTATACAAATGACTATAGCTAGCCCTTATAACCACAGACAAAAGGAGAAAAGACTCAGTTGCAGATGGGGATTAGTTAGGGCAATTAAAAATATTCTCATATTAAGGAATGAGACATAAAACTTGTTCTGTTGTGTAAATTGCTTTGAGGCATAGTTGTTATTTACCTTTTCTAAAGATTCCTCTTCGTAGCCTCTTCCAAGCTTTTCTGCCTGGTCATCAGTTGACTCTACTATCACTAGGCTAGTTCTCCTTGGAGAGAGGTCATCCTGGTGGATTTGGGGGTCCTCAGGCTCTTGGATGATGGGAGAGTCACCTCTCTGAGCAGATGACGGGGGCCGGGGGGATGTTTTTTCTTGCTCTTCCTTTGCCGCACTGAAGTGTGCAGATTTCTCATTTGCTGCTTTTCCAGTTACTGGTGCTGTGGACTGCTCTGTTCCAGGAGCTGTGACACTGGGAATTACAAGTTCAAGGGCAGTTACTACTATGCAGTGCTTTCCAGTTTACATTAATGGAACATTATGCATGGGTTAAATATTGTTATGTCATCTGTTCTCTAACAAAGTCTAGAAATAACTGATACTCCTTGACAGTAACTACTGAGCACTCTGGCTAGGAATCCTTTGCATCTTTCTGACCCAAGAAAATCTCCAAAAGCATGTCCAAACATTGCACCCAATTCTGCAAAGCTTGGACTTAGTATAGGATTTGTGTGTGCTTTGCTGACACTTGCACCCTCCTAAATCCACATATTACCCATTATTTTTGGGGGAAAAGAGACCAGACCACTACAGTTGGATGTGAATCAACTTACTGGCTATACAGCCACAGGTGAGGACAGACCAACTATATGTAGAATTGTGGAGAATTACCAAACAGAAATGTAGTAGGGAATCTTATTTTTGTTTGCAATGTTATTTTTACTGTTGAACATTGCTATGATTTAGTTGCTGCTGCAAGTTATTTAAATGCATTATTTCATAAGTTATCATATAAAAAACATAAATGTGTCCTGTTTTGAGGTAAAACAGAACCAACTCGCTGTTCAGAAATTTTACTTTTTTAGCTGGGCTTCTTCTAACTAACTAAACTCTGAAATTAACTGCATATTGTTCAGAAACTGTTCTCTCTCACAGTGATAAGACCTGATCACACAAAGGAATGGTGCAGAGAGGCCCTTGCTGATACTTATTGCTAGAACAACCAAGGTCAGGTAATTTTGTTATTTGCCCTGTTGGAGGGTCGGAAGCGGAAAAGCGTCAAGGGGTCACACCTGCAGGGAGAAGTGGACAGGACAGGTGACCCAAAACTGACCATCTGGGGTATTCCATCCCATCTGCATCATGCTCAGTATAAAAGCTGAGGGACCAAAGGGTCAACTCTTTTTCTTTGATGGCCGACGTCTGAGGAGGTCCTTGTGTGTTTGTCTGCCTTTGATCCTGATCCGAGCATTCCTGACTCCAGATCTGGAATCCAGTTCCTATCGATCACTGAGTCCAGTCTAGGACTTTTCCTGATGCCTGCTGGTGACATGATCGTCATCCCAGGAGCTTCAAATGGTTTTTATATAGTGCACCTATATCCTTATTTTCTTCCCTTTTTTTTTTGCTTGTTTTAATTTTAGTAATACTACTTTATTAAAGTAATTTAGTTCATTTGAAACTCCTAAATCTCCTTATCCTCTTCCTCTCCCTTCTTTCTGCGGGGAGGAAGGGCCATCTGTCAGTCTGGTTTTGGTAATTTTGGCTGAAACCACGACAGAAGGTAATACTTATATTAAAGCCTGTGTGCATGCAATATTTTTCTTTTGCTTATGGGTGAATAATAGTGACTTCAGATATGAAGCTGTCATCTAATTGAGTTTTATCAAATAACCTTATAACTCTGATGCTAGCTTGAAAAGGTTCACTTCTGATTTGCACTGACTGTGAGAACATTAGCCACTTCACCAACTAGAATCTTCTTTTGAGGTTGACTTTTCTCTTTTCAGGTATTCAGGTAGAATCCAAGAATCATAGAATACCATGTTGGGAGTGACCTCAAGGATCATCTGGTCCAACCTTTCTTGGCAAAAGCATGGGCTAGATGAGATGTCCCAGCACCCTGCCCAGCTGAATCTTAAAAGTGCCCAATGTTGGGGAATCCACTACTTCCCTGGGGAGATTATTACAGCGGTTGATTGTTCTCATTGTGAAAAAAGGTCCTCTTGTGTCCAACTGGAATCTCCCCAGGAGGAACCTGTACCCATGTTCTCTATTCTTTTCCATGTGACTCCTTGTAAAAAGGAAGTCTCTGTCTCTTTTGTGGCCACCCTTTAAATACTGGAACACAGTGATAAGGTCTCCTCTGAGCCTTCTTTTCTTGAGCTGAACAAAGTGAATTCTCTCAGCCTTTCCTCACACGGCAGGCTTCCTCGTCCTTTGATCATCTTGGTGGCCCTTCTCTGGACCTTCTCCATCCTGTCCACATCTTTTTTGCACAGCAGGGCCCAAAACTGAACAGAGTATTTCAGGAGTGGACTGACAAACCAGAATATCAAAACTGATTACAGATGGCGGGAAGAAAGAAACATAATCCTTTTTAGGTTCTTTTCAAGTTCCTTTCCAAATGAAATCAACCCCACTGATGGCCCCAGACCAGAATTCAAGGCTTTGCTGTGTGGATGATGAAATCTATACTTTATCATGTGTTGTTCCTTTAAGTACTTTTGTCTTGTCTGTATAAAACCTTGCTTTTGTTCCTTTGGCCATCTGAAATTTATTTTAAAAAATCTAATTCCCAATATGTGGTTATGAGTTTGGTAAGTAATGATTAACTTGAAAAATTTTTGTCTACATTGAAAAAGCCATCCTGAAGTTGAAGAAAGGCCCCTCTACTGTTAATTCCATTAAGCTTAACATTAGTTGTCATCTAACATATGAAAAATATACACAGTTTGCAACCTACATTATTCCTCTTTTTTTTTTTCATATCTACTAGACTAGAATATCGCTTTGTGTTCACAGTGACAAGAAGATTTTCGCTCTGAACCCTTAAGGCTTACTCCACATTGAATAAAAAGTCAAACCTGCAGTAGGAACTAATGTGCTGGTGCGTGCAATTGGAGGAAAGTTCTAGTGAGTTCATTTATTTCAAAGAAAACTGTAAAATTTTATTAGACAGAGAAAAGATAATCCACATAGATCTCATTCTGGTCTTTTGACACTTACAAGTATTCATGTTGTGAAGTAGATGTTTTTTCTGGCACATCTTGGGGTTTCCCTGAGAATTCAGCTTCTACTTGTTCCTTATGTGCTTGTCTCAGGAGCTCAGCCATTGATGCTTCTGCCTCACTCCTGGGAGTACAGTCCTGAAAAGGAGAATAACTGACAGACACGTCTTCCTCAGAGACAATGGGAGGGTGTTCAGTTGGCTCACTGTCTTTAGATATTCTATGTTGTTCATCTTGCTTATGTCTTGAACTGTACAGCTCTTCTTGCAGTACAGAAAACCCTTTAAAAAAAAAAAAGAGATGAGAAATGTCATTACAAATCTTACTAGGATGCATGAAGTCCTTTTTATTCCCCACGTGCATTTAAATCCCCTGGATGGGAAACATTACTTGAAATTTTTAGACATCTTGAGTAGGAGAGGACAAAACCTCTCCTAGAAGCTGAAGGAACACTGGATTACCGCTACTATTGCCAAACAGAGAATCTTGACAGTAACAGGCAAAATAAAATTTACCCAGAAATTTAGCTAGAGTAAACCCTCAAAGTATGAAAGAAGATCCATAACATTTTTTTGAGCAGATTAGGTCAGGTTTTATTGATGTTTTCCCCCATCGATTATTTATCTACTTATGCAAAAAATAACTACGCAAGTATGGACAATGAAATTCATGAAGGATTAGGTTGTCAGAATTAGCTAATTTATGTGCTTCAAAGCATATAAACATATCCACCTACTCCCAGCCCCTAATCTCAAAGTAAGGGCCCTCACTCTGCAAAAAATGTAAAATAACCCATGTTTCTGTTCCA
The DNA here is from genome assembly GCA_013400555.1 of Jacana jacana. Classification (NCBI taxonomy): domain Eukaryota; kingdom Metazoa; phylum Chordata; class Aves; order Charadriiformes; family Jacanidae; genus Jacana; species Jacana jacana. The sequence continues at coordinate 24,635 of VZTM01018948.1, forward strand.
CAGGCTACAAGTCACAGGCTTGGGCTTTTGTTTTTCCTTACTAGCCACATTCACTAGCAACCTATTAACTGAAGAATAGCTTTGGGAAAAAGACAACTGCTTGTACTGAATTTGAGCTGGATGTGGAGGTTAATGCTCTAAAACTAATTGGTTGTGATATTAGAATAGTAATTATAGTAAAAATATCTTCTATTCCTACATTTTCTTACAGATGGAATGTTTGCAGCTGTCTAATACTTTACTGAGCTACTAGTTCAATAGTAAGTTAAGGATGTAAAAGTATCACTTCCAGAAAAGAGAATTTTATTTCACGCCATCTGGAGGTGTTTCTTTAGTTACAACCACTGATCTAATCTACTGAATTTCTAAATTTAAGAAATCCAACACCACCATTGCAGAATTACAATAATTCTGGATACTTGAATCCAAAGGTTTTTTCCAAAGCATGGAGTAGTTTCCTTTTACAAATCTTGGTCAAATCCTATGAAACCTTCTTTACTTTTATGAAAGCACTTGTATAAGCAAAAGACCCAACCACCCCATCAAACCAGGTATAAACATTTGCAGTAGTTTCTGACAATGTTCCTTCATTTGATTTATAAGTTTTATAAGAATGCAGAGGCCTTATACTTGGTAAAATAGGGACCACTGTGCTGTCCTACTTGTGTTCACCTGTACTACCTGTGCTTTCAAAATGAGATGCTAGTGCTTATCCTAATCAAACGTTTCGGAACAGAAACTATTGCTTCTCTGAGA
>VZTM01018950.1:1451-11592 GCA_013400555.1 Jacana jacana
AGAAGTGCAAGTATTACTTTGGAGTTATTTTAGTAACTAGACAGTAAAAGAAATATTCTGCCCTGAAACCAAATCAATCATGGAGCCTGTTCTGGCTAAAGGCATTGCTTGCAGTAGCAGCAAGACTGCTTCTTCGCAACCTCGCATCTGATGCTTGACCAAGATTTAGTCTAAACAGGCTAACAACTACTAGTGTGTTAATTGTTAATATGTTACAATTTATAGTTATTGGAGCAGTAAGATCCCTTTTTCCTGTTAAAATCTGCAGCATTATCCTATGTCTGAGTTTACATTATGTGTTTTTAATTAATTCTTGTGTTCCATAACAGATATTTTTAGCAAGGTTCTTTCAATTCAGTAAATTGAAACACTTCATTTTTTCTGTAAACAATACCTTTAACTCAATTCCTTTCTAGCTCATATCATGGAAGAGAAAGACTAGGTTTCAACAAAACACGTTGAAAATTCTACAAAACAAATGCACTCTGTTCAAAAGGCAGCAAAATGGAAAAGATTCATCTACTAACCAACTATTTTATCATATTTCCTAATTATTTAGAGAAGGCTATTTAACCTAATCTTTGCTGTGAGAGAGAATCTTAACATAATTGTTATATTCCCAGAATACATGACAAAATTTGGAAGTTGATTCTTAGTGGTGCTTCCTGACAAATAAACCCGCCCTCCACATACATATATAAGCATGGTTTTATTGTGTTTATTGGTTTGTTTGTTTGTTTTAATTTGCACTTGTTTCACAATTTACCTCCAAGTGTCCTGCAGTGAGTAGTGCATTTTGGCTGTTCTGTTTGAAATTCCTGCTCTGTAGGAAACAGATCTGAACTGCTTCCAGAGCAGAGGTGGCCTGGGTTCTACCATCTAAATGCAGACAGAGCTAATGAGGTACTGTATATCTAAACAAGTAAGCACATCCTTCACCCCTGTGACAGCTGTACATAAAGCCCCTGGTTTTCTACTTGAGAACTAGTGCAGAAGCAGAAGTAACAAGTTTCTTGCACTTACTGCAGCAAAAAGCCCGTATCCGCGAATGGCAATGGACAACTCTTTGCTGCTCGAATCCATTCTTCTGATGATTCCATAGAACTGCTCCATGAAGAACTGCAACTTGCCCTTGTGCAGCTCTGCATCTTTAGCTACCATTAGAGAAATCTGTGAAGAAAATACAAAAATTGCAGCATACCCAGAAACGTGAAAAAACAGCCACAAAACGTTTCAGTGCCTTAAAAAATACCTACCTTGTAATACAAAGCACTTCAAACAAAGTAATTGCTTATTAAATAGATTCAATGAACTTCAAAGCACCAAATATTTCCACTATTTCAAGAAATTTGACTTTGCTTTAGTCTCAGATATCCCAGTGAAGTCACGATACCTGTTTAAGGAATGAATCCAGCGCAGAATGACTGGCTTTCTTCAGCTCCTGATTCGCATGGCCACACCATTTACACATTGCTTCAAAGAGGGAGACATAGTTGTCCAGGAGCAAGGTACCAAACTGAGCAGCGTGCCAGCTGAATAACTGTAAGCCAGCTAAAATTTAAAATCAATGCTCATTAACACCCAGACTCATATTCCACTTTCCAAAGTCAGACCAGACTATAAAAGCACATATTAGGACTTTAGGGTAGTACACATACAATGACTGGAAGGTATAAAATGTTTTCTTCTAGCCACTACAGTATCAGTATCAAAATACTCAGAACTTAAGCATATAAACAACTCTCCAAAATTACCTTTTTTAATGTACACCATCATGGAAAACACAGCCCTGTTCTGAAGTCATTTATATAAACAGGGAAAAAGAAAGGGACGTTACTGGTTACTACTAATAATACTCGATCACACAGTTCGCCAGGATTTGGTTTCTGTGGTCAGGACATATGCCCAAATCCTTTCCTCCATCAAACTGCACCACAGACCAATTATAAGTACAGAACATAGGTAATTTCACAATCCCAAATATAAGCATAACTGAAATTTCAAGATCCATAATGTTTTGGGTTTTTTTGACAGATTATCTTTAAAGAGGGCTTTACCCCCCACAATTGCCGTGGGCACAGTACCCAAACCTTGAGCATTTTTGCAAACTGCATAAGCCACTCACATTTCACAGGCCAATTGCTCATTCTCTTCATGAGCTTGATTAGTTTAAAATTTTCTCCTCCTCTTTCCAGTATAATTCCCCACCTCTTTCTATTTTTTCCTTTAGCCAAATCCACTATCTACTCTCTCCTCCTAATTTGCTACATTCCTTATTTCCACTCCTACAACAATTCTCTACTCATACCAGGGTTTTGTACTACTCCAGAGGGGCAAATGACATGAAGAGTAATGCTGCCACTCATAAGCTGATTAGACTTTGCCTAGTTTAACCAAATACATGTTTAATTCCTTAGGTTCAATCTTAAGATACACCAGCTTTGCCCAACCAGCTTCAAAGACAGCAGACAGCCAGTAGAGAATAAACAACTCCAGACAGAAGACACCTTTGTATGCATGGTATCCACCTCAGCAAAAGTTGAAATAATTTACAATCTTACCTAGATGTACTGCATATCGCTTCTGATCAACCTGCAAGATCAGAAAAGGTTTGTCACATGTGATTTATTCTTCATCAGGGCTAATGATTTGTGCAGAACAATTAACACACGGCAGGTTTACCTGTGGGTTGATCGCCTTCGATGCAAAATCAAAAATCTCCTTTGCAGTCTGGGGATCTGCAAAGCAATCCAATAATGAGTATTTCACTACTGACACACAAGGGGTAGAGTGAAGACAAAGATATTTTTACCCAAAGCTTGGTATGAAGAAGCAATATTGGAAAGCTTTACATATCTCATTTTAAGAAATGCTTTTTCCTGAAATACTTTTAAATTTGAAAAAAAAAAAACCTGTATAATCATTGATTTTTCTGAAGAGTCGTGTTTTAACAGACATATATCTTCTAAGGGAAACACATCTCTGTATAAAGTGCATTCCAGCTTCAATGTGGTTATCACAGCTGCCCAGTCACTGGTCAGAAAAGAGCACTTCAAACATTTACATGCAGAAACACACCAATGAAGCCACTCCACATAAAGACCATGAGGACCATGTAACTGGACCGGCCTTGCTTTGGCATGAACCATCTACCAGTGGGGAAATTTTCATTCTGAGCTCACAGCAAGAAATGGTGCTGCTTGCTGGCTGTATAATGATTTAAATATACCAAATTGTATAACCATTCTTTCCCATGGGAAAAGAACATACCTTCCTCCACAGATTTGGTAAAGTTGTACATGAGTGCAGTCAGTCCCCTCAGACATCCGGCTACAACGGGCAGCTTGGGTACCCTTGTGGCTGACGTCATCTAAGAAAAGTTGGAATTGAAAACCATATTACGCTCAAGCTAAGATAAATGCAGAATGAGGCCTCCCACTTCCCAGAAGCGTAGATGAAAGAACATATTGCAACTTAATACGGTCACGTCAGCACCCATCTCCGTGAACACAAGGCCGTGTATCGGTGGGGGGAGTTTAACTACAGAAGCATAAGAAACCCTTTGACAATCATGAAACGCGTTCCACCAAGACCAACCATAGCAGAATTTAGATAGCACACACTAATATCTTAAAAGTGCAGAACACAGGACAGCAAGGTTCAGCAGAACTGCTATCTGAAGTGCAAGGATTTTGCAGCTAGTAGAGACCGAAACAGAGACTCTCAGTGGTGCACGGGAATATAACTCTTCTTGGTGCTACTGCAATGATTCTAACGTGCCATCTTTTCCTGTAGTAAATTGTTAATCACTCCCACTGGTGGCCTTGGAGTTCTACTTTGAAATCTCTTCAGAACCAGAGAACACAAACTTTTATGTCCTTACGGAAGCATTTATGATTGTCCAGTTAGATCCCGTTAAATCCAGTTAAATTTTAATAGTTCCAACAGTATTCCAACATACAGCGCTACACACATCAAAGGGAAAAAAGACAAAGCAATGCAAGAGTCAGAAAAGAAATTCCAATCATACCTGTGTTTTAAGCTCTCCTAAATAAGCTCGGAATAGTTTTTCAGAGTTGTTAATCATGTCACTAGGCTGGACCTCTCCCAAAACTCCCAAAAGCTCATAAATCTTCTCCAGTACTAGAAAGCAATTTAATATTATTATTATTAATTACTGAAATAATTACTTTGACATTTCCATTGCAATCCCTATGTAACTTGCAACCATGAGAACCTATCCCAGGATTTATTAAAATAAAACCAGATGGTTTATTTTTAATAGGTGATTAACATGTGGGAAAGACAGCCCTTTATAATGGGAAGGGATATGGAGAGGGAGGTGCGGAGCTCTCTTCCCTGAGTTCCAGGGACAGGATCATAGAATGGTTAGAATTGGAAGGCACCTTAAAGATCATCCAGTTCCAACCCCTGCCATGAGCAGGGACACCTCCCACTAGAGCAGGTTGCTCAAAGCCCCATCCAGCCTGGCCTTGAACACTTCCAGGGACGGGGCTTCCGCAACTTCCCAGGGCAACCCGTTGCAGTGTCTCCCCACCCTCACAGTAAGAATTTCATTCCAGTATCTAATCTAAATCTTCCCTCTTTCAGTTTAAACCACTGCCCCTAATCCTGTGTACATATGTATATATAACTACATACTAAGACATGATATGCACCTTCCTCTCACATTATTAATAAGTTAAACACATTTACTCTTTTTAAATGTGGCTTATAAAACTGAATTAATGAAGGCCATGTCCACTGAGAAAGTATTTACCAATAATTCAAGCTTGCTGCTGCCCTTGAGGTTATGTTGAGTCTTTTAAGTACCATCAGGGTTAAGGCCAACAGCAGTTTCTAGGCCTGAGTCCAGACTAAAGGGTTCTACGCAGGCACAGCAAGTTTTGTGAGGACTACACTTGTCAAGTGAAAATTTCAGCTGGAAGTAGCCAAGGCGATCAAACTGGAGCTCATATTAGTACACTTAACAGCATAAACAGCATAATCAGGCAAGGCAGGAACAGATGAGCCCGCATCAGGCATGACCAATGCAGGAACTATCACGCTAAAAGCGCAGCTCCGAGGACAAAACTGCCCACAGATGGACTAAGGTTACAAAGAGCTTTAGCAACTGAGCTGGGTTTTGCATGAATTTTGGCAGGGATAGGCAGCCTCTGCTTTTGATAAGAGCATCCACTGGAGGGAGCAGGACTAGTTGTAAAGCCCGAAGTTACAGAGGTATGTGTGTGTACCGTTATTAAACACACGTAAGAGTAACTTCAAAGGTTCAGTTTTGTCAGGTCAGCACTGAACATGGAAAAAAAAAACATAATCTAAGAGTCTAGGAAAGTGAAGTTGGTTAACTACAAGAAAGCTGGAATTACTGCCAGGATTTAGGCATTCAGGGATTAACAATAACATTAGATATAGAAATGCCGTTTCGTGTTGGGAATCCTAAACCAGACCTATGCTTAAATTGAGTGTGATCTGCAGCCACTAAGTTGAAATAAATCACTTCTCCCTCATGTTGGCTCATACATATCTACAAGTCTGCCAATTAACAGCTAAATTCATGACTAGGATTGGAAGACCTGAACAAATTTTACTAGCTCTAAAGCATGACAGCTACCATTTTTAAATGCATTTGCCACAGGAATGACAATTATACATTTCCATGGGGTATAATCTAATAAAATCTGTAAATAAAACAGAGGACATTGACAGAAAAAAAATAAAGCCTACCTGTATCGGAAATTTTACTTTTTGTGGCAAGCTCCCCATAAAATTTATTAAATATCTCCCCAACTTTCATTTCTTCCATCAGACAGGAACGTCGTAAACTTTGCAGCAACTAAGATAGATTTAAAAAAGTGAAAACTTAGGAATATCATTAATATCACTACCACAAACCTGATTGGTCTAAATAAAAACTACAGTTCATATGTGTAACTCCAGCTGAAGTATGCTATTCAACTAAAGTGATTTAAGGTGACCAGGCCAGTAAAGAGTACTGGAATGAAATCTACTTGAACAACAAACTACCTTCCTATATATGTATAAATATAAAAACTGTCATTTTAAATGTATAGATTAATATTATACATATATTATCATATATAGGTCATCTACATGAAAATGACACATAACATAGTTACATATATATATGTGTGTGTATGTAAAAACACCACAAGAGCACAGGCTTAGGAAGTCTGCAGTAGTCTTTATCATATTGTATTTCTCTTCCTGCTGTTGTAAAGCCAATCCAATCCACAGATGGACAGACTTAAAATAACTCAGAAGGGAGTTTTGCTTCTCATAAACAAAATTAAGTAGGCACTAAAGCATATGCAAAACAAGGGTCTAATGCACTCTAAGGAAGCATATTATAAATTACTGTCTCACATAGTAGTACAACTTCTGAAAAAACGCCCTTTTCCACACCTTTAACATATTGTTTCTAATATATAATAATATTAGTAGTAGTACATAATATTTTTAAAATAACAATACAGTAAAACTGCAAAAATTATCCTTAAAGAACCATAATAAACTGGGAGAGAGATGTACAACTACCCCCAAAACAACCCCATCTTGCTCTAACAGCTGAAGGAACAACATGCTCACATCTAAGTGACCTACTGGAGGAATATCAAAGACAATCTATTGTTAAGGCATCTCTTACTAACACCTAAATATTACACCATTAGTATTCTCTTGCTACTGCAGACTACAGATTTTCTGCATGATGTAGCACATCTGTAGTAATACAGCAGTTTTTCTACTTTTTCTAGAAATGAGAGATTTTTAAAACGCTTTTCACCTTAATCAGAAGTTCCAGAGCTGCGATTTTACATTTTGCTGCTCTCTCTTTTGTATAAACAACGATACAAGTTTGCTAGATAGGAAAGAAAATGGAGATTTTAATACTCATAAGTAGAGCAGGGAATTCAAAGCTAACATTCGTCAACCTCTTGAAAGTATCAGTTCCTAACAAGTTTCAGGTTCTTAACAAGAACAAAAATAAACAGAAAAGTCCAGCAAGTGGCTTTACTGACAACACTGCAGCACTGTCTCACATAACAAATCCCAGTTCAGGCATATAAAGTGCAGTTTCTGGAAAAAAAAAAGGCACACATCACAAATTTTCCACCTCTGTGGAAACACCTCATTCCTTACAGTAAGAGCTACTAATTTGAGATCAGAAAGTGCAGTGGTGCAGTCAAGCATTTCTATGCAAAGCAGTATTGTTCAGCCATCTAGACTCAAGGAACCTCATCTTTAGAGGTAGTTTCCACCAGTTTCTGTATATGCTGCAAAAGTAATGACTTCACAGGAAAATTTTTTAAAATCATTTTTCAAATTAACCATCACCTATAGAAACATTTAAAATATTGCACTTAAAGCATGAATTTAGGCTGTATAAATTTGAAGTTATAACTATTATTTCAATATATACCAATATATTATTTTTGGGGGTTGGACTAGTTGATCTCCAGAGATCCCTTCCAACTCCACATCATATAATTATGTAATATCAATAACTTATCTTCAATAAAAATCAATACCTACTACATTCTATAAAGAGGAGTTAATAAAATTAATTCTACAGTTGAAGAAACAATTCCACACTTCTGTGTTGCATTACTTACACTTTATGTCAATCAAGTTATCCCAGCTCTCCCAAGAACACAAGAGATGGGTGAGGCAGAGTGGGAGGTGTGAAGGACAGCTATGAATCTGTTACAGTACGAGACCCACCACATTTGTTTCAACCACTTGGCAAAGACCTTTAGAAATAATTTTCCTTTACCCACCTTAATATTACAGGCATAAGGGTGAAATTTGTCACCAACTTTTTCCATGAAGACACAAAGAAACTTCAGTGCTTCTTCCCTACAATCTCGAAACTAAGGTTAAAAAACATGAAAAAATTAGTTTTAACGCGTGTAACAGAAGTTGCTGCTCACACAGCTCTATCTCAACATCTCTTTAAAAACTGAAGTTTCCCGACTTACCTCCTCAATGCTGAGGGATCTGTGGATAAAGACGAGTAAGCCATGCTTTTGGGAGAACACCAGGGACAGGTGCAGTGCTGTGGGGAAGGGAGCAAACTGTCAGGGGCCTGGTTTCCTTTCCAGAGCAGGCAGGGCTGGGCACCAGGCAGGGCTGGGCACCACTCAGGCACCTCATGCCAAGAGTTCTTGACACCTTGAACGTGATGGATACTTGCTACCAGGAAAACCCACACCTTAATATGAGTGCTTCAGACCTCCCTGTGGCCCCAAGTCCTGCACCTCTGACATGGCGCACAGACCCAGGGCCATCTTTCCCTTGGGGCCCAGGGAAAGATAACCTGGGGGCAGGTTTTGGCAAGGAGGGGCATGCTCTGATGTATTTTTAGAGGGAAATGGTTATTCAGGGCAACAGTCCATCTCTACCCCCAGATCAACTTTTTCTGTCATGTCGGAAGCCCTCAGCTATGGTGTTCAGAACTGAGGGAGGGAGGGTGGGCAGAGTTGCCCTGATGGACAACAATCTGGTGTCTGCCTCCCCACCCCAATAAACAAGCACCCCCCAAGCTAGCAGGTCATAGAAGAGTTTGTATGGGAAGGGACCTTTAAAGGTCATCCAGCCCAACTCCCTTGCAATGAGCAGGGACATCTTCAACTAGATCAGGTTGTTCACAGCTCTGTCCAACCTGACCATGTTTCCAGGGATGGGACATCTACCACCTCTCCCACAACCTGTGCCAGTGTCTCACCACCCTCACAGTAAAGAGTTTCTTCCTAAGATCTAATCTAAATCTCCGCTCTTTCAGTTTAAAACCATTACCCATCACCCTATGGCTACGCTCCCTGATAAAGAGTCCCTCTCCATCTCTCCTCTAGGCCCCCTTTAAGTACTGGAAGGCTGCTAGAAGGTCTCCCCGGAGTCTTCTCTTCTCCAAGCTGAACATCCCCAGCTCCCAGCCTGTCTTCATAGGAGAGCTGCTCCATCCCACTCATCATCTTCATGACTCTCCTCTGCACTCGCTACTACAGGTGTGGAGCTCTTTTAAAGACACTAGCAAGGCAACCTCCGCCCCAGGCCTCTCTCGAAGCCCCATGAGCGCCCCCCTCCTCCCAAGTCCCTCCCGCGGCCCGCAACGCCCCCCTCCGCGGCCGGGCCGGGTCCGGCCCGAGAGCGCACCCTGCGCGCCGCCCGCCGGGCTGGTGAGGCAGGTCTCCCCCAGGCTGCGGAGCAGGCTGTAGCCGTGCAGGGCGGCGCCGGGGACATCGCTGGACTGGAGGCAGCGATGCAGCTGGAGCAGGCAGTCCTGGACGCCGGCCATGCTGCTGCGGACCGGCACCGCAGGCAGCGGTACGGGAGGAAGGCGGAAGCGGGCGGGAAAGACCCGCCCCGGGCCGCATCCAACACGGCCAGCTGGGGGAGGGGGGACACGCTGTGGCACCACTGTAGAACGCGTGTAGACCTCGGGTAGAGCATTCCGAGCAGAGCGGAACGGCACGGTTGTCTCAGTGGCGGTGGCAGGGAAAAGGTTGGGGGCGTTTTTCCGTCTCTTGCCACAGGATGGGCTCACTACACACACATACACTGTTCCCCACAACGTAGAATGGACCGCTCCAGCCTCCTCGCTCCTCCCCTGCCCGACCACAGGACTAGTTTTGCCGCGAAATTCGGTCAGGTGCGGGCCGTTCCACTCTGGGCTAGGGGGGGGATTGCTCCGTTGTCGGGGACAGCTTTCGTCCCGTAGCACAAGGAGTGCTTGCGGTATGCTGCTATCCGGACCGCGGCAGCTCGAACAGACCACGACCCTCACCTTAAGGGCCCGGAGGGTTCATCGTCCTTTCTCCTTTCCTTCTCCGTTCTCTCGCCTCCTCCTTTCTACATGAGTTGGGCGCTCCCATTGCGATCGCCTCTACCCATTGGGCGGAAAGCGCGCGCACGCCGCTTGCTTGGTGCGGAATCTCTTGGCGCTGCTCGGGGTCGTAGAGGTGCGGAGCGGGGGGAACATGGGGCGCTGGGGCCGGCCGCTGCCGTCCTTCTGCCTCGGCGGCGTGGGTGGGGAGAGGCAGGGAAGCCGCTGCTGCCGCTCGGGGCTCGGCCGGTGGCGGAGTGCCTACAGCCCGCGTTCTTC
>VZTM01018950.1:13267-48717 GCA_013400555.1 Jacana jacana
CGCCGCTTGCTTGGTGCGGAATCTCTTGGCGCTGCTCGGGGTCGTAGAGGTGCGGAGCGGGGGGAACATGGGGCGCTGGGGCCGGCCGCTGCCGTCCTTCTGCCTCGGCGGCGTGGGTGGGGAGAGGCAGGGAAGCCGCTGCTGCCGCTCGGGGCTCGGCCGGTGGCGGAGTGCCTACAGCCCGCGTTCTTCNCCGCCATTCCGGTACGGGGGAGGGGGTCGGGCAGCTCCGCGGGCGGGGCCGGCCCTGCTCTCTGCCCTGCTCTCTGCCCTGCTCTCCGGCGCTGACCCCCGGGGGTTGGGGGGGCGAACGGCCGGGAGAATGGATCCGGCTGGAAAGTACCACTCGAGGAAAAAAAAACAGACGGGTTTTGCCTCAATTTTCTCAGTTGAATTTATCACAGGAGCAGAGTGGGAGTCAGGGGTGCCCGTGTGCTGTAGTATGGAGTATGTCAGGGATTACACCTTACTCCTGTCTGCGTTTCTAGAAGGAATACAATCAGTAAAACTACTCACGTGGAAATAATTTGGTTTATTGCCATAAAGAGCCTTCCTTGCTTTGATAAATAGGCTTGGTTTTCATTGTGGTAGCTGGTAATTGTCAAGTCACTTGTACTGCCCCCCCAAAATACAGAACTGTGTTCCATCTATAACATCACGCCTTTTTATGCTTGAAGACTTTTAAAATGCAGCAGTGCTGTAAGGTTTTATAGCAAAGCTTTGCTGGAGATTGGGGTCTTTCAGAAGAGAGAGTCACGCAGAGCAAAGTTCTAGGTAAACTTGCAACATCTTGGTTTGCTTTTTAACGGAACACTGGAATTGACTGGTGCTACTCGTTTGATGCCAGTAGAGTTTAAAGAACGGTGAGACAAATTTAGAGTCTTGAGTTTTAATCTGTTCCAAATGTTAAAATGTCTTATTTCAGGTTTTTTTTGTTGTTGTTGTTGTTCTAACAGCCATTCCCCTTGACTTCGATATCAGCTCCCCGCTGACGTACGGCACGCCCAGCTCCAGGGTGGAGGGGACTCCGCGCAGTGGCGTGCGAGGGACGCCGGTTAGGCAGAGGCCGGATCTGGGCTCCGTCCGTAAAGCCAGACAAGTGGACCTGCACTCGGAAGGGGTAGGTAGAAGACCTCTCGGGTTTTGCTTCTGACAGCTTCTTCTTTTTAAACAACTAGAAGCACATTTGTGTTTGCTGCGTTTTGTTTCCCCACAGCCGGCTGAGGATGTAGCAACCGAGCAGCCTCTGGGGCAAAAGCTTGTTATTTGGGGGACAGATGTTAATGTTGCCTCCTGCAAAGAAAAATTCCAGGTAAAAAAAACCAACTTGGTTGTGGTTTATTTTTTGTTGTTGTGTTTTGTTGGTTTTGTGGGTTGTTTTTTGTTTGTTTTCTTGGTTTTTTACTTTTTTAAATGAAGAGCTAGTTAGAGCTGAACAAAGATTAGTTGAATCTGGTATGAAGAAGGTGTCTGTACTACTAAATTCTGCTCACCTCTCCCCTCTGTCTCCCTGGTACCTCTGACACGCAGAGATTTCTTCAGCGCTTCATCGATCCTCTGGCAAAAGAGGATGAAGACATTGGCTTGGACCTTAATGAGCCACGCTACATGCAACGGCTTGAAGAGGTACTGGTAACCCAGAGAAACCCAACTTCTCTTTTGGAATCTCGTGTGCTGTTGAGCCTAAGATGTCTTTTCAAATATCTTGCAGATTAATATGGTTGGGGAACCGTTCCTGAATGTAAATTGTGACCATCTAAGGTCGTTTGATGAAAATCTCTACAGGCAACTGATCTGCTATCCTCAGGTGAAGTAGTGCCCTCGTTTTCTGGTGGCCCTTTCATATTTCCAGCTTTTCAGATGTTTGTTTCAATGCAATGTGTACTTTGTGCATGTTCAGTGTAACCTCTGGCTTCTTTATTTTACTTGATATCAAAAGTCTTGTTTCCTAGTAGTTGATTGTAGATATTACAGTGGGTACCTCACATGTGCAGAATTACCTGGTAAGCTGCAATGTCTGCAGCCCTGTATAGTCATTCCTGGCACATAAAATGTTTTATGCAAAAATATTTCATTCTGTGATTTATTTATTTTTTTTGATTTTAAGCTTAACTGCTTCTAACAGTTTAATCTAACAAATTTTATACAGGAAGTTATCCCAACATTTGACATGGCTGCCAATGAGATCTTTTTTGATCGTTACCCTGATTCGATATTAGAACATCAAATTCAAGTAAGGCCATACAATGCACTGAAGACTAGGAACATGAGAAGTCTGAACCCCGAAGGTAAACTTTTAATTACCCTGTTATAGAAGAATTTTGCAGACTTATATAAACTGACTGTTAATATGGAATTACAAGGCGACTCTAAAACTGTACTTGTGGTCCATGCAGACCAATGTCTTGAATTTTTTCTAAGTCTTTTTCAGAAGTAAATGCTTTGGAGCCCAAATGCAGAATAATCAATCCATGAAGAAAATCTTTCATAGTATCAGCTACTCATTTTTTTAGTTCTGCAGCTGCAAAGGACTCTTTTGTATAAATACTGATGTGATCACTATATTTGTACTATGTATTTATGATTCTTTTTGCTTTGTCTTAGACAAAATACTAGCACCTTACCAAATGTTCACCTAACAACTAACACGACATGAAATTTTAAGGTCATTTTAAAATGTTAAGAATATGAAGTGATGACACGAGTCTCTGTGTTTTGTAGATATTGATCAACTTATCACCATCAGTGGTATGGTGATCAGAAGCTCCCAGTTGATACCCGAGATGCAGGAAGCGTTCTTTAAGTGCCAGGTTTGCGCTTTCACCACCAGAGTGGAAATCGATCGTGGCAGGATTGCCGAACCGTCAGTGTGCAAGAACTGTAACACAACGCACAGCATGGCTCTGATTCACAACAGATCCATGTTCTCTGACAAACAGATGGTATGTTGTGCTTAAATTTATGCAGCTAAAGTGAAAGAGTTCCTAGTTTTTGCTCTCCCACCCCTCCTAATATCACCAGTAGTGTTAATGCCTCTATCTTGGGGCTGAACGTTTTGCAAAGGGAAGGTGAAAATGGGTGAAACAGCTTAACCAAAGGGTAAGTCTATTTTGGAGGAGAAATGCATTGAGGGGAGGAAATGAAGCATGTGCACATCTCAATGTGTCCATGTGCACGCCCCTTCATATATAGTATGTCCTTTCTTATCTGGACTAGCTGAGCCTTGTCTGTAAGAACATTGTAGCCATAGCAACAGAATGCTGACTTCCATCCTGTTTTTATTAGCAACCAGTTCTGCTGTTTGGGGGGAGGAGGGTGTTTTGTTCTTGAGCCACGTTCCTGGTTCAAAATGCTGCTGAAGACTGCTAATACAAGATCCTGTTGATGCTCTGTAGAAAAACTTTGCTTCTCTGAAACTAAAACTTGAGTGTTCTTTTGCTAGATCAAACTTCAGGAGTCCCCTGAAGATATGCCAGCTGGACAGACCCCGCACACGGTTGCCCTGTTTGCTCACAATGACCTGGTTGATAAAGTTCAGCCGGGTGATAGAGTTAATGTTACAGGTAAAATTTTGCTTTGAGTGTTTGCATATTCCGTTTGCACTCGACTGTCTATAAAGGGACCTGATGGAAGGCACATGCAAATGCTGAGGGAGCTGGCCACTGGCTTTGCAAGGCCACTCAGTTATCTTTGAAAAGTCAGGGAGACTGGCAAAGATACTGGAAGAAAGCCAATGTCACTCCTAGGCCGAAGAGGAGATCTGGGGTACTACAGGCCAGTTAACTTCCTCTTGACCCCTGGGAGGAAGGTGATACAGCAAATAATCCTGGAAAAGATCTGTAACTGTATGAAGGACAAGGTGTTTGGGTGTAGTCAGCGTGGATTTACAGTGGGTAAAAACCTTCTGCAATGAGATGACTATAGCAGTATATGTTGTTTATCTTCACTTTAGGCATTGCTGATTTCCATAATATCCCCATAGGCAAACTGAGGGTGTATGGGTTAGCTAAGTGGACAGTGAGATGGATTTAAAACTGGCAGAACTGCTGGGCTCCAAGTGTTACCATCAGTGCTACAAAGCCCAGCTGGAGGTTGGTCATCATGGGCGTAGCCTAGGGGTCAACGCTGGGGCCAAATACTGGTTTCTTCAATGGGACAGAGTGCATCCTCAGGAAACTTCCAGATAAAAGCAAAACTAGGAAGCAGTGCTTGATAGACAAGATGAATGTGGTGCCAACAGCCTCCTGGGCTGCACTGGGAGGAGTGTTGCTAGCAGGCAATTTTGGGCTTTCCCAGTACAAGGGATATTCGAATATACTGGAGTCAGTTCAGCAAAGGGCTATGATAATAACTGCAGCCTCTGTCTTTCGTGGAAAAGCTGAGAAAGCTGGGATTGCACAGCCTGGAGAAGAGAAGGCTTAGAAGGATCTTAACAACACATTTATAAATACCTGGTCTGCTGTGTGCGGGAGGTGGTGATATCAATAAGACAGAGCCAGACTCTTCACAGCAGTGCCCAGTGGCAGGCAGTGGGCACAAGCTGAAATACAAGAAATTCTTGTTAAACACCTGGAATTTTTTTACTGCTTGAGAGGTCAAGCCCTTGCACAAGTCGCCTGCAGAAGCAGTGTGGAGTCCCCATCCTTAGAGATACTCAAAACCCGACTGTACACGGCCTTTAGCAGCCTGTTGTAGTTGACTCCAGTTAAGAGCTCATGATTGGACTAGATAATCTCCAGACAACCCTTCTCAACTTGACAGTTCAGCCATTCTGAGAACGTAGGTGAGGAAAAGCCATTATCTTAAACAGCATCTGCTGTTGAATTGCTGGTAACGTAGAGTGCAACCATGTATTTATAAACAGCTTTGCTTTAAAACTGCTCTACTGCTAGCTGTTAGTGATGCATTACAAATCTGTTAGGAAATTTTGCACTTAAAAAAGGAGGAAATGCTGCCTGTAGACATCAGGACAGGACTTCCAAGAGCATCGAGTCTTAATTTATTTTGAAAAATTCTTCAGCATTTTTCTTGTTGCGGACACTTGTTATAGGCATTCTAAACTTCTATGAACCTGCAAAAATAGGGTGTAGATGACTCAAATTATTTTCTACATGACTGACTTGTACTGGGAAATGAACTAACTAAAGTATGTAGTCTGTTTTGAATAGCTTTTCAAGGGAAACTGTAAACTTCTCAGATTTTGGAATTCTCATGTTTCTTCATATCTAATGCTGTGATTTAAAACCTGTATTTAGGTATCTACAGGGCAGTCCCAATTCGAGTTAATCCAAGGGTCAGCAACGTAAAATCTGTCTATAAGACCCACATTGATGTCATACACTATCGCAAGACGGATGCGAAACGCCTGCATGGTGTTGATGAGGAAACAGAGCAAAAAATATTTGCAGAGGAACGTGTGGAAATCCTCAAAGAGCTTTCTAAAAAAGCAGACATCTACGAGAGACTTTCTTCTGCGCTGGCCCCAAGTATCTATGAGCATGAAGATATCAAAAAGGTGAATCAAATTCTGTATTTCTCTTGAAAGAAACTCATATGCAAGTAATTTGTTAATTATCGCTTGCTATAAAAATGACTTAAGGCTTCAAAATTCAAAACAGTGTATCTTGAGCAGTCTTAAAACTTCATGGTCTTGTCAGGATGGAGTTGGTTATAAGCATATAGTGGCTCTTTCTGTGGTATTGAGGAGTGTTAATTAGAGGGAAGGTAGTGAAAAAGTAGGAAAGCAGCAGAATTGGGAAACCTTCACTGCAGGGTGCATCTTCGACATGTCTTGAATGTTCAGATGAGTGGTGATCAAAGAAAAGTAGCTATAACATAGTGATTGCTGAAAAGAGGCATCCATAAGAGAACAGTAGCTTTAAAATGACATGTGGTTGATCCTGATTTACGGGGTGCTACAACAACAATTACTTCAATGTATCCAAGAAGAGACTGTTCCAAGAAAATATTCAACTACACTACTACAACCTTAATACTTACAAAAACTACCCCCAGTAGTGGGTCTCGAGGTAATGTCAGACACCAAACAATCCTCTTCAAGTATGTATATACCTTTGTTTTGTTTTTTAAAAATAGATTTAGATGTTACCATAGATCACAAGTTCCTAAAATGGCTAGAAGTTGAATTTGAAACCATATGATTTCCTGCTGAAATGGAAATAAAACAGTTAACTTTTGTGCCTCCTTACCACACTAAAAAGGCACATCAGGTGTAGTGGGTAGCGTTGAGGAAACCTTCAACAAGGGAGATGTTCAGATTCTGATCAAAATTTGTTCATAACAACATACAAAATTGAAAATGCACAAAAATGAAACCTGCAGGTATGGAGCACCAATACTCCCAGACCTCAAACAGGTTTTACTGACCTCCACAAGTTTTTTTCTAAGTGAATGAGAACAGAACCAAAAGAAATGGCTCATTCCACCTGTCTGCAAGGCTTCTGTGCCTTGAAAGAAGAAATTGTGCCAAGGCTTTACCTGAAGTAGCATAAAGTTCTCCTCACTCTTTCCCTCGCTGTTTGCAGCTGTCATTGTCACTGACTATCTAGCATGTATATGCTGCTAGGGGGGAAAAATATTGGGAAATGGTGAATTTTTAAAGTAGTAAATTTGAAAAGGGAAAAAGAAATCCTCCCTGATAATTCAAGTTAACTGATAACATTACAAGCAAACGCTTAAATTCCAGTACTTTCAAAATACTAGAAGTTACTTTTATTTCCTTACAAATGCAAGCACTTAGATTTGTGGTTTTTTAGAAAGTGTAATGTGTTGGTAAATTCCAATGAAATTAAAACCTTAAACACTTTTACACTTTATGGGCAAGTAAAGAGCTTTTTACTGAAGTTGTAACTGTTACAACACAATAAAGTAGTTTTCTAAAAGAAAATTATACTTGCTTAGTCCTGACTAAACAGCTGATAAAAATGGCACTTTATAATGATACAAAAGAGAGAACCATACTTTGATCCTAGATTAAATACTGCCTTAGGGAAAAGAGTAGTCTAGTCTGGCTTTCCTGTTGTCAGCAGAAATTGGATCAAGATTTTGGTTACATAAGTTATTGGAAAAGATTTGGAACAAATCTAGTTTGAACCTTTAATTAAAAAGATGAGTTTGTAGGACCTAGCAGTTTAACTGTATGTTTATAATTAAATTGTATTGAGATATCTTTAAAGAATGAACCCTTTCAAAGGCTTGTAAAAACAGTTTAAAGTGTTTTCTATGTCTGAGTTAATTTAGCAGGGTTTCGTTTCAGCAGTTAGGCTTGCTCTGTTCATTATACAAGAGATGATACTTTTGATTTTTAAGCCTGGTATTTTTGTAGGGCATTCTGCTTCAGCTCTTTGGGGGATCAAGAAAGGATTTCACTCACACAGGAAGAGGCAATTTTCGCGCCGAGATCAACATTCTTCTCTGTGGTGATCCTGGTACTAGTAAATCACAGTTGCTCCAGTATGTGTACAACCTGGTTCCTCGAGGCCAGTATACATCTGGCAAAGGCTCAAGTGCAGTTGGTCTTACTGCGTATGTGATGAAGGATCCAGAAACACGGCAGATGGTTCTCCAGACAGGGGCTCTAGTACTTAGTGACAATGGCATTTGCTGCATTGACGAGTTTGATAAAATGAATGAAAGCACGAGATCAGTCCTGCATGAAGTAATGGAACAGCAGACCCTCTCCATCGCAAAGGTAAGTCTGTCTGTGTTGAGCACTGTATTGGCTACATGGCCAAAACCAAAGTTACCAGAAGAAAAAAAGGATTACACTTTTTTCTGTTGTTTTTAGTGGATTAGTCCCAGATTATGTAACAACTCATTTACAAAAGAGTCCGGCTTTTATAGCAACCTGTAGTATTTCCGTGTGGTTTTGTTCTTGCTTTGCTCTAAAAGGTTTTTTGCAATGCAGTTTGTTACTACAGAATCTTTCTAATAACACCTGTGGTCTCATGAAGCTGGGGTGGCAGGGGGAATTTTGGTGGCACATAGTTGCCAGAAGTTTCAGAAATGCACATAGTTTCAGAAATGCTTTTCCTTTTGACATATGGAGAGGAAAGGGAAACTGAATGCTCGTACGTCTATCCTAGCAGCAGCTAACCCTATAGAATCACAGTGGAATCCAAAAAAGACCACTATTGAAAATATCCAGCTTCCTCACACACTGTTGTCAAGGTACTCATCTCCCATTTGCATGTCTCGTTTTGTGAGCTGTTCTACTTCCAGAACAATTGTGTTCTTTGTAGCATAGTGGAAAACTTGCATGGCACCTGGGGGTGCTGGTCANAGGAAAAAATTTTTCACGGAGAGAGTGGTCAATCATTGGAATGGGCTGCCCAGGGAGGTGGTGGAGTCACCCTCCCTGATTGTGTTTAAGAGTAGATTGGATGTGGTGTTGAGGGATCTGGTATAGGGGAGAACTTGTAGAGTAGGGCTGATGGTTGGACTTGATGATCCCAAGGGTCTCTTCCAACCTAAATGATTCTATGATTTATTTTAAATGCTCGTCTTACAACTTCTATGTGAGCAGAGAACTGCCTTTTCAAATACTGACCTTGAACAGAAGATCTGCTGAGAGCTGTAGGATCTCTTTATATATTTTTCTGTTGCTTCATGATCATCTCCTAGATAAGAGTTACACCAAAATTAAAGAATTGATAACTTCAGCAAAAACTCAGGATGTTTTTCATAATTCCATAAAACTTGCAAAGTGAAAACGATGATTAAAGGAGGAGAGGTGGTAGAATCTGCAAATCTGTGGCTGCTTCATGTTGTTCTGTACAATTCAGCTGGGGCTGGCAGTGCCAATCTTTTGGGTGATAGCTGTTTAGCATCTGGTGATCTGAAATTAAATGACTGATGTGCTGCAGTTGTGTCTTGGGAAGAATTCCCAGGCTAGCTGGAGATCTGAAGTGCACTGGATATTCTGAGGACACCTACAGCTTGGATTTCAATAAATACCTGCTTAATTTTGCCATTTAGTGACAAATGGTACCTTAGTATGAGTGTACTGAATGAAACTAGGCTTGAGCAGCATCTCGGTTCCATCACTTCTTGGGTTTAAGCTTCGGAAAATACATGATGGGCTGGCTGAAATGTCTGTGCATAGCTTAGCATACTTGAGTATATTGTTTGTAAAGCTATAAATCGTTTTTTTTTTTTCAGGATTAAATGGCAAGTGCTTTTTATTTATACATAGATTTATTTACTTAGGGTTTTTAAATGCATAAAATAAACGTATAGATAATTGCTGTTGCCTTTCAGGGCAGTCTCTTTAGCAGTGAGTTTATTGTAATTCATCTCTTTCAATCTTTGTAATTCATCTCTTCTATTTGTTAAGTCAAAACCCCTCAAACTACCTTAAATAGCAAGGAAGTAGACACACTAATACTGGATTCTTACTCTGTTCAGATTTGACTTGATCTTTTTAATGTTGGATCCACGTGATGAAGCTTATGACAGACGTCTTGCTCGCCATTTGGTTTCTCTGTACTACCAAAGTGAAGAAAAGATGGAGGAGGAATACATGGACATGGCAGTGTTAAGGGACTACATTGCATATGCTCGTAGTTACATAAATCCTAGATTAAGTGAGGAAGCAAGCCAAGCCCTTATTGAGGTAAGGGAGTTACTGTTAATAATGTTCCAAGTCCGTACTAACTTGTCAAAAATGGCAAAATCCTCTCGTATGTATGCTTCCCGTTCATATGTAACTGTTCTTTAAGACTCTTCAAGCATCTCTAAAAATCACCTGCATTTCTAAAGGAACGAGGGATCAGTATAAAAGTCATTCAGTGCTCTGTTAGCATTCAGATGGGTTGGTTTTGGTTCTATCACATTGATAAAAGCACAAAATTCTACTGACGTGGAATGTGTCAGTACAGACACAAGCACTAGTATGTAAGACTAGTGCTAAGTGGATTTTTTTAAAAGTAATTAAAAAACAGTCTTGTTATCCTGGCTTAATTGCTTTATAAGGGAAATGTGTGTATGTGGTGTGGTTTTCCTGTTGCAGAAGAATTGTGAAGGTATGTGAGTGTAAATAGTGTCTGGAACATCTTGCCAGAGTTGCTGATACTCTGAAGCAAGAGGTGGGGGGATGAAGGGGACTCTGAAAAATACTAGAAATAATACGGGTTACTGAAATATTTAATGACTCCTTTCTTTTCAGGCATATGTGGACATGAGGAAGATTGGTAGTGGCAGGGGAATGGTTTCTGCATATCCTCGACAGCTGGAGTCTCTGATCCGACTGGCAGAAGCCCATGCTAAAGTACGCTTTTCTCATAAAGTGGAAACTATTGATGTAGAAGAAGCAAAACGCCTCCATCGGGAAGCACTGAAACAGTCCGCCACCGATCCGAGGACCGGGATCGTGGACATTTCCATCCTCACTACAGGTTTGTGTTTCCATAGCGATACAGCCAGGATGCTCTGGGGCTTTTGTAATTTTGCAGTGTAACTTAACCTGCCCTTTTTAGCTTATTTCTAAAAAGCATTTTCTTTCTTTTGTAAGGAATGAGCGCAACAGCTCGTAAACGGAAAGAGGAGTTGGCTCAAGCCTTAAGGAAGCTTATCCAGTCAAAGGGGAAAGCACCAGCTCTGAAATACCAGCAGCTTTTTGATGATCTCCGAGCACAGTCAGATACAGTAAGTTTCCTGCTTTGTTTTTTGTGTTCATGAACTGTAAAAGCATGATGTTTTTCCAGGTCGATGTTACCTTGTTCTCAAATCACATCACATTATGGAGAGGAAAGGGAGACACTAACGTTTTCAGCTGACGTGACCAGAAGGCAGAATCTTTGCTGTACATTAGTTTAGTCTGGCTGCTGAAATAGCAAGCTCAGCTTTGGGATTCTAGGCCACATTTCAAATAGCAAAAAGTACAGACTTAAACATAAAAAAGAAAATGAGTATCAAGGAAGGCATTTCTAGAATCCAGAATATTTACCCTCTTCCCTGCCTATCTTTACTTAATTTACTGATTTTCTTTCAGGCCATCACTAAAGAAATGTTTGAAGAAGCGCTTCGTGCCTTAGCTGATGATGACTTCTTGACTGTGACTGGGAAGACTGTAAGACTGCTGTAAGTCAGCCTTTCCTTGCAAGCTAGCTGGCGCGGCTTTACTTGGTCTTACTTAAGATAATGTCAGTCCAGTCTGCAAGATCTTCCAAGATTTGGGACTATCATTTGCTATGACAAGCACCAGCCTCTCCTTGCAAGCCAACTGTCAGGGCTTTCCTTTGCCTTGCTTACTCTATTGCCAGTCTGCAAGAATTTTAATACTTGGGACTATCATTTGCTGTGACAAGTGTAGTAGTAATTCTGTCAGCACCAGAGAGTACAAAGGTCCTAAAAACTCCAGAGCTGAATAATGCTGTTTACATTTTAGCCAAATGTAATTACTAATATGTATTTTTATGAGGTTTTGTAGAACATGTTAACAATGTCTGTATTTCCAATTGAATTGTAAAAATTCATCTTAAACGACTTCTTAGTGAATGCGGTCTGACTCCTAGTACTGCTGTGATCTGAAATAAAGTTATTGGACTTAAAAAGGCTCTTCAGCTTTCATTTCAAGTGAAACTGAACATAGACTATGCTCAGCAATCCTGCCATTTTTAGCAAGTGCTGTGAGAGCAGAAGGGAACTGGGTGCCTTTTGTGTCACAGAGTGTACTTTGGTAGTATCCTCAATGTAAAAAAGGCAGAATGGACTCAAAACTGAATTTCTTACTACACATTTCAGCATGACTGGATGAATGAAGTTACTCACCTTTGATGTCATCTCATACAATCAGTTCTGAAAGAACACAGTCCTGTAGCACATGACTAGAAAAATCTTCCTCTTTCACGGCAGGGTAGATGAATGTCCTGGATTGAGCTAAACCAGAACCAATTTTCTGTTTTACAGTTTTACTTTTTTAGCTGGGCTTCTTCATTTTCGGGGGAGGAAGGGCCATGTGTCAGTCTGGTTTTGGTAACTGTGGCTGAAACCACGACAATGCTCTCAACCATCGTATGTCAATAGCTGCTATTGTTTTTGCATTGAGCCAGCAGAAGAGTTCCCCTCAGTCTAGGCAGCACCAAGCTGTCTCAACAGCTCATTTACCCCTTTTAAGCTAAAATAAGTACTCCCAGTGTTTGAGTATGACATGGATTTCAGCTACCTTTCAATTCAAGATGATTCTTAATTCACCATCTTCTATTTTTTTTGGGGGGGGGTTGTTTTTTTTAACCAGGCCAAGTGCAAGGTCTTGCACCTGATCACAGTAATTCAAAGCACAAATGCAAGTTGGGCAGAGAGTGGACTGAGAGCAGCCCTGTGGAGAAGGACTCGGGGGGTGCTGGTGGATGAGAAGCTCAACATGAGCTGGCAATGTGCCCAGAAAGCCAGCGATATCCTGGGCTACATCAAACCTGTGGCCCAGCAGGTCAAGGGAGGTGATTCAGCCCCTCTACTCTTATGAGACTGGACCTGGAGTACTGTGTCCAGCTCTGGAGCCCTCAGTACAGGAAGGACATGGACCTGTTGAAAGGGTCCAGAGGAGGGCCACTAAAATGATCAGAGGGCTGGAGCACCTCTCCTATGAAAACAAGCTGAGAGATGGCACTGTTCAGCCTGGAGAAGGCTCCAAGGAGACCGCATAGCAGCCTTTCAGTACTTAAAGGGGGCCTAGAGGAAAGATGGGGAGGGACCCTTTATCAGGCAGTGTAGTGACAGGACAAGGGGTAATAGTTTTAAATTGAAAGGGGATATTTAGAGTAGATACTAGAAAGAAATACACAGCAGACACTGGAACAGGTTGCTCAGGGAAGCTGTGGATGCTTCGTCTCTGGAAGTGTCCAAGGCCAGGCTGGATGGGGCTTTGAGCAACCTGCTCTAGTGGGAGGTGTCCCTGCCCATGGCAGAGAGGTAGGAACTCAATCTTCAAGGTTCCTTCCAACTTAATCCACTCTATGATTCTAATATGCTTATTAGGAATAACTATTTAGTAGGTACAAGGCTACTTGCAGAATAATCCCACTAGGTGGCTCTTAAAGTCTGTATGTAGTAGTTGATAGAGATGCTTTGTTTTCAGTCTGCAGTGTTTCCTGGATAAGCAAGGACTGCAAGTGCTACTCTAATTAGGTAGATATAGAATGGAAATGCTTCTAAACAGTTTTTTCTTTAAAAAAAAAACCACAGTAAAATATCTTAACCATCCCTATGCTAATTTGAAATGTACACAAAGCAAAAGGAAGATGAAAGTAATTTCCTTTGAGAATATTTTCTTACTCTATGCAATAGTCTCAAATATCATAATTTACTGCTGTATTTACTCTATGCTTTTAGTTATAATTAAGCTCATTTAAAAAACCTCAAGTCACCAAGACTGGAACATGCAACCAGGCAAAAGCACTACTGACAGAAAGCTGATGTTCTTAACCTCAGAAACGACAGAAGAAAGGCATTAAAGTCTACACATTTTAGAAAAGGCATAAAAAAAAGAAGTTACTTGTACTAAGTCACTTTGACAGACCATATCTGAAGTAATCTGTGATCTTGTCATACTAACACTATAAAGAGGAGCTCTGGGTGAAGTAAAATTGAATGGTACTCTTCCATTTTCCTGCAATCACCTGTTACTCGGGGCGGGCAGGGAATCAGCACAAGATAGACCACTTGCTGTGACTGTTTCTGTTTTCAAAGCTGGTTGGTCATTTCTCTCCAATCTGAGCTTCCAACCTCCAACAATAGAATAAGGTTAGGCTGCTACCTGCATTGGTATTTATGACTTTATCTCAGTAACAATGAGGCTCTAAGGACATTATATGGACAGATTTATTTTCATTGATCAGTCACCTCCTTACAGTATCTTTCTAGGTAAGCAGTCTTGGCAACATCGGGTTAGTTGATAGGTCCACTCATGCTCCATCGCTGTGTAACAGCTACGGACCTGTCACTTTCAGAAACTAACTGCCTCTGTGAGCATTATTAGGAGAGTCCCTCATGGAATCTACATGATACATAAACACTCCTACCAAACTGAGATAAATATAAACAAACGAGTACAAAGTAAACATCATTATGGGCCTGATCCAGCTTCTCAGCAGTACAGGGACTAGCTGTAGAAATCCATCTAAGTAATTCCTTACTGTTTGCAGCTTCCTCTCAGTAATTGGAAAGAGCAGCCCCAGGCTGATCAGGAATCTAAAGCAGGCTTAACAGTGTTTTAATTGCAAATGTGGGAATGACCCCAACAGGGAAACTATTTTCCCTGGGATAAGCCATAATAAGTGTCTGGTACTGGTGATTATTTTTATAGCAATATACAATGCTATGTAGATCTCCCTCAGCTGTACAAAGTAGCACAACTGCTTTAAATGGTCTATTTTATCTAAGTGCAACAAGCAGGTTATAGTCCTCGCATAGCACGTTTGGCAAAACTTGAAGATGGACGTTA
This sequence comes from Jacana jacana, assembly GCA_013400555.1. Lineage (NCBI taxonomy): Eukaryota > Metazoa > Chordata > Aves > Charadriiformes > Jacanidae > Jacana > Jacana jacana. Next base: position 27,729 of record VZTM01018950.1, read on the forward strand.
CTGAGGAACATTCCAAACTACATACTCTTGCATTCACTTCATGAAGAGTAAGAGAGGGGGGGAGGGGGGAGAAATCTATGCAGTTATTTGGAGAAATTTTGTAATGCTCAGTGATCATCCTAAAATAAGGAAAAGTATCCTTTCTCTGAAAAGACTCATCATTAGGTATTCCCAAGAGACAAGACAGGTTAAGTTGTCTTTGTCCATGCTCCTTTTAAGAGCTGGTAAGAAGTCACAAAGATCAGTCAAAGATAACGATCAGGAATCCTTTTCATGGGGCAGGTTTAGTAAAGGATGCTGATGGGACAAGAACCCAGTGTCAACACAGCATTCACTGAGAACAACCCTTCTGAAAATAAGCATGTGTCCAGTAGGTGTAAAGCACATCCCAAATTGTTGTCTGAATGATGGCATTTAGTATGACCATCCTAGGCATCTCCTGTCTACTGATAAGACTGGAAGTATTCACCAAGACTGGTACACACTTTTTTAGCCATGCTCGAGTTCAAGGAGAAGGTGTCAGCCTCCAAAGTATAAGGAGACACACGAAGAGGTGGAAAAATACCAGTGTTTTGCTAGTTCCGTGCACGATTTCTTCCTCAGCCATGAACAGACAGAAGCTACGAGGAAATCAGCAGGCCTTTTTGCACACTGTAAGGTGCTTAGCAAACACTCGAGATGCAGCAGATTTGTCAGCACTGGTAGGATCCAAAAAGCTGTACTTGCTGTGCAGCTGCTTCGGGAAATGCCAGTGGGAAGTGCACCATAAAGAAAACAGACAACACCTGGCAAAGGATCAGCAGAAATTAGTAAGATGTTGGGGGAAGTCAGTGAATCAATTAGATGGTCACAGTTATCTCTGAAGCTTTAACACAAGTGTGGCAGGCATTAGCTTCTTAAAAGCAGCTTTGTGAAAACTGAAGAAAGAAAGAAGGCTAAGGAGCTCAATTATAACCTGCAGACAGGCCCTTGCTAAAAAACACAGAAGCTTTCTAGGATACAAACTTGGGGAGCTAAGAAAGGGCAACTTTTACCCTTAGACTTGAATTGACTGATCCAGCTCACACAATGGCTGCACAAAGACTGTATATTAAAAGAAGATCCTGTATTTTTGGACAGGGACCAGTATAGACAGGTGGGGAAGAACATGCATTCCCAAACTATTTTCCACTGTTTGATCAAACTATATCCTAGTTGGACAAGTGGAAAAGAGACATGCAGATTCAGGTCTCTAATTTAATTCATCCATTGTTTTTCACAAAGGCTGGACAAACATCATATTGAAGAATTCTCTTTCTGCCAAACTTAACTGAAACTGGCCAGTTTCAGTCAACAGTTAATACAGAAGATTGATACACTATTATATAAGCCTGATTTGGGGAGGAAGGGAAGGAAGAAAGGAAGGAAAGAAATCAGTTTTGCTGTGCTTAAACCAAAATTAACATTTTACCAAAAAAGTAATATATTTTGGTTTGTTACTTTCTACTTCTAGATATGATAATTCCTATTTAAGAAAACACTGGAGAATGCGGGCATCGATCCCGCTACCTCTCGCATGCTAAGCGAGCGCTCTACCATTTGAGCTAATTCCCCTTCCTCCCATTGTCAGCAGGGACCACAAAACTCTGACCTTAAATTGGATTTAGAATCTGCAATTCAGGTGTAATGTAATACAATAAATACAGTTCAGATGTAAATGTCGTACAATTTTCTGTCTTGCATCGGTCTGTCTTTTCACAAACGAAAACACAATCGACTGCAATTCCAAAACAGGTGTCAAATAATAAAATATTACTATTTAATTCAGCATTTCCAAGTGAAGTAATGAGAAACAATGCAAACCAGAAAAGACATGTATAAAATTTAAAAGAAAAGTTTATTACTTGCAGTTCCCAAGAGGAAGTACTTGGCAGCATTTGATTTTCTCCTCATAAGAGTCAGTTTCTTTTTTATTTTTATTGTAAAACATGAGTAACCATTTTAATTTAATCTAGACAAACATATGGCAGCATTTAAAATACTAACTATGTATACCGAAAAAATAAGAACTCGTTTTACTTCAAAATTTTAGTTTAGTACTGAAAAATATATGTGCTGCAGTTAACTGTTTTTTGTCCCAGCACAAATGAAAACATGAGAGTGGAGAATGCGGGCATCGATCCCGCTACCTCTCGCATGCTAAGCGAGCGCTCTACCATTTGAGCTAATTCCCCCTAATCACCAGTGTTTTTCCTGTAACCATAGAGTTTAACAACCACAAATGCAAACTGCCCGGCCTTTACTGACTGCTCTTTTGCCATGGGGCATAATCCCAGAGCACTTACTAGCATTTAACCTTGAGCTTGGCTGTATTTTTGGTCCAGGATGACAAACTCTGCAAGTAATGTGATAAGGCACCTCATGTTAACTTGCATGACAAACTCGGCCTGCAGCCTTTCAGTGCCACCCAACTTGCCCTAGATTTATTCTTCTTTGAAGAAGGCAGCTGCTTTTTCTGTGTTGAGGCAAGTCACACCACAGGCAAGGCAGTGAAGCAACTTGAAGATAACACAAAACTTGCATTTGCCCTGATGTCCCCTAAGAAGACCAGCTAGAAAGCAAAAGTCAAACCTGATTAAATTAGTTGAGACGAGTTTACATTAGTGTTACCGGAGAGATGCATCAGTGGCCTGTGTTAAACGAAAGCACGTGGACACAAAGCCTTCACAGCTGAAGTCCCCTAGAGAAACATAATAAGTGAATTAAGAATCACAGAATCATTTAGGTTGGAAGAGCCCCCTGGGATCATCAAGTCCAACCAAGAAGGTCAGGCTATTTTCAGCCATGTAGGTAAGAAGTTACTGTTTTCATTGCCTTTGTTATTTAACAGTATACCAAGTGCAACCACTCTCACTGTAAACTATATTTTCTTTAAATCCAGAAAGCATTCCCTGATTTAAGAACCTGCAAACCGAGTTTTGCCTTTTGTTGTGCTTCTTACAGCGAAGTCCGTTGGTGTAACTACGCTTGAATTTTTGTATTTCTGAAATGTTTTTAGTAACCTCATTTAAGATGCAATATGATTTTAACTGAATCATCAAAGTCAATACAAAAGGGTAGACATACCTAGAGTATAACCTCAGATGATATAAATGAATGCTTTCTCTTCATAAATTATGATAAACATGAACTTTTAAACCATTATATTTCTTTCACATGCAGATAATGGGAAAATAAAGTTGAAAAAGAAAATAAAAAGGACTGGAAGACATGGTGAAAAAAACCCTCATATTGTCCTTCATTGACTTGTAACAGTACACTTTATAGATTTACAAGTCTTTTGGCATCCGCACTGTAAGAGGTAAAAAACCCAAAAGTTCTTCCTGAATAAACACTAGAGGAGGTTTTGTTCAGGAAAGTTAAGTATTGTTTTATCAAAGTAACATAGCCCCAGTACTACCGCTTCTCCAGTGACATGTGAGCATTCTGACTTCTACACTAACAGGCTTTCCACGTACATACAGTGATGATTCAGTGCTATTAAAGAGGCACACTGACTCAACAAAGCACTGCTATCGAAAGCAGCCAAGCTATGATTCAGCAGAAGCCTATCTGCCTGTGCAGCCCTGAGGCAGGGGGAATTAGCTCAAATGGTAGAGCGCTCGCTTAGCATGCGAGAGGTAGCGGGATCGATGCCCGCATTCTCCAGTGTTTTGAGTGACTGAATTATCTGCAGTAGAGTAAGATTTTCTGCCACAAATTGCACAGGTTTGTGAAAGAAAATCTATATAGCTAATAATATTTCATACAGCATATAAAACAAGACAGAAGTCTCAATTAGCAGACTGCACTCCTGAACTCTCTGAAAAATGATTCCCACACAAAATCATCTAATTGTAAAGTGGCTCTGCGATACAGGAAACACAATTCACTCCTGTCCCTTAGGAGTGCACGAATTTTAATGTGAGCATTTTTTGTATGTTTTTAATTATATGAAAAGTTAGAGAAACTGTCTATAAGAAGATGTAAAAGTACGTGTGGATATATAATCAGCTCACTATAGAACTACCATCTCTCCAGCTACGTTGCACTTGTAGCCTGGATGGGCAGGACAGACTTGCCTGTAACATGAGTTTCAGCTGACAGTCACTCTCTCACAGTTTCACTCAATTTCTTCCTCAACTCCATATAAATACGCGCTTTAAAAAAAAAGCGCTCATCTTTGCTCAACTTTAACAACTGAAATAAGTCTTTCTATACACTACTGAGCACGTGCTTCTTAAAATTGATTAATTTTAATCCTTACAAAACTCCTACAGAAAAATGCATCTAAATTTTAAAAAGCCCTACAACGTGAGGTAGTAGGTAGAGAGCACTAAAACTGTACTACAGCCAGCAATCAGAAAACAACCCCGCTGATGTGTGCTTTTGTTTCATTCTTTAAAACCCATCAACAGGGATTTACTTCTTTTTTGTGCAGGCAGTTACCTTAATTTTAGGCAAAACAGAAGTTTACAAGCCATTTCTTTTCCAGAACAGCAAAAACATTACAAACTGGGAGCCGAATAAACAAAGTAAAGTCACGCTTTTACGTCGAAAATGGAGAATGCGGGCATCGATCCCGCTACCTCTCGCATGCTAAGCGAGCGCTCTACCATTTGAGCTAATTCCCCCTAGTGGCCCATGTCCCCTCTTTACTGTCCCTTGGTACTTCCAGGTTTCTGGGACAACTCCTCCATAAATAACATTAAAATTTGACCTGCTATCTCAAGCACAACCAAAACTTTCTATCAAAAAATCAAATAGTTTTTCACCCGGATGTCACACTGGTAGCTGAGCAGCCAGAGTCCACTGCTTGAGCTCTAATCCCCTACTGGAGTTTTTGGTAGGCAGTAACAAAACACAACTTCCCAGTGAAACGCAGAAACAATTAGGTCTTTCTTAAAGTACGCTGCTTTTGACAGCCTCAGTGGGAATTTTGCCTAACGTGAAATCTGGACTTCTTGATGTAACAGCATGTGTTCTACTCAGCTGAGCTGCATCTGGACAACAGGCCGTCTGTGTTTCCAAGCAACTGTAGATTTATGTTTGCACCAAACAATTATGACTGTTTAGAGAAATCTGGATATAAAGATTATGTTTTTCTAAAACAGATTTTTCCTATTTATAATCCCTATGTGGAAGAGATTCAGCTAAATGACTTTATCCATTTCCATATTTTACAATGTAACAGAAATGACTAAATAGGTAGAGGACTTCCAGTTCTTTCTCTTGTGGCAATGGAGTTCTGAGCCCAAATTCTATAAAGGGGAAAAAATACCCCAAAAGCACCCAGGCAAACAGAACAATGGGAAACAAAGTATCTACCTATATGTCTCAGGAATTTTTAAGGTCTGACTGTATCACTTGATCACAGAATAATTTAGGTTGGAAAAGGCTGTAAAGATCATCTAGCTCCAACCCCCCCCCCGGCCATGGGCTGGGACACCTCCCACTAGATCCACAGACACACACACTCACACATACATATAAAAATTGAGAACATATAATTAAAATGTAAAAAGAAAAAAAAATCATAGCTATAACGAAACAGAAGTGAAGAAACTTCTGTTCAGAGCCTTGGTCTCTCAACTCTGCAAGATCAGAGTCAGGAAATACAAAGAATGTAGGGTCTCCAATGTTCCCTGATATTTGAAGTTATATATTAAAGTCTTCTTTGAAAGTGACATTTAGAGAAAAAGTAACTCTTTATGATATCACACTCTTTTAAAATAGTTTATAAGAAGAATCTTATAAACACCTATATTGTAAACCAACCAACCGATCAGAACCCTTCTAATTGTAACTGCATTAGGCTTGTACAAACACACCCCAGGCAGGAGCAGGGTTTCACCATGCCAGCTTTCAAAGGGTAAAGCACATCTACAGGGTTCAATGAAGGTAAATCAGGTTTTTTTGACAATGGCTATATTCATATCACAACTTCCTTCTCTGAGTTTTTTGGAAAGCCTGATACCTCTACCAACTTCATGAGGATTTCAAAAAAGTTTCAGCATCATAGGACTCATATACCAGCCCCCCCCCTTGGAGTAACCAAGATAGCAATGTAGAAAAACTGTATTATTTCACATGCTGTCCAGCTTCAGATACCCATTCCAAACAAACTGTTTAATAACAGTAAAAAAACAAAAGTTGTTAGGAAACCAGCGAGATTGACTATGCCTGAATCCAAATGGGTTTGCAACCTTTGCCTTCTAAAGCACTACTGGAAAAGATAGAATGTGTGCTGGTTATGCCTTGAACTCTGCACAGCCCACCTGGCTATTGGCTATCATTAAACAGCATTTACAGCATTTTCCTCATGTCCCTTTAGAGGCTCTGCAGAGCCATCGATTTCCACTGTATTAAAGAATAAGACTAAGAATAGCTTGAAGGTTTGCTTGACATAGCTAGGCCACTCTTGTCCTAAGTATGAGTTAGCAAAAATGGTGTGTGTTTGCGTCTTTGACTTGGCTGACCACAAACAGGGGCCTACCCCCTGCAGAGCTATGATAAGTAACAAGACAAGAAGGCACCTTTGCAAGCAGCAATCATGTGGGCCAGCACAACGTTCTCTTATCTCTGAAGAATGGGGAGCTCGAAGAGGGAGGTAGCATATGGTAATGATTTACTGGAAACTAATGAATATGTTAATTATCTTTTTTACATATGTATGACTAGCATGCATATATGTTGTTGAACTAACTTTGGTATGCACATTTGGAGGAGCGTCCAGTGCTGCAATAAAGGATACCTGCTTAATAGTCATCCCAACTATTGAGTCCTGATTTCGTCTTTCACAGCATCACCACCAAACACACATTTTACTTATCTTTCAGATTTGGTGCAAAAGTTAGTGGGTGGGAGTGACGTAGATTTCCCTATTTCAGAAGAACACTCAAGAAGGCTAAGGTTCCTACATCCTGTGGATTTTACTAAGGAACAGAACTATCTACTCATTAAATAAGAATTTCTCCATAATAATAGAGTAGTTTTAAGAACAATAACCTCCTCCACACAAACAAAACAGAAAACAACCCAAGGAACTGGCTATATAGAATGATTTGAAAAACACGTTTGGCTACAATGTTTAAAGATTAGAGGCTTAAGGTACACAGAACTCAATGAAATTCAGTGTATGTTTAGCATCTGATTACTTCAGTCCATATGAAAGTCTGAGAGCTTTTCTCTTCTTTCAATTTATACAGCACCATACTGCGCAGTCATTGTAGGATTAGAACAGGGAAACCAGAGCACAAGTACACTCGCTGGGGAAGCTAGCTACTATTAGCGCCTGCAAAACACAGGTATAGCACAAAACCATCACAACCCAGCTGAATTAAAAACACAGAAAGGTTAAGCTAGCACCCACTTCAAGAAGTTCATTGACTCCATGCTATCCTCCTGTTTGATTCTTCCACTTCTTCCTTGGGCTTGGTGATACACTCAGTGAACTCTGGCTGAAGAATATGAGAAGAGGAAAAAAAACAACAGCTATTGAATTTTTACTAAGGCAGTCTAAGACTGGTGGTGTGGCAAGTGCCGAGAGCAACAGAAGAATCACAGCAGTGCCCCAGAAAAGCCCACAAAACCACCCCTTCTCCTGAGGAGCAGCACCACCCGCCTCACCTCCTCCTTCAGGAGAGCCCCCCTCAGTCCTCAAGAACTCAATTTCCTGAGACCCCACGAAACGACCAGTAAGACGAGAAAACCCCTGAATAACCGGCTACAAACCAATCCTCCTCACCCGACTTCGCCTTCTAACAGCCTCAGCCCAGATCCCCTCCAGTAAACATCCTCCACAAACCTCCCGGCAGGTTCCCGCCTATCCCGCCCCCTACGGGCCCGGCCTTAGCTCAGCCCCGCCTCCCGCTAGAACCTTCTGCGGCGGCCGGTGCCTTCCCAACGGCCGGTCTCTCCTCATGGCGACTGTAAGTTCCTTTCCGCCCCTCCTTTTATTTTTTCTTTCCCTTTTCTCTTCTTTAAATATGGATGGTGGCAGTGATGAGGCTGTGCTGGGAGGAGGTTTGAAGGGGTGTGAGCTGGGAGATGCTGTACCTTGGTCTCCTCCTAGCCCTGGAGGCTGTGGTTGGGTAAGTCCTCGAAAGGAAAGCCTCGCCCATGAGGTGGGCCTGCCTGGTGGCCAATTCTGGTGTTCCCTCCTGAGCCTCCTGGCACTAAAGTTAACTCTTGTGTCTTTCTGGGGAAGAAGATGATGTTGGAAAGAGAGGATTCTGGCTATGTTTCCCAAGTGCAATGCCTCTTAAGTTGCAACTGAGTGTGTGTGTGTGTGTGCCTTTAAATGAACCTCAAAAAGGATTTGTTTTCAGTATGTAAGTGCAATTATTAGGCTTATGCTCATGCATTTTCCTAAGCATTAAAGCAATGGGTGGATGTTGGAAAAAGTAATTAAAAATATGCATATTGATCTCCCTTTATGGAGGACAGAATTCATATGTTATAACCATTTCTAGAAGTTTCTAGCACTTTAGAGTATCAATCTTAAATAACTTGGACATGCAACACGTCTTTTTCTGTTATTTTCCTTATGTTTCCTTTCTATGTGACTTCCTTACATTTCCTCATGTTTTTCCATTTAAGTGGGAAAACCTATTTTTATTCTGTCCTGCTAGCAGGTTTGGTGAAATGATGTTGGATAAGCTGCTCCCTCCTTCCTCAGTTCCTTGGAGCAGCTGAGAGTTTTGGGAGTAACTCCTCCACATTTGTAGTTTTGTGATCTTTGCATATCGCTCAATATTTTTTCCTGAAAAATAAGGGAAAATAGGAATTAAAAAATATCTCTTTTGGCAAGAGTTGAGCTGGTTTTCTGATGGCAAAAAAAGTGCCTTTCTGTAGCTCACAAGTGCTTCTGCTTTGTTCCTAGTAAAGTAACAGCTACTTTAACACTTCTTAGGTGTATTAAAGGCTGTGAAAAGATGTTAAAGGTATTAAGTAATCTGAAACATGATAGTGCTGACTTTTAAATGTTCACCACTTCCTTAAATTCATAGCAGCTTTTGAATTAATAGTAGCGGTCTTTAAACAACTTTAAGGAGGAGGAAAGCTTTACCTTTTCTGAAGATCGAGAAAAAATGATTTTATTTTTTTTTTTCTAGCTCCCTTTACCTTAGACGAACAATACTCAACCAGGAAGCCACTCAGGAATGCCTTGTCTAAATGTGCATTTTGTCATCACTGCTAAACCTTCACCAGGCACTAATTAGTGTTGGTTAACTACCTCACTCTAAATTCCTACAGATGATCGAGTAATCAGGTGCTGTGAGGCCTAGGTAAGAGTCCAAAGGTGGGTGATTCTGCATAAACAAGACCACATGAAAAGCATGTGCCTGCCTTCCTTTGGGTTTTGTATCACAAAAGCTTATAAAAGTATCTGAAGAGTGGGTTGAAGGAGGATGGAGCCAGACTCTTTTCAGTGGTTCCCAGTGACAGGACAAGGGGGAATGGCCACAAGCTGAAACATAGGAAGTTCCATTCAAAGATGAGGAAAAACTTCTTTATGGTGAGAGAGCACTTTGGAGACCTTCAAGACCAGCCTGGATGCTGTCCTTGGCAATGTGCTGTGTCAGTCCTGCTTTAGCAGGGGAGTTGGACCCCTAGAGATCCCCTCCAGCTCTGATAATTCCATGATCCTGTGAATTTCTACTACACATGAAATGCTTATGATAAGAGAGCTTCCCCAGGTGAGATGTAGGGTTGCAGCTTTTTAGCTTTCCTTGTAACTTTGCCTTTGGGTTGAATTTTTTGAAGTCTGATTTGACAGTTAAGTGCAGCTGATGATGTCTTTCAAGGGGTCTGCTTAAGCTTTGTGTTACTAATAGTTGATCAGTTGTTTTAATTAACTTTCAGAAACAAGTTTCTGAGATACAGGAAGCTGTAATGTTTTCCACTCTGTTTTCAGTGCATGTTCTAGCAACTGCCATAGAAAAAGGAATTCATTTTATGGCAAAGATCTCCCATTATTTGACAAGTGTTAGGAATATATAAATTTCATGCTGGTCTTCATCTTGAAAATCTACAAATGTTAAAAAAAACTATACACAAACATTCACTCATCCTAAAGAAATAAAATAAACCCGAAATCTTTATTTTAACTTTGGCAGGACTAGCTTTAGTGTTTGGAAAAATAAAACCAACAAAGGCACCTAGAATAGCTTAGCCTTACAGATGGCCATAAAGCACAGTCAGTTTTATTTCTCATCATTACTCTCACTTGCACCGTTCGTGCTGTTAGAGAGCTGACAGCTATGGTTTTTGATGAATACTGTTTTTCTTTCTTCTTTGTCCTGTGTTCTTTTCTTTCTTCTTTGTCCTGCTGGTGCCGTCAGGGAATCTGTAGCAGATCAACACTGAAGTGTGTCGAGCACTGGGTGCATGCTGCCACTCAGAATAAAGACAGTGGGTTACTTTGAAGTGTTCCTACTTCGTGTTGCCACCTGCCAAAGTGTCCAGCTCCAGGAGCAACTGAATGCGTGTGTTTGCTTCCCTGGAGGTGTTAAAGGCTGGGTCGGATGGGGCTCTGATCAACCTGGTCTAGTGGAAGGTGTCCCTGCTCAGGGCAGGGGGGTTGGAACTCGTTGGTCTTTCAGGTCCCTTCTGACCTTGACCATTTTATGCACAGTAGCTCCAAGCCATCTGTCACATGTATATAATAACAAAAACGCTTATGTACATAAACCAGCAGCTTTAGTGGCACCAGAAGCCAGTAAGACTATGTGAAAACAAGCCAGGCCAGTTAGAAACCAGTCAGGTGGCAATCTACTCACACTCTGGTTTGTCCCAAGCCTGACTGGGGCGTGATGGATGAGTAACACCACCTTATTCTGCTATCATCCTCCTGTGGTGGGAGAAACATGGCTTAGCAGAGAGTCATTGTCTGGTGTAGTGCTGACACAGCACAGCAACCATCCACGCTGTCAATGAGGAGAGGTTTAAGTAGCAGTGTCAGTTAGTGACATATGTTGGGCTGTATGTGCAGGAGTACATGGGGCCTGTGGAGAGGATCAGGAGTCATGTCGAATCGGGTACCTTTGTAAACTGCTCGCTCTACAGAGAGCCAGAGCTGCTGCTCCCTCCCTGGCTACGTGGCTTTATGCTGGGCAGCCGGCCTGCGTTTCCAGGATGTACCCAGGAGACCTCCCGAATTCAGAGGAGAGGGAGGGGGAAGCTGTGAAGCCAGACGCAGCTTGGGTTTGGCTGGCTCTGAAACCCGGGGTCCATCACCTGCGTTCAAGTGCGGGTTGTCGCAGACTCCAGCACTTTATGATTGAGCTCAGGCGCGGTGCAGTCCCTGATCCCGCGCCTGCTTCCATCTCGTTTCAGGCTGCGAGCCGGGGTCGGGAAGAGACGGGTGGGAAGATGCGGGAATACCGAGGACGAGCGCTTGGGCGCCGGGGCGGGTGAGGTGTGGTGGCTCCCCGCGTCGGCTCCGCGCATGCGCCGGCCTTCCTGCCGCGGGGACCGGCCGGGATGGCGGGACCGGTCCGGCCCGGGGTGCGGGTGGGCTTCTTGATTATATTGCTGTAGATGTTCCAACTTTCTGAGAAACATGGGGAGGAAGGCTTATGCAGTCAGGAGCTTTTTCCAAATACGCAAATTGAGCTAGTAATATTAGCTAACCCTCTCCCAAGCTGCGTTTTGAGTTACTTTCTTACGGCAAGTGACGGTGAGAGGTGAAATGTTAACGATGGCCTATTACCGTACATCGTTAGGTTCCTGCTACGTGATCTAGGTTTTGTGCTCTGTGTCAAGTCGTGCAAGCATTTGTCATACTCGTGTGAGTTCATTTCTAAAAAATACAGTGTTTTAAGGCTGTTAAATGTAATGTGTTAATTATAGGGCGGTGCATTTGGTGAGGTAACAAATAAGGAAAATACAGGTATGTTTTAATTTCGCAGAGGCACCTTCCAAAAGGATGTGTCTGTACACTTATTTAAATACACATATATAGATAAGCTTTGACTACAAAACTCTGTTTCAATCAGGCATATAATATTTTTCACTCATTTCACTCCTAAAGCAGGTTTTTCATGTGTATACCTTGAAAATTGGAAAGAGCATGGGTTTCCATGGGGAATTTGGAACAGCTCAATAAAAGTTTTTTCAGTGAGACATCTGGTTTCTTGTAAATAACTTGATCTTTTGGAGAGCTGCTTGTATGAAAACAGCTAAATAATATAAAGACTTGTATTGCAAAAGAGATGAATAAGGTTATTCTGGTAGCACGCATGCTGAGAGACGTATTGCATGATTCCAGCTGTGAGTTGCGGTTATTAGCAAGTGGAAGGAATGACTCAGCAAGAAACAATGCATTGATAATTGGAAGCGAGTCAGTCAGTCTGGAGTGCCCAACTCTAAGTTTTAGTGGCTTTTTTTTCAGATGGGGAATTAGCTCAAATGGTAGAGCGCTCGCTTAGCATGCGAGAGGTAGCGGGATCGATGCCCGCATTCTCCAGTGATTGCTTTTAACATTTATTTCATTGGAAGCCAAACAGCAGCTTTAAAAAATACTTTTTAATCTACACTAGATCGTAAAAACATTAACACATTGTTCTGAATATTGCGGTTTTATCTTTCCAAAACCATATGTTGGTTCTTTTGCATACAGGGAGGGAAAAATATAATCCTTGCATGAAATAACAAAAACTACTGACATTTTAATACAATAATAAATTACATGAACCAATTTTAGAGAAAAAATAGGGATTTTTTTTATAGTGCTCTTAAACCTTTGATTTATGTTTTCATTAGTTAAATTTATATTTGATATTCTAGTGTATAAAGAGGAAAATTTGGTATTTCTGCTTTGAGTAATGCTCATTATTTGTGTTCTGTTTTGGTTGTGTAGGCAATTAGAAGCAATGGGCTAGAATATTCTATAACTCTGTCACTCTTGGCAGCAAGATTATGGATGTTACTTGTGAATTTTCACATCTGTGAAATATCCTGGAAATTTTGTCTATATGTTTGCGCATTTTAAGTATTCATAAGGTGTTTTTTTTTAATTCTAATTTGATTTTTTTTTTTTTAGGTCATTCAAGTATTTAACTGCTTGTACTTCCAGGTTGAGGCAGCATGAAGAAACAAGCAAGATGGACTTCCTATAAGTACAGTGAATTTGTGCAATCAGGATCTTTTGAGTACACATATTAAAACAAACAGAAATCAGGAAGCAAAAAGTGTGAATTGAGTTTCAGGTTAAGGGAGGAGAAGATACAAGTAGTATCTGTGAAGAAAATAAGGGAGCTTGGAGATCCTCCCCTGACATGACAAGAAAGGACTTAAGCTCAGGATGGATGGGATGCAAATGAGAGAAAAGAGGAGCTTTAACTCTAAGGATGCTTGATGCTTGTCATTGAAATGAAGCCATGTTAGGGTCTCTCTGGGCTCAGGTCATGATTTAAACATCCGTTTACTTGGTGTGAAACTCTGTACTAATTTTCTATGTCGTTAATATCACTTTTGGGCATTTCTGTTGTTACTTAATACCTGTCACTTTCTCCATTTTTAAAGAGGATGGGTAATGTTGCTCTTCTCAGCTAATCAGATACAAGTGCACGGATAAAATTAAGAGAATTCTGTGGGGCAGGTGCAGTCTGCAGTCCCTTGTAGAACTACAGAACCATGATGTTATATAACTGGATGACTGGGTGAGGGGAGAGCAGCAGATCTCATCTACTTTGATTTCAACAAAGGCTTTTGACACTGTTTCCCATAACATCCTCATTAGGAAACTGAGGAAGCGTGGGCAGTGGGTGTGTGTGTGTGGGGGGGTGTAAATGAGGGGGCAGTGATGTGGATTGAGAACTGGCTGTGTGACAGGACTCAGAGGGTTCTAATTAATGGAGCAGAGTCAAATTGCAGGCCTGTAACCAGTGGTGTCCCCCAAGGGTCAATACTCAGGCCAGTCTTGTTCAACTTATTCATCAATGAGCCGAACGAGAGGACGGAGTGTATCCTCAGCAAGTTTGCTGATGATACTGAAAGGGGAGCACTGGCTGACACTCCAGAGGGCTGAGCTGCCATCCAGCATGACTTGGACAGTCTGGAGAGCTGGGCAGAGAAGAGTGACCTGATCTAGGTGTTCCTGCTCCGGTAGGGGGATTGGACTGGATGATCTTTCAAGGTCCCTTCCAATCCCTGATATTCTGTGATTCTGTGAAGAACCTGATGAGGTTCAACAAGGGCAAGCGTAGGGTCCTGCACATGGGGAGGAAGAATTTTGGGCACTGATACAGGTTAGGGGTAGACCTGCTGGAAAGCACTTCTGAGGAGAAGGATCTGGGGGTCCTGGTAGATAGTCAACTATCCATGAATCAGCAGTGGGCCCTTCTTGCCAAGAGGGCCAATGGAATCCTGGGCTGCATAGGGAAGAGTGTGGCCAGTAGGTGGAGGGAGGTCATTCTCCCCCTCTATTCTGCTCTGGTGAGGCCACAACTGGAACACTACATCCAGTTCTGGGCTTCCCCAGTTCAGGGAACTACTGGAGAGAGCCCAGTGTAGGGCAAGAAAGATGATGAAGGGATTGGAGCATCTCCCTCGTGGGGAAAGACTGAACGAGCTGGGACTCTTTAGCCTGGAGAAGAGTAGGCTGAGGGGAGACCTTAGTAATGCTTCCAAGTATCTAAAGAGTGGTTGAAGGAGGATGGAGCTGGACCCTTTTCAGTGGTTCCCAGTGACAGGATGAGGGGCAACAGGCACAAGAAGGAACATAAGAAGTTCCATTCAAAGATAAGAAAACTTTTTTCTGGTGAGGGTGAGAGAGCACTGGAACAGGCTGCCCAGGGAGTCCCCTCTGCTGGAGACCTTCAGGACCTGCCTGGCTGCAGTCCTGAGTGATGTGCTCTGGGCAATCCTGCTTTAGCAGGGGTGTTGGGCTAGATGGACTCTAGAGGTCCCTTCCAACTCTGACAACTCCATGATTCCATGATAAAGCTTCTGATTAAGCTTTCTAGACCAAGGACTGTTCATTATGTTTATGGCTAGCTTTCTATAATGGGTTTCTTCTGTCTGGTAGGGCTTGTAAATACATCCTGATATGAATAGAGGTAAGAGCTTTCATAGAATCATTTAGGTTGGAAGAGACCCTTGGGATCATCAAGTCCAACCATCAGCCCTACTCTACAAGTTCTCCCCTACACCATATCCCTCAACACCACATCTCATCTACTCTTAAACACAGTCAGGGAGGGTGACTCCACCACCTCCCTGGGCAGCTGATTCCTTTCTCTCATCCCATGTGGTGTTTCATGTCCCTACTTACGCAGGGGCAGTTACATACTCTCTAATGCTGTGTTTAAATGAGATACACAGATCTGTTACTGGTTCTATGAAAAAGAATTTGTACTAAATGTGCTGGAAGATACTGTTGTCCTATGTCTGTGTGTGTTGTAGTCTGAGAAAGGGGAATAATTAATCCTTACTTGTCTTTAACTTTATTGCAAATACTACTTAAAGGGTGGGACGGAGCATCACGTCACAACACGGCACCTTTGGAGACAGTGTTTTACAGCAAGAGGGCTGTCTGTAGAACCTGCGCTCCAAACTCTCACCTCCGTGTAACACTGCTTTTCAATAAACCTATTCCACAACGTGGCTGTAGCACGTGGGTTTTCTGAGCTGACCAGGCTGCCGCTCTAGGGATGTTTGATAATAAACTCTGTAAAAGGCTTCTCTTGTAGTGGTTACCATTACTCTATTTTGACTGAATTTTCAACCAGAAGTTCTATTTCAAGGAACTCTTTTTCTTTTGGAAGAGTGAGAGGTGAGTTTATCACCGTGTGTGAACTCTTGAGAGCTTACACTTTGAATCTGTCGAGCTGCTGGTTGTCAGACTCCCCCACGTTCAGTGTTGTCGAAAAAGACATCACAGTAAATTTCCCGCAGCAGAATAGCTGTTAGAGTCGTTCAGCTGGAGCTCCTCACCTAGGCCAGTGACCTGCTGCTTTTCCCCCCATTTGGCCCCAGTTTTATCTTTATTTCCTGTGGCTGCTGCTAACCTTAAGACGGGAGCTACATCTGGTAGGTGAGTGGAGACACAGATGGAGTGTGGAGTCCAGGGGGCTGTGGTTTGTTAACCCTGCTGCCACGTTTGCAGGGAGCCTCTCGGCTAGGCGGGTGGACTCGTCAGCCGGAGCACTGGATCGCCTGAAGAAAGACAGATGAACCCTTCTGGAAAAGAGTAAGGAGCCCAGAGGCATTGGGTGGCTGTAGGGTTGTAGTCCACCTTCCTGGCGCTTGATCAGGAAGGACAGAGAAAGAGGGACAACTCCCGTGGGGTTTCCTTCTGGTGGAGGCCACGATGTTTTCTACAGTGTTAGAGGAGAAAAATCTTTAAATAACTTGTCTTTTTTTTTTTCCTTTTGGTAGCTTTACTGTTTCCACTAGAAGAAATAGCAACTCGATACAACAGAGAGCTTCAGTGATCAGTTAAGAAACAATTTTTTCTGTGCTTGAAGGGCTGACTTGTGATGCTGCGGGTGTTAGTGTTGAAACTCCTGCTTATTCCCGTGACAGACACCTGGTGAACACCAGGCGCTATAAAAGGGAAACGGCTTTTAATGCTCCCATCGGTTTCTCCGGTAGATGTGCCGTTTGTATGATGCGGGTGGCCGCCGGTGTTGGGTGTGCGATGAGGCAGCAAAGGGGGAGTGAGGGGTTGCTGCAGGTGGGAGGGAGCAGCTCCTCCTCGGGGAGCTGCGGGAAGAACCTTCGGCGCCTTCGGTTCTCGATGGATCCGAGAAGAACCTGCCAGTGAGTTTCACCTTCTCTCCGATGAACCGGCAGGGAGCAAGGAATTAGGCGTTTTGTGAAATGGGAAGAGGGGTCGCGGGCGGCGACTGGGTGTCGCCGTGTGTGAACGCGGCGTGTGCGGGACTCGTGAGGGAACTGCCGCTGGCACCGGCATCCCGCAGCCGCGGCGGCCCCGACCCGCCTTCCGCGGCCGTCAGCGTGGGTCCCGCATCCTCTCCCTTACGGCCGTCGGACGCCGTTCTTGCCGCCCCCGCAGCGCCTCGCTCCGTCGCCTTTCTGCTTTTTCGGTGGCGGTTCCCGGGCGGAGGGTGCCCTCGGCTGNGCCCCTCGGCCCCGCCTCCCGGTTCCTTCTCCTCACGCTCCCGAGCCGTGGGTGCTCTGTGGGAAGTGACGCGCTGCGTCAAGCGGAAGTGACGCCTGTCGCGTGTAGGCCCGGAGCGGTGGGGGGGGTTTTGGACAAGATGGCCGGATCCACAGGTCTGTGAGGGGGCTCGGTGGGCCTGGGGCTGGCGCGGGAGAGCGGGGGGCTGAGCTGGCGTTGTGGAGGCGGCTCCGTAGGGCCCGGAGGGGTCTCCTTTCGCGGGGAGGAGGCCGAGGCACCTCTGGTGGGAGTGACCGGAGCGGGAAGGAGGTGTCTTCTGACAGGGGGAAAAGGGAAGCCACAGGGGCGCCGGGCCAGGTTGTGCTCCAGGCATAGTCCCTGACGACTCGGGCAGCGACAACCCTATGAGAGCCTGGATCGGGGGGGTGAGTGGTGGGAGAAAGGGCTCTCTCTCCTGCAGTTAATGTAGTAAAGAAGAATGCAGGTTGTAGAAAAGAAGACTTATTTGCTGAGAGACTGGAACGGGTAGATGTGTGTGCATATAAGGGAAGGGAGGAGTTGTCACTAGCCTGACAAAAATGTCGAAGGGAAAAGATTCATTCTGAAGATTTCTATCGGTGTATACCATCTGGTGAATATAGAAGCGGTAGTATAGCAGTATCAAAAAGAAAGGATTGTCTCTTTCCCTTCTTGATGCAGGGGAAGAAAGATCAGGCCCGTGTTGTGTTTCGGAATACCTCAGTTTGGTGGCGACTGCAGCATGGTAGGGAAGAGGAGTGAAGCATTTTGCTCTCTTTCACTAGGTAGGCATTGGAGCCAAAGTGCCTGCCTTACAGGCAAATGGAAGGGCAGAGGGCTGCAAGTCATCAGGAATCCTGTATCAGTAACCAGTAGAGCATATGTTGAGCATTTCCAGGGCAGAATATTGTGGAAGGTGGTGGCAAAGAAGAGACAAGAATATTGCTTCAAGTACTAAAGGCAGAAGTTTTGGAAGCACAATTATACGGTCCCAATTTTATTTCACAAGAGACCTGAAATACTAAAAGACATTTTCCCACTACAAAAAGCTGAGTTTTTCAGAACATCATTTCCCCTTCTCTCACCCCTGAGACTTTATAACTAGGACTGACATTGCTTAGGACAGAGGAATGAATTGACTTCCATGGTCAGTGTAGGGTGAACGCTGGTCACTACTTTATTTCTACTCCAGATCCACTTGATCATTGAGGGATTGAGACTGTAACAAAACAGAAGAGACTTCTATGTACTGAAACTTGCCTTGGTACCTTACTGTTGATTCTGTGGGGAGAGCTTGGGCAGGCTCTTTTTGGCCACGAGAGTCTTCTCTACTTCATAATGTGGAGTTGGGAAGGTGGGATTTACGGAGTGGGATTTGGTAAGGTTACAAGAAATTGCGACATAGAACAACTCTTGCAGTCCAAGAGCAGTCCAAAAGGACACATTAATGCTATGATAAACTGAGCTTGAATAGATATTATTAGAGAAACTTAAGTATTTACTTAGCTGCGGATTGCAGGATTTTAGTTTGCGAAAATTTACTTTCTAATGTCCCAAGTTCAAAAGGATTTTATTAATTATTATTAGTTCTATTATGTAGCAACTCCCAAAGACTTCAGTTTTGGGCTCTGGCCTGAGATACCCTCTAATGCCCAGGAAATAAAGTTGGTTTAGGTCTTGTGTGTTGAGTATTACCATTTGGCATCACTGTCATTCAGTCTGGCTGGTATAGAACATTAATTACTATAAATTTGTATAGTAAAAAAAGGTTCTTTCATTATACAGAACATTCAGCTCTATCAGAAGAAATATTTTTTGTCTCAACTTTCTCAGTTTTACTGCTATAAATGTTTTTCAGTCTTACACGTGATACTTTAAAATGTCCCATATACACTTATCCAGTGCAGTTGTGTTTGTCTCGGAAATAAGCTACAATTAGAGTTCAGGAAAAAAAGTGGGAGATGTAGAAAGCTATTTATACATGTATCTGCTTCAAACAGTGTTAAGTGCTAGCGCTGTATGTATGCATTGGTCAAGAAATGAAATAATTTCATTAAAATGAATCAAGCAGACAAAATCATCAACAGAGCTGCTGGAAAACTTGCTGAGGGTTTCTAAAGCAAAACACTTATGCCTATAGACAAAACACTCTTGGCTTTTTATTGGTACATGCGTAGAACCTGGGGGAGTGGGGGTGTTTGTTTTGTTCTTTCCACATAGCGCACAGAAATTTAGATTTTTAAGACTACACCCAGAAGAACTGCTCTTGCCAGGAAGCTCTGTTATACTCATTTGTGGAGGAGGGAAGGGAATGATTTGCTATAGACATGAGATTTTACTTTACCTAGCTCTGTGAATTAAAGCTGCTTGCAATAAAGTTCAACTTCATCCTTATTTATTTCAGAAAAAAATGAATGTTTTGGTTGCATGAAGTCCAGGAATGAAATTCCACCCCCAAGGAAGTCAATAGCAAAACTTGTACTAAGGTTAAATGTCACAGTTTTGTCCCAGAAATTCCTTTCCTGGGCTCACTAATTCTTTGAACAGTCATATAAAAAAAATACTTGCCTTCAACGACAGATAATTTAGTTTGAAAGTAGCTGTTCTTCAATGTGGGCTAAAGAAAAAGTGTGTGTCAGTGTTACATTGTTGAGTAAGTATCTTACCTGCTTTATGAAATCACCTCTGTTGATTAATTTTACACGTGGATATTGTATGTCCTAGAAATGGACATTTATAAGCTACAGTTTGCCTGATCTTCTGATATTCCAACTCCTGCTTGACGCTGGACCTAGGTTCTTTGTGTGGGTACTGCTCAAAGTCTGGGAAATCCAAGTTAAAGAGGAGAAAAGCTCTTCTCTTGTAAAGAAGAGGACCGCTATTGATGATATAATCAGACAATTTCATACTGGTTAGCTGGAGATTCATTCTGTTAATCTCTTTGACAATACAGAGCAGAAGATGTAATTAAATATAGTTTCAGGTTAAAAGAAACAATTTACCAAACATGCCATGTAAAATGTCCTGTGTAACTTGAGAAAAAGAAGCAGATCAATAATGTTATTAAAAAGAGATAATTTCTGCATTTCCACAATTTGGGTTTGACTTGCAGTTATGTGTATAAAACATATCTATCTAAAATGTGATTGTTTTGTAAAAGTGCTGTTCATGTCACTAAATGGTTAGAACTTACCTGTGAAAAGATGAGAATTAAGGCAGCAGTGTCTAATGCTGTGCTCTAACTATGGGCTGTTAAAGCTTTTGTCTCCTTCACCTGAGGGCTTCAGTAGCTTGTGGGTGTGTGAACAGATCGAAGTTCATGAAAATTCCCCTTGGTTTGCTGAAATTGCACTGGGGGGGAGGAATCATGTGATCTACGGTCAGCAATTACATGTGAGATTCCTGATTTACTTCTAGTATGAAGTCATAAGCGAACTTTCTTGAAGGTGTGCCTAATGTCTTTGAAGCAGCACGGCTCTATACCAAGAATTTATTTTTTCTGTAAAATACATACTTCTCATTTCCAGATCTTCTGATCGTTAAGGATAATCTGCTTCTTTGTGTGATTGATGCCCGTGCAAACATACCTTTCCCTTTGAATTTATATATTATTGGATCTTTGACTAGAAGTGGCTCAGTGTCAGAGCCTAGTTTTCTTAACTTTGATTGTTGGCTTCCAGTTGCAAAGGTTTAATGGTGGTGAAAGCAGTTCTAAGTGTTCATGACTGTAGCTCTGAGCAAGCTGATGTTAGTGGCTCTCTGTTTTGCAATTCATGGGGTAGAGATTGTAAAGACTATTTTTTTTTCCATTTAGGAGATAGTATAGTTTAAGCTTTGTGTCTAGAAAACTTGTGTTAAGCT
>VZTM01018951.1:6540-20779 GCA_013400555.1 Jacana jacana
AGATTATGATATTGTTTTGTATTTAACTACAATAGACTGAGCTGGACATTATAAAAACAAAAGTTCATCTTCTCATAAAGCTTTCTCAACAACTAATTTGATATGGAAATTAGAAGTACTGCTTGAAATATCAAGGGGGATTTTCTATGGTTTCTATTTTAATCTGAAAATGAAAACTTCTCAAATAGAAACAATAGGTCTTAAGAAAGAAAAATACTTTTTTTCCTCTTTGACTCTGAAAAGTTAACTGAGTTAAGCTAAATTGCCCACTACACTGACTCGCTGCTTGTACTGTAATTTAAGAAACAAACAGTATCCTTAGAGGCCAGACAGTGACCTTTGTAAATCAGCTTCAGGATTAATATCTCTTACAAATATCTCTCTTCTGAATTAGCATTTGGAAGTTACAGGCATTCCTTTAAAAATTATTTAAGACACACCAATGTAGTGCAGTTCAGAAATACGTATATAAATCCAGTGAAGGACAGGTCAGTGGAATGGAAAGAGGGAACACCACGCCAGACCTGGGGCGGTGACGTTTACAGAGGCAGCAGTAACTGCAGGTAATACCTTCTTCCTTGTTTTCTTCTCCCTCCTGAGTTTAGTAACTACTCTGCTCTCTGGCTCTAGAGGTTTTAGCTTCTGTTAAAAACCGCATGTGCTTGGGATGTTAGCCACACTTACCAGGAACATCAGGGGGTGCTTTGTGAGCAGCGCTGGTNNNCTTTGTGAGCAGCGCTGGTGTTCAAAAAGCTCCAACAGTGGCAAAAAATTCGACATACCTTGGTTAACATCTGTGCATTATTATAGCTGCACAATAATCACACATAACAGAATCTCTTAGCTGTAAATGTGAACAGTATCTTCAGCTATATGGAGAAAGTGAAATAGTCCTGGTTACACAGTAAAGAACTCCCCAAACCAAACATTAAGAGGCCCACTTTGGCTATTATCCTCAACGCCTCACATACATGAAATGGACACTCAGCAGCTGAAGTAGTTTCATGAGTACCAAAGGTCACATTAAATGTTCTTTAGGTGGAGGTTATTCTAGGCTACAGTGCCTTAGGTTGCTCATACACTGCATCAAATATTCCTAAGTCTGAATATTGATTTTGTGACATTGAAAAACTAGGATATATTGCAGAATGACAAAAGCAGACAGACTTGGCTTAAGATTCTGTCTGTACTCTATGTCTTTCTTTGTGAGCCTTGGGGAAAATAAATTCCCACATGATGTGCTTCTGTTAGAAAATCCCTGTTATTAATTGGGATTCCTTATTATAATGCAACAATTTTGATTAAAATATTTTAAAAAATGAAGTTTAGCTGCTTTGAGATTTCACACATTTATGTTTTGCTTTGAAATGCCATTTCATTTGAAGTGTTACAATTAAATTGCAAGAGTAATTGAAGTATTTGTTTATATGGAAACATTTTCAAACAGTCTTCTAGGAAATTTCAAAATTAGCTCTGAATATAAATATTAAGAAAATTATCACAAAATAATAATGAAGAGCCTTAGGGGGGCTTTGGCTGTACTTTATATCGTCCCTTGCAAGACATGTCTGGTATGAGTAAATACAGTGTCCTGGCCTGTGGTTCACTTCTACCAAAGACTGAACAAATTCTGATGTTGAGAGAGGAAGTACATGAAAGTGAACAAAAGACAGGGAAAAAGGAAGACTGAAATGTCACATCTGCACAAGGGAAACAGCAGGCCCTCTGTAGCTGGAAATGTCTTGTTTGGTAAAGTTGACGGGCTGTTTGCCTGAGCTGATGTGTCACAGAGATGTAATGCTCTCTGAGAGGAGGAGTGATAGGCTGGGTGAAGTTGAGATTAAAAAGGGAATTTGATGGGAGCAGGGAAGAACCCTCTGATTATCTGTTCTTTTGGCACAGATGCAAATCTCCCACTGCAGTGTTTAAAGGTCAGCTGTACCAAGCAGAGGCCGGGAGGTCTAATAGGAGAAGTGGAGGCGCTGATGAAGTGAACTTTGTGTTCTTCATCTCTCCGCACATGAATGTATCATATTCTCTGTAGTTTGATCTAATAACACTGACCTCAGATCAGCCACTGACACATAAATTTGAGGCATTAACCTATTGCCTAATTCCTGCCCGTTTGTTTTTCAGTTTTGACTGTATTCCAGTATCACAACACTGGCTTCTAGGAATTAGGATTTCGAATGCTGAATCTGTTACAAGCAGACAGCACTTATATTTAAGTGCATCAGTGTTGGAATGCATTAATACAGAACAGCAAAGGCATGTAGAACATTCAGAGTGTTGTTGAAAAAAACAAGTTTACCAGTTAATATAAAGATTTCCAGTGCAGAAAATCCAGTGTAACTACTGCAGGTGAATTCTTCGTAAGAAATCATTATTTTAAAATGATGTTAAAATATGTAAAAGAGAAAAAAATCTTGGGTTACAAAATATATATAAATAAATTGTTTTGTCACTTTCTAGTTGAACAAGATACAAGATGCATAGGAAAAAACTATAGAAATACTGACAGAATGTTGAAGTTGATTTACTTTATGAAAAAACAATTATTAAGATCTTGAATAAAATAATGTGCTGGCTCTTGTTACTTCAGCAGCTTCTAAAACTAGCTTTTAAAAAGATAAGACTGATGTCCCAAATGTGTTGGGAAAACTTTGCCTCATAGTTTATAGTTTGGGTCCAGGCAATCCTTTGCTTAATGGAGGGCTCCTGGCCCCTTACCTGGGGAGGCTGTCGCTGTCTCTGGAGAGTAGAGGCTACTACACACTAGTAGAGCACAACAAGGATAAGGGAAATTCATTTAAACCACCTTCACTGGGGAGTTCATAGATTTTTGCCACTTTAACACGATTGAGCTATTGTGTGTGGCATGACTGCAGTCTGGGATTGGCACCTCCATTATTTCAAATTTAAGTGTAAATATTTTTCTGGTTTGTTTGTTTAGAGCCTTCCCTATTTCCCTAAGAGCTGGACCCAGAAAATGTTTGAACTAATATGAGCCAAACTCATGGAATTGCTCATCCTTCAGAGAAATTAAGTTCGTCTAACACAGCATTTATTTAATTTGTGTTTCAATAGCACTCTGGAGACTCCATGAAATATCTGGGTTCCTGGGTTTTGGAAAATAGATGAGACAGATAAACTGCAGGAGACAGAAAGGGAGAATGAATCTGTCATGGGGATCAATGATGGAGCCAGGAATAAAAGAAAGATAAGTGAATTTAGCTAACTCAAAATCAGTCACCATTAAATTCAGTTAAGAATGTCCATGTAAGGGTTTATCCAAATTAACCCCTTCCATTCAGAAAACAATTAATTGTTGCAATTTCTGTAAAAAAAAACAAATAACCAGCTCTGCCAAAAGTCAGTTTCCTCACAGAATCTGCAAACTAATTGTGATAAGTTGCTTTCCAGTTTCTGTAAAAACAGTAAATATTTCTCTTCTAGTGCAACAGGAGAATTCTCACTACTTCAACCTCTTTTATTGACACACATATATAAAAGATGATAGCTCTTATTTGCCACTTTGTCTGATTTCATTTGTAATTTTCTATATCTTTCTATGTCAAATTTTAAATATACTGACCCAGAGAATTGGGTTGTGGGAGCCCACAGCTCTGAAAGATGCAGGCAAAAAAAACTCAAAAAATCATCTCACTCTCATACTTTCTTTAGTCTAGTCTACAACAACCAACCTTCAAGCAGCTGGTGACTCTGTAATTCTCACCGCTGAAGATCCGGTCCATAAGGACTACATTCCTTCACATTACTTTTCTTTTACTCACAGCTAAGGATCATGGGAAAAAATCTACTTGAACTCTGAAAGCCAACAACCCCCAACTGATTTGCCACCCAAAGTAACACTCACATAGTTTCCTGGCAGAGAGCAACTTAATTTAAAGTGGAACGTAGCAGTCCGTTAATGATCTTTGCTTTACTTATTGAAGTACTGCATTTACAAAGTACTCTTAACTGGAAGATTCTCAGTGCTTTTTATCACCTTCAAAGAAAATGGGGAACTGAGTATTCTCAGCACTGTACCCATTTCTATGGGCTTTCACCCCAGACTGGTGAACCCTAAATAAAAATAACATTTTAATGGTTTTAGCAATAATTCTTTCACATTTATTTTACTGAGCTATTGAAAATCAAAGCTTCTGACAGTGGGAAAACTGCACAACAACTCCATGTGTGGAGGTCAAGCGAACAGATTACTGGAACGTCTTTATTACCTTTCAGAACACCAGAACAGAGCAAAATGTTTTATTCTTCCTAGAAGCATAATCAGAAGATGAGAAATGAACCCAGTTATGTAGAAGCTTTTCATTTCAGACAGTTGAAAGCTAAGGAATTTCATCCCCAGACCTAAAGTCCAAGCTTGTCATTTTGTTGCTGGGGCTTTTCTTGTTGCTATTCTTCTTTAACACATAATATGCGGTCAGTGGTATCATATAATCACATCTGTGTCAAAATGGCAATTAAAGACCCTAAGTTGAAGAATGTATCATCGTCCCTATCTTTTGCATTCCAGTTTACCTTCTGTAAGTCTTGTACAGCAGCTTACATGGCAGCTGCCACTGGGATGCAGGAGTCTGTTGTACACAGTGATCTGTGGGCACAGAACTTAAATGTGGTTTTCTGCTTGAAAGAGTATTGTCTTCAGTATGAAAGGTGAAGCAGTTAGCATATAGAGATGTATCTGTCAGCAGACTAGGAGGGCATCTGCTGTCAATAAGATGAGCGCTTTTGAGCCCGATCAATATTTATGAGAGGGAAGTAGATTTTCATTACATTACCATGCTAATTTCTAGGATCAATCCGTCTGTGACAAATTAATTCTACTCTCTTATCACACACATTTTTTTGTTTTACCCCTATTTAGCTAGTTAGCCAACTGTGTTGTTTGTGTGCTCCAGAACTCCCATTGAGCACACCCCCGCTTTTGTCTGACTGTTTCCCTGTCAAGAGCCCTGTGTGCAGCCTGACTTTTCAGGCAGGGTTCGGTTAACGGCACATCCATGCGATACCGGGCAGCGGAGGAGATTCCTGCCTTGTTGGTTCTCCATTGCTGCAGTTCAGAGATCTAAATCCCAAGATCTTAGTGGACCCATTTGAAGCAGTCCAACTGCTGACTTTGCCAATTTTAGCAGATCTGTGATCTGACAGTTCTGTGGCAATAAAAAAATCAAACTCTACAAAGCAAAAAAAAGACAATTCCTCATTTTGCTTACAGATCATCTTTTTTTCTGCAGCCTTTTTAAAAAAATCAAACTTTTAATGGCTGAAAGACAATTGTAATGCTACCAAGCCCAAGAGTTAGGCCTAAACCCCCGCTTTCTCATTTCAGCTAGAATTTATTTCTGTGCTGAACGTTCCAAGAGTCCTCCAACAACCTGACCTGCTTGTCAAGATGACGTGAAGGCTGTCAGTAAGCAGCTTAGACAGCCTTACTGGATACAGCCTACAAACCTGCTGTTGTCAGGTGTTGCTCTGGTTGGTTGGTTGGTTGGTTGCAGAATACACACAAAAGGGGAGCATAAAGATGGTAATGGCATTTGTTGGCGGTGTGCAGAATTCTTTCTAAAATGCCAGGCAGCACAGGAAAAAGGCACAAATGCTTTAAATTCTAACAGAAGCAGCCTGGCAACAGTAATTGAGAGGTGGTAGGCAGATGGAAGGAGACCTTTAAAGGCAGGTTACTTGTTGTTGATATATTGGAGCTGGTAGATGGACGCTTAATAGAGAGCTAATGTGGTCAAAATAGTGAATTAAGAAAATTAATTCAATAAAATTAGCTTAAAGTCAAGCATTTGCTTCTAAGCCTACATAAACTTTAAGTCTTTGAGGTTTGCTATTTTGGGCCTCATGGAGTTTGAGTTTTTTGCAGCAAGTCCTGAATTCATAATGTGAGAATTTTTGCACCTTTATGTAATTAATCAAATAAGGCCCAACTTTCCTATTGCTGATTGAGCTTGAGGTGATAAATGGTGACATTTTCATTAATCCTCTTAATCACAGCCTTTATTGCGTAAGTGTGAAGCAAGGGAACAAAAGATAAACAACCCAAAGATTTATCAGACTTCCTGTGTCTGAGGGGCATATTTCAACAGCTAGAAATGTCAGCCACCTAGTACAGTGAGGCAGGGTGCACTGCAAGGTATGTGAGCTCCAAAAGGTGAGTTGTCTTGGTTCAACAAGGACTCCTCATCCTCATACACCCCATTAACACTTTATCAGCTAAAGGCAGGTGATGCTAGCGCAGTGGCAGGGACTTTTTTCTTGCATTACCGTAGAAACCAGACTTAGAAATTCCTCAGAATATTAGAAATCGTGATAATTGTGATTCCATCTTACGTTCAATGTAGGTTTGGTAGTACTGGTCTGTGATGAGCTAGTCACCTATAAAAGAATAATGGTGGAGGTGCTAAAAAATGCCTGCATTCTCAAAAGGGTAACATCAGTTTTCTAAAGCTTGTGCTTCTTAAATACCAAATATCTCTGTGTGTGTGTACTTTTAAAGGGGTTTTGTTGTCATTGGTTTTTGTTTTGTTTTGTTTCCCCTTGGAACATGGATGCTGTGATATTTGAAGGAGGAGGTTTATTGCTGTCAATAGCGGTGTTGGATATTCTTTGTTCTATGTGAGCCTCTATGCACATGCTCAGAAGTGCATCTCTGAGAGGCTGTTACCCTTCTGGCAAATGATCTGGTCCCTACTGGGTCCAATTGTCCAATAGGATCTCAAGTCCTTAAGGACAGACAAACATATCTGTATGTATAATACATACGTGTGTATATGTACACATGTATGCGTAGAGAATAGCTTTGCATTAATTTCAGCTCTTTTGGAAAGCAGATTTCTATCCTAAACCATGAGGATTTCTTTTCAATTATTCCATGGGCTAAGAGAGCTCAAGAGGCATATGGATGACAGGGTAGTGATTAGAGACAGCCAACATGGCTTGAATGAGGAAGAGCAGGAGATGTCATCTGTCATGACTTCTGTAAGGCCTTTGATATGGTCCCATACCACATCCCTGTAGCTAAATTGGAGAGTTAAGAGGTTGATGGATGGATTATTTGAGGAACAAGGAGTTGGCTGGATGGTTGCATCCAAAGAGTTGCAGTCAGTGGCTCAGTGTCCAAGTGGAGATACGGTTTGTTAATGACATAACCTATAATAAACCTATAAAATTCTTTTATAGGTTGACAGTGCGCCCTCAGCATGTCTGTGGATGACACCAAGCTGGTGCAGCTGATAATGCTTGAGGGAAGGGGTGCCANCCTAAACCATGAGGATTTCTTTTCAATTATTCCATGGGCTAAGAGAGCTCAAGAGGCATATGGATGACAGGGAAGTGATTAGAGACAGCCAACATGGCTTGAATGAGGAAGAGCAGGAGATGTCATCTGTCATGACTTCTGTAAGGCCTTTGATATGGTCCCATACCACATCCCTGTAGCTAAATTGGAGAGTTAAGAGTTTGATGGATGGATTATTTGAGGAACAAGGAGTTAGCTGGATGGCTGCATCCAAAGAGTTGCAGTCAGTGGCTCAGTGTCCAAGTGGAGATACGGTTTGTTAATGACATAACCTATAATAAACCTATAAAATTCTTTTATAGGTTGACAGTGCGCCCTCAGCATGTCTGTGGATGACACCAAGCTGGTGCAGCTGATAATGCTTGAGGGAAGGGGTGCCATCCAGAGGGACCTGGACAGTCCTGAGAGGTGGACTCATGCCAATATCATGAATTTCCACAAGACCAAATGCAAAGTCCTGTACCTGGGTCAGGGCAATCCCAAGCACAAATACAGGCTGGGCAGAGAATGCACGGAGAACAGCCCTGAGGAGAAGGACTTGGGAGTATTGATGGATGACAAGCTCAACATGAACTTGTGATATATGCTTGAACCCAGAAAGGCAACCACATCCTGGGCTGCATCAAAAGGAGTGTGGCTAGCAGGTCAAGGGAGATGATTCTGCCTCTTCACTCTGGTGAGACCCCACCTAGAGTACTGTGTCCAGTCTTAGGGTCTCGAGCAGAANTTAAGAGTTTGATGGATGGATTATTTGAGGAACAAGGAGTTGGCTGGATGGTTGCATCCAAAGAGTTGCAGTCAGTGGCTCAGTGTCCAAGTGGAGATCAGTAACAACTGGTGTCCTTCAGGGGTCCATTTTGCAACCAGTATGGTTTGTTAATGACGTTGACAGTGCGCCCTCAGCATGTCTGTGGATGACACCAAGCTGGTGCAGTTGATAATGCTTGAGGGAAGGGGTGCCACGCTTGAGGGAAGGGGTGCCATCCAGAGGGACCTGGACAGTCNAATAGGACAAGGAGTAACGGTTCTAAACTGATAGGGGGGTAGATTGAGATTAGGTATAAGGAAGAAAATTCTTTACTATGAGGTGCTGAGGCATGGGAACAGGTTGCCCAGAGAANACTGGAGGATGAACTGATTGAGAGCAGCTCTATGTAAAAGGACTTGGGGATACTGGTAGAATAAAAATTAAATATGTGCCTGCAGTGTGCACTCGTGGCTCAGAAAGCCAGTTATATCCTGGGTTGCATTAAAAGAAGCATGGCCANAAGATGAACCCTTCCAACCAAAAGCATTCTATGACTTAAGAGTATTTTCTAGAGGATTAGGCAATGTGTTTACTGAATCACTCTCTAGGAATCTTTCTGAGTATTTTACTGCTGCCAAATGGCTTTTGAATCACTAATTTTCCCCCACTGCCAGGGGGAATAACATGAATTCTGGAATACATTGAAATAACTTGTCGGTGGTCTTGTTCTGGAATGCAGTTTGTGCACAATACTTAGAGAAGTTTTGTGTATATCTGTATCTTGTATTTGAGGCAAGAAAACAAAATGTGGGACAAATCCATTCACAATACGAACTAAACACCATAAATAAAAGAGTAAGAAAAAGGCAAGAAAATTATCCTGAAAAGATGTGATGGGAAGTCATGGACTAGAATTTCTGATCACAAGGAAGCCAAGTGATCTTTGATTAACAAGAAATTCGGGTGGGTTTTTTTGACAACTTGGCTGAGACAAAAGGCACATGCTGTTAGGCATTTCCCTTTGGTGTAATTCATCCTCTGCAGAAGCCCTTTAAAAGAAGCTGAAAACCAAAATCAGACAATATGCAATGTCAACATAATTACTTCTGAGGAAATCACGTTGCTCCCATCTTAACATAATGATATTAAACTGCTTGTTAATAACTGTTAGCCTAGTATTCAAAACACAGAGTTCATAAATTGCTCAAACTTTCTTCTTCTGAAAAACACGGGCTGGTCTTGCTAGACATCAGGAACCTCCTCGCCAGCCCCAGTAGGACAGAACTGAAGTATCTAGCCATGTTTTCTCTGAACAAACTGTCCTCAGTCACAGCACTGTCAGCTCCCTTTTACCCAGCCCTCCAGTAAAAGGACGGACAGATGGACAGGAGTAGCCATATCCCCTATACGTTTGTGATGGAATTTCAGATCACCGTTCTGAGTTGTAGCTCAATTAACGTGTACCCTGTCAGCCACTTATTTAGAATTATACCTTATAAATGATTCCTGACTTCCTTGCACACTTTGAAACACATTGTTGACTCCTGCACCTCTTACCCTGTTGTTGGATGGATGTCTGTTTCTGTGCATTGCTTTACAGTGATTAACAGTGAATTCACTTGCCCTTTTTCAGGGCCAGTGTACTATAAACGCGGTACAGCCCACATAGCAATTTTGTCAGTGAGTGTAGAAGGATCACAGTTCTGCACTTGGGAATTCTACCCACGGGATGCCTCAGCCGGCACCACAATCTGCAGTTTGGAAATCTGGATGATTTTAGATAGCTTAGCTTTGATTTCAAGTCTTATAAACAGCTTTAACTGTTTGCCTTTGTGATCAGTTTTACCTTTCCTAGGTCAGAGATCACATTGCAAAAAGGAGTCAAGAATTTCTTATAAAATGTTTTATGAACCTTTAAACTCAACATGAAATGAAGACTTCTGCTGACACAGAAACATTGTATGTTAGCATAACATTTATTCCATGTAAACCACAGTAGCAGGGAGGTGACCTCCAGCTCCACTCCAATTGGAATCTGCCACCTATTGGATGGCCTTCACAGCAGCTCCATTCAGGAAGAGAAGAAAAACTAATAAATATGTGAAAAATTACTTAGAAATTCATGTAAGGGATAAAGGCGGTGTAAAAAATGAGTGAGAGGATCAATTAAATTGTTACAAGAGATTTTGAAACGCAGCCTATGGAGAATGCATAAGGGTGCACTGTAATGCAGCAGTGTCATAAAGTAACGTGTCAGAGTGTGTACTACCTGCCTGGGGCACAATTAGATTTTTACCACTGTTTTTTGGGATGTTTTAACCAGTGTAACGTTTATTTTTCTGTACAGACAACTGCTACCTAGCACACATCCATTCGTTGTGAGTGAGTAACAGATTGCTTTGCAGCCACTGCAAATACAGCTGACTTGGGCGTTTCATAACGCGCTTCCTAAGCATGTGTTTAGCCTTAAATTTCAATTTAAAATTTTGGTTCACTTCAGTATGGAAGCATTTTTTTTGAATGGAGTTAGCACATTCACTGAAGTCATGCCTGTCCTGAATGGTTAGTTAATATAGAGCGGAAAGGAAAAAAAACGCGCTGGCAGCAGGATATGAAGGTGTTTAAAAGTGCCCCTTCACGAAGCTGCCCTTCCTATGAAAAGGCTCTTTTAAGCTTTCCGGGCACGGGGCCTTCTGCCAGCGTCCGGCCGCGCACTGCCGCTCTCCACACAGCGACCCCTCTCTTCCCGGCGGGGGACGGCGGAGTGCCGAGGCCGGGGCGCCCGTCCCTCAGAGCCGGTGCCATGGCGGTGCTGCTGGCCCTGGACAGGACCCCGCCTCGCGCCTCTCTCTCAGGGCCCCGCCCCGCGCAGAACCCCGCCCCTCCGCTTCTAGAAGGTTCCTCCGCGAGCCGGGCGGCGTGAGGCGAGGGCGGTGCCTGGCGGCAGGTAGCGTGTTCGGTGTGTACGGTTATCGAGGATTTAACGGAGATAGCCACAGACGCCTTTTAGACTTTTAAAAGGAGAATCGCACGGTTCCGGGCCGAGGCTTTCCTCAGCACTGAGCCCTGAGCTGCCCGGCGCATGCGGGCAGGAGGTTGGGCCGCTGAAAGGTACTAATACCCGTGGTTGTGTTTCCTTATCCGGCCATGTTAAGCGGTGTTTCCCAAGCAGCAAACTTGATGGTCGTTGCTTTGAGACCTAAGAGTCTCCAGTGTAAAATCTTAGTCTGTGAGGCAGTGATAGAAAACAATATATTAAGAAGTACACCGAATTTTCATTTTTTAGTGCTTGGAGTCAATATTTGGCTTTTTTTGAGCGAAGGACTGTATTAAAGCAGTAATGAGGATTTGGGAGCGCTTGTGTGAGCAGGTGAGCACTGGTGGGAGTGGGTGATACACAGCCCGCTGTAGTGTTTTGGTCAGTACTTACACAACTGATGTGCATTATCATTATCCTTGAAGTTGTTTGGTGGTGGGAGCTGTTGAGTAGAATTTGGATGTTATTTCTTTGGGTCCCGTTTGATAGACGCAGGACAAGAACAGACTAAAGGTCTTAATAAAAACTCTGGAAGTGTTCAGGTACCTTGTGTTCTGTGGAACTTTCTGGGTTTTTTGGTTTTCTATAGATAGAAATTTATGCATCTGTGTTCTGTGATTGTTTCCTGTCATGAGTCAGGCCGTGTGAAAGACTGTACGTTGTTTTATGGGAAGCATTAAAGTAGTTTTCTCTGTGAGGGTTCCTCTGAATTATTCGCCTCTATTTTAATTCCAGGAAATGGCAGTTGTCAATGTTTCAACTCTTGGAAAGCCTGGGGGAAAAAAAGTAACTCAGCCAGATAATTGTAAAGCAAAAATACCAAGGTTTTTCTGAAAATAACTTGTTGGTTTTTTTTTTTAATTATTATTTTCTGTGTGCAAATGTGCTGTGTGTGTTGCACACCATTTAGCACTAAATTGATGAAAAGGTGTTTCTTCTGTTGCTGAGGAGTAACAGGGGTTTCTTTTGTTGCTTCTAGGTAAGGGGCATGAAGGTTCTTTCTGCATGTCCAAATTCATTCAGCTGTAGCTAACCCTCAATGTGTTGTTGTTAACTCTCCTGTTATTCTCATCCTAACTTTGATTGTAAGTCTTCTCTGTAATGCTATACCAGTAGTTAATGATAGTTGGGAATGAAGTGGAATATAGATTAGTTGCTTTTTAGTGCAAAAAATGGCTATTTCAGAAACCTGTATTGCTGTATATTTTCCGTGTTGCTGAAGCAGGTGGTCGATATTAATATGAGATATAAAATGAATTGCCATATTTTCTGTAGAGGCAAAAGTTCTGTGAAGGGCTAATCCTGAGAGATTAAATTCTGAAGGTATGTTTTGTTGCACTGATCTTTCATTTTCTATGATTATTTGGGGATTTGTTAGTGAGTTTCCACCATCTCTATCCCTTGTGTTGTGATTTTTCCGTAAGTATTTGTGATACAGTATTTATTAGATTTCTGAGCGGTGGTTCTCTGTAACTTTCCAGTGTTGAATTCTGGTTTTTGTGTATTGTCAAGTAAATTAATTTTTGTTTAGTATCATTGACCTTGTTTTACAAGAATGTAAGTCTGTAGCATGTTAAACCAACCCAGGTATTGCATCAGAACAAAGTGCTTAAAGCATAGCTTGTTTTGTAAAGGGATAAGTGCCTGATTTCTGTAGGGCACTGCTTCTATTTTGAAGTCTTTTAAGAACCTGGTACACAAACTATGTTTTTGTTTCTTGTTAAAAAAAAACCAATAATGTTTTATTTTTCAATTATTCCACCTCTTAATGGAATTGAAAATGTTTACATTGAAATCAAAGACGGAAAGTTACTTTTTGGAGCTGTGACTTAAGTAATTACAGTGTTGGAAAGAAGTCTGTTTCCTTTCCTGTTCCACTAGTATTTACTAAGTGCTAAGTGGGAGCTGTGATCTCTCATTTTGTTAGTGTACTAAGTCTTCTTAGCTCAAGCTGGTGTAAATAATAAAGGGTGCCTGCATCTTGGAGGAAATATACTACATCTCCTGGGATCAATTTCCATCTCAGTTAATCAGTCAGAGGCAAAGAGGTGAAAGTGTTGATTCTGGCATCGGGGAGAGTGTAAGATTTTGTAGCTAGGGGAAACAGAGGTAGCCTGAGCGTGCTTGGGTATTTGTATGATGAAACCATGTGTCATTTGTCTAACAGAAATCATTAAATTAAGGGTTATGGATATTGTTTTGTAGAATATTTGAGTAGCAAGTAATAAGAAAATATATTCATGTGTATGTTTGGATTTTACCTTTATTTAAAGAGGAAAAGGGCCTGAAATCTGGAGTATTCTATCAATGGTTTATTATATATTTTGTATTTCCCTCTTTGTTATTTAGGTGCAGGAGATAGAGGGTTTCGTGCAGGAAGGAAAGGAAAAATGGAATATTCATGCAGAGGGAAAGAGATATTTGTAAACTTTACACTGAAACACCTAGGAAGATATATTAAAAAAAAATGGTGGTGGGATAAACAGGCAAAATACTGCCTCTCATAAGCTGGTATTTTATTTAAAAAATGGGATGTTTGGAATTTGAGATGTTGCATTTGTTTTGAGAACTGGTTGGTCAGCTGTCATTACAGTGACCCAAAGCAGTGAGAGAAAGTTCTGCATCAGGGCTGACACCTTTATTGGAAAGAAATTATTTCTGAGATGTCACTGCACAGAATTTTCCATAACAGGTGTGTGATCTTTGCTTCTGACAATTTTATTTGTTTAATCTATTTTGCATTTTTATTTTGGTTGAGGCCCAGATTATCAAAACAGTCTTCTAATTGAACTTGAATGACGTAAGACTTGTCTAAGCACATGAAACCTGAAATAAACTGATTCCAGTGGATTGTTCTAGATTTATGTAGGTTAAAAGGAAAAAAAAGGAACAATTGAGTTCATTGGTATTCAAATACACTTTATTAATTAATTCTGGAAATAGAAACTTCAGCATGCTTGACAACATTACAGGAAACATTTAAAGTTACGTAATACTCCAAGGAGTTTCTTCATGTTAACAAGATGGTTGGGGTTGAACAGGGGCAGTGATAAGCCTCTGGTGTATAAGGTAGCACTTGTTTTATCGAATGAGTAGTGATTAAGGTGTTAATGGAGTACTATTG
>VZTM01018952.1:0-26287 GCA_013400555.1 Jacana jacana
GGTCCAATTTGACCTCCAAAGTGTTACTCTTGACTAAAATAACAACCTGTCCTTGAGGTTTGCTGAGTCTTCAGAAGCTGGTGAAAATTTTCATCTGAACTGAGACAGCTTTCTTAAATCATGCAACTGGTTTGTCTGTCCATTCCCTGTAAACAGGTACTCCTGCAAATGCAGTTCATCATCTAGACTGGAAACTAAAACATTCATAGGGTCTGCAGTTGTTTACTTCAGCTGCCAGGAGATCAAAAGAACTGAGAGGTTTGCACCTTTGAGAGTTTTGTTCCTTTTCAAGCTTCTTTAAAGAATAAACTGTTACAAACTCTCCTTGCTGGCAGAAAAAAGTATTTAATCTATTAATATTTTTTTCATACTGTATTATACCGTTGTGGCATTCAGGAGCTAACTATGTTTATATACACTACTAAGCCCTCCTTCATATGAACAATATAGTGTTCAAAATCATAAAATATTTGAAAATAACATGGTTATGGCAATGGTTTTGTTTTTCTTCCTGACAGTGGAATTATTCTCTGCTTAAAAGCTTTAATTTCTTATGCAGGAGGGAATTTCTCCAGGGAAAATCATACACATTAGTTAGAGGGAAGGAAAAATTTGTTCTCATAAATTTTAATGTGTAATTTATTTGCTTGTTTCTGTGGATTAGTCTGAAGAAAAATGTGAAGGGCAAAAGCCAGCATGGCATGATTAATGGTCCAAAAGGCCTTTCAGGGATTAGGAATCTGGATGAATTGTTTAAAAGGATCTAGAGTTTTAAGAAAGCCCTTCTAAATGTTTTAACTTAATACAATACCTTTCTAAATTGCATA
This sequence comes from Jacana jacana, assembly GCA_013400555.1. NCBI lineage: Eukaryota > Metazoa > Chordata > Aves > Charadriiformes > Jacanidae > Jacana > Jacana jacana. Next base: position 828 of record VZTM01018952.1, read on the forward strand.
ACAATAATTCTTACCATATGGTGAACATAGCTAAATTCCAAAGCCTCATTCCAATTTCACTTGCTCTGGTTTAACTCTCTGTTGAATACACGGCAGTATATTTTTGTCGTGTACAGCAGTAGATGAAATACAGACTGGTCACTAGAGATAAGAGAAATAAAAACATGTGCTATTAACCCCTAGTTCATATCAACAGTACAGAATTTAAAAAAAAAAAAAAGTTCTAAAATATTTGAAATTCACATGGTTATGGTTATGGTTATGGTTATGGTTATGGTTATGGTTATGGTTATGGTTATGGTTATGGCAGCTCTGCTCTCTAACTAGCTAGGTCCCTAAGAGCTCACTAGCTAGAAGGAAAGTAAAATCTAATTCTAAATTCAAATCAAATACTACATTTTAGTTACAGAATTGGCAGCATTGGTTTCTCCTACCAAGTAGAGATTAAATTTTATTTTGCAGATTTAAGCACAACTTGACAGAATGAGAATATGCAGTGAGGCTCTATTGGTAAGAAACACCAGGTAGCTGGTACACTTAACTAGACATGCCACCTCTTACTAGCATGGAGTGCTGTGACACGAGGACCTCCTGATTAGAAAAAAATATGTTTTTTGCAGCTATATTAAAAAATGTTATCAACAAATAAATAACTACTGTCAAAGACACTGTGAGAGAATAATTAATTTAAAGAAATACTTACTGACTGACTGTATCTCATTCCGTTCCTGTAATAGTATCTAAATCTGAGCTTTTTTTAGGTTAGGGAAAAAAGAACCAAACAAACAAATAAAAAGAAAGAAAAAAACAAACAAAAAATCAGGGCAAGAATGTTTGCCATTTTCACATAAAATTCAACCCCACCTTATTTAGATAAACTTACAGAAAGTAGGTTAATGATGAACTTCAGACTCAGTAACTGGGAAAACAACTCAGAATAAACTTACAAATACATCATGAGTTTCCACACTAGAATGATGCATAGACGTCTGAATTGTTTCTGGCATGGGAGCTCAAAAATTATATTTCATCATGAAGAAATCCATGAAGTACTTTGGAATTCTCCCAACAGAGATATCAGGTACCATACATGTATTGGAGAAAACTTACACAAATATCTGGATATGCCATGATCCTAATCCTCAAAACCAAAGATAACAAACTATATGTGATAAGAAAGCAGAAGAAACATAAGAAAATAAACCTCTGTAAAGGAAAAGAGAAAGTTGATCACAACAGGCTAAGAGTAGTGCTATTTAATGCATTTTGAAACTGAAGTAAAGATTTCACATTGAACAAGGCTTGACTCATCCCAAGACATCAACACTGACATCTTGAAACCCTTTCTGTATGACAGTATCATAAATTCTGGAAAAAATAGCTTCCAGAGCAGCAATCGTTCAGCATGGGTAAATGAGAAAATACAGAGCTCTATCAATATAAAAATAAACTATAAATATAAAAATATAAAAAAAATTAAAATGAACTTTTTCAACAAATATTTTAAAAAACTCCAACAAGCCCACAACTCTTCCACATGAAGTGAAATCAATAAAAAAATCACATTTATGAAAGCAGTACAGAAAAATCCAAGAGGATTTATAGTAAGGAAATGGATACAAATGTTGAAAATGGTGTTAGTAAATCACAAGGCCTACTTGCATTCATCTATAATTCTCTTAAGTTATAAGGACTAAATAAATTATGAAGCTCAACCTGAGAAAAGTTCAACAACAGAATAAGCCAAATATTCTACAAGAGCGCCTTGAAGAGAATAAGGACAAAGCTTAGCAGCAGCAGGGTAGACTGTAACCAGTCTTCAACCACATTTTCTGCCATAGAAGACTGCATCAAAGATGTATGAAACAGTAACAAATAGTCAAAATATGCCCTACAGTTTTTAAGACAGTATTTGATAGCCTCCTTCTTGGAATACTATATAAACCAAAAGAAAATAAATAAAAGTTGTTTTTATACCAGGTTATAGCTTGCACAGACAAAGCAGACACAGATAATGACAGACAACTTTAGCACTGATGTCAGAGATGTTCTCTGAACTTGCCATTTGGCACTGAATTTATAGGTTTTTAAGATGTAGTCAGACAGATAAAGTGAGGACAGAGTGATGTGATACCAGAACTAAAATACAGCTCTTACAAAAAAGAACCAGCTAACAGGCAAGCAACACAGAACATTGTAAAAAAAGATGGAATAATAAGCAGTCGTAAAACCAATATAGAGCACCAAATTTTGGCATTGTATTAGAGGGCAAGGAGTATTAAGACAACTTGCCTTCATGTAGATCTGAGAATTAATCAGATGGAGACTCTATTGGAAGCCAGTTCTATCACTCATAGGAATCAAATAAAATTTGGTCACCCAAAATTTAGGAACTCAAGACCAAACTAACCTTTGTTTCAAACATAATTTGCAAATGTACATCTAGATCTCTCCATAATTTTAAAAGCAAGTGCTTTAGGAAAATAGTATATATTTAACAAAGATCAATTTGTGAAAAATTCATAGGTTTATCCTAAAATTCAATAATTCCAGTATGTACTAAGAATGAAGCTAAGGGGTGTATCACTGCCTGACAGGAAAAAGGCCAATGAAAGGAATTTGTATTGCAGCAGGGCTTAGGGAAACTTACAGAATATAAATGAGATGAAAAAATGGGAATAGAAAAGCTTTTCTTTTTAATTTTTTTCCTAGTTTTTGTTTGACTTTATTGGAGAATCCAAATTCAGACAAAACCCAAACCATTGACTACTTTTACACTTAGATCTCTGCACTGTTATTGTCACCTTTTGTGCCTTGGGGAAAAGTTATTTCTGAAAGAAGCTGCTCTTGCTCTTGCAAGATCCCTCATTACAGCTCCAGAGTTATTGCTGATTTTCATGAATGCAGTTTCCTTTCACTTTTATAACTGAGAAATATTGACCTTGGGTATTTTGAACCTACATTTATAAAGCTGATGATGCTGACAGAATGAATCACTCATGCTTGCATTTTCATTTCATTCATATATCTTTTGAATTGTGTCTTTTTTACACATCATATCCTGAATGTAGACTTTGGAAAATTGAATTGGTAGCTGAATGGCAGTGCTAAGTGGCACTTTGGAATGCCTATTGAAAGTTCTTTGTTTTTTCTACTTGCCATATGCAGTACTAATTTTTGAAGGTCATTAGGGTTAGATTATCCTTCTGATGAACTGTTTTTGGAAATGAAGAACTCATCCTCCCTCCCCTATCCCTGCTTACAGCCCAGAAGACTTGTTTTCACTGGTGAAGCAATAGATTGCCAAGCACGTGAGTGTTGGACCCCCCAGTGACACTGCTGCTGACCGGGATCAGTTGAGGAATGCAGACCAGTTCACTGCAGAATTGATCTTTGAGGTAACCCACCAGGCAGGGGAATTCTGAGGTGCAGGTGACACAAGCAGTTCTCTAAAGCCAGCATGGGCCCACAAATTATTTCTTTTGCCTTTGAGCGCTGAAAAGCTTCAGTATTGCTGCATTGGTAGGAGACTGATGGGTACATGGCAGAAGGCAGGGCTGCTGGCAAGCCCTTCTTCTTCCACCAGAAACAGAACCAACGAACCCACCTTCTCTTGCTGGCAGACAATTCTTTGTGGTTGTTCTTTAGCTCCCCCCTGATCTCTGGCTTGGATTTTATCATGCCTCCTTCCCTATTTTTTTCAGCAGGAATGGACAGATCTGAGGCCTGGTTCCTCAGTCTTGGAGCAGGAAAATGAAATGGTGTCCATGCTGCTGAGAGGCCCTGACCTAGCACTGTGGACTGAAAGTATGTCCGTGCATGTAATGCAGAGAAGCCCAGACCTGGCTTTGGTCAGTGTGGGCTTAGACACATTACAGGCTTGGTCCTAAAATGATTTCCAGCCTGAAGGAAGTTTATGCCCAGCCAGATCAAAGCAGCAAGAGAGGAGTGTCAGAAAGTCCAATTTGTCTGCAGTAGCACACTGCTATTTGATGAAATAGTTGCATTGTATTTCTCACAAGTAGATGAGCACAGGGCCTGCTTTTAATCCTGTTGGAGTAAGCTCAGTATGGTCCCACAGCCTCTTCTGAAGCCACTCAAGTGTTATGCCTGTATGAGACCCATGCCTAGAGATGGGGCTGAATCAAGAGCATGGTGACTTGAAAGTTAGGAAGCTTGTAACCACTTTCTTTGGGGCTTTCTGTCTCTATAGTACTGCTGCCAGCCCTAAGGGCATCATTGCTTGCTTTTGCTCATATGGCAAGCAGTTTAGTTTTCACTTAGTACTGGATGAGTTTATGGAATATCTATAAATATATACACCTTGCTTCAGGGCTAAGTCCCTTCTGAATGTCATTATCCTCGATGAATGTCGAAGTTCCTATTTGTCAAGATACAGCCCCTTTTTCACAGTGTGCTATATGCCTTGAACATGAAATGATTGTTTTTTCACTCTTTTTTCCAATCTGGAAAGGCATATAGTACATAGTATATGTATTTATTTATTTGAGTCAAAATTAATTTTCCCATTCTTTATATTACCATGCTTATTTCATGACTGAGGTCATCATAAAGGGCATTTTTGAAATGTTTTTCTTTCTTCCTGATAGCTTTTTGATTTTTTTTTCTGTGTGAAAATATTGCTTTTTAGTTGAGTGAATTCTGTTATTTCTATTGTCTTTTCAATTAGGCTTCTTTAAAGTGAAGTGAGGGAGAAGGAAATGGAAAGCAGAAATGGCAGTTCAACCAGCAAAAGAATTTTCAGCAGCACTTTGAGCTACCATGACTGCATGTACAATATTTCTAGTGTAACCTGTTTATAAATTCCTGATCAGCCTCTGTGATTCTCTGAAGACTGTGGTTTTAACGGGAATGACCTGGCTCAGGTATGGTCCTTAGAGATAAACAAGTCGATCTTTTTCTCTCAGCTGCAACAAGTTCATTCTATTTGTTCATGTATTAATTCAGATATTATAGATTAGAAAAAGGAGATGGCTTGCTTCAGATAAATTACTTTTAAGGGCAAATTTAAGTTACAATTCAGGAAAAAACTTTTTGTTTGTTTTTAACTTACAGCAGGTATTCTAGATCTGTATTAGGAAATTAAAATAAAAATAAGGTCTTATATTTCTTATTATTTTAAATAAGATTCACCAATACTAGAATATCTTGACCAAAAGTTTGTTCTATGCCCCAAAACTGAAAGCTCACAGAAGATCAGAAATAAGTTTGTGTTTGGGTTGCTTTGCAATATTAAGTCATATAGCTTTAGGCCATCTCTAATGTACATCATACAGATTTGCCTTTTCAGCAAAAAATCTGCAAAAGGATTTTGTCATACTTCTGTATGTTTCCTGAAAGCATACCCCATTTTTATTATTAAAAAAAAAAAAAAAAGCATCTAAATCAAACCCAGAAAACAGAAAGTAAGCATACATAACAAGTTATTTGTACAATATTTTTATGTATAGACTATAGTGCATAGGACAAGGGAATTCTGAACTAGTTAGCTTGGGAAATTGGTGAAGTTCCAGTTAACAAAGCAAACCATGCCAGTGAGATCTCATGTGTTGGCATAGGATCTCGTTGTGCAGCTCTCTGAAGGAGCCTGATCATAATAAGTATATAATAAAGTTCAAAGTAGTTCTCAAGCAAACAACAAACATTCAGCACCAAAAAAAAAGTATAACAAATGTCTAATACCTCCTTCCTAAATTGCTGACAGATACTCTTCAAGCATATTCTCATAGCAATCTTCCATTTTGGTGGGGAGACTAGCCCATCCCCGGGGTAATATGATTGCAACAATAATAGATGAGACTAAGCAGTAGCAAAAGTAATAGGGAAGTAAATATTTTCAGACATGCCAGCTCCAGAGTTAGTACGGAGCACTTGCTGTAATGAATCACTTAGATGGCACAAAAAAACAACTAAACAAGATAAAGTTAGTCATAGGCAGCTGCGGGCTGAAAGCTTGCTCAGTTTCTGAAGAGTGGAAAGATGAAAGACAGTAGAAACTTTATTCATGTTCTGTGTGTTAGTTTTTCCCACAGAGGGTTATGAGGAGTGTTAAGAAGAAGAAATACAATCATACAATCTATATTGTCCACAGTGCTGTTGACAGTCTGGACAGTTGGCAGAAGTCTACAGAACTTTAGGAGTTTTTTCTGTCTTTGATATGTCCCAGAAATCTGACTTTTTTGCATTTGCATCAATGTGGCAAAATCTGTGCTCATGTTATTAAACCTTCTTCAAAGAAAATTTTGGCTATGCACCTCAAAACATAGCACCCAAATAACGTTTACCCACTGTTAAGTGAAAGAAAAGTCTGTACTTGTTCTCTTTAGTTTAAATCAGGGTAATTCAGAGCAAAATTCAGCCAAAGTTCTGGGTACTTGCTTTGCTTATTTTTCCTGCATTTTGGTAAGGTACATCATAGTTTGTTTGGTTAATGAAGTCTTGTAACAGAACATCTTGCTTCATCCATTTGCTGTTGTGATGTTCAGAGATCTGGACATTGCTGGATTTACCATGAAGCATTAAGGGATTTGTAAAAAAGCAAAATGAGAACTGGCTACCCTGCTTCTCCAGTAGATATAAAAGTAATGAAAACCCACTGTAGCGGTCCTTCCACAATATCAAAGACCTGAGTTGTATCATTGCTTGTCTGATCAGAGATTTTGTGAGTCCCAAGGCACCACAGTTCCATATATTGGAAAAGGTAGCCCAAGGGGAATGTAGCAGCACAAGATGTCCACAGTCTTTGTGCTAACAAAATAAAGGCAAATATTTAAATAAATAAATAAAGAAGGAAGAAGTGTCCAGGGTTTTGCTTCAGTCACCGAATTTCCCATGTAATCAGAATGTCCAGAAAATCTCCCCAGAGGTATTCAGGCTACTTCTTCCTTCCTTAAACAGGGCATTAGTTGAAGTATAGTTGTGGTTTGGTGAGTGGGCAACAGAGTAATTTGAATTAATGCCATTGTTGTATATTGTGATCAGAATCCCTTTCCTGCTTTGTCTTTTGCAGATAGAAAATTTGCTCCCCTAAATGCAAATGAACAAGAAAATGAAAACTTCCTCTCTCATGCAACAGAGGGAGGTCCCAGAGCGTCAGTGCTGAGGTCTGTGTTGATACAGAGACCAGTGCTCCTGCCATTACAGTACTGCTCAAATTTACATTAGCATTGTCATCAGAAAGGATTTTTGGGTAGTCAGAAAATCTCTGACTTTTTTAACCAGTTTTGGTCAAATAGAGAGCATAATTTTAATTTTCTGTTGCCTTGAATGGAATTTTATTTCATTCACTTGTCTGCTCCTTCTTGCTGTGTCCGACATTTGTTCTAATGCTCCCATGCAGACAAGTTGTTATCCAAAATATGTAGATTTATGCATAGGCATTTTCACATTTAAAAACAGAGGAATAGAGCACACTAACAGCATTGTGAATGGGAATTGAGCACAATTAATGCCAGAACCCAAACCTAGATAATGAGTGCATAGACTTCTGATATTCTTATTATATGTTTGTGCACCTAAATTAAAGTCACTGAGCGAGCCCGTTATTTTCATTAGCTCTGGAAGTGACTAGGTTTTTTTCCTTATATTAATTTTTTTTTTTTGTTATATAAATAACTCACTCAGATCCAAGATTTTCTGAATTATTTTCTGTTATTCAGAAATAGACAGTCAAATATTTTTAATGGGAAGATAAATTATTTTGATATCGATCAGAATACTACCTAGAGTGTGTGAAGCATTTTTGTAAATAAAGAGTCTAGAGTTCATCTCATTTAGCAATGACCATTTAAAAGGCAGGCATGATGTCTAGCACCCTCCACCGCAGTGATGGGACAAAGGCATCTCCTGAAGAGAAACAGGCATCCCAAGGAATTGGGATAAATTGCTTCTTCTCAAGTGCCTGTTTCTATAAATTGCCAGTACAAGGTGACTCTCAAATAGTAGAAGGTTGCACTCAAATACTCTGCTTCTAGGAGAAGTGAATCCCACCTAAGATTAACAAACTCAGAGAAATATTGGAGGGGAAAAACCCCTCTGCAATACAGGCCATTTTTGTGACTTCCCACGAGTAAAATTATGCTTTGGATACTAAATGTTCCTATAAATATCAGGTAGCTATGGGAATTTTTAAAGATTGTATGTTGCTGGAAGGATAAATAGAGGCTGGCTGCCAGTGCTAGCAGGATAGTAATCTTTCTCTCAACAAAAAATTGTAAGTTGCTATTCATAAATGAAACATTGTAGAGGACAACATTTAAGAATCAAATATAATAGAAACTGAATTGAAGTGATATACTTAACACACTGGGTAAACTTTGATATTGAACAAAAACTAGAGCCCACCAGACCCTGGGAATTCCTGAATGTTCTGCAAATAAAGTTCACCACATAGCAAATTATTACAACCTTAAAAGGAAATTTAATTTTAACCTCAGTCTCAAATGACCCTTTTCCCCCCACCTAGCCTAATGGCTAGCCTTATTTTTTTAAAATATTCAGAAACTGAAGCTTTAGGGATACATCTAAAGATTCAAGAACTTTATAGTTAGATGCTTTGATGTTGAAGTGCTAAAGCTTGGTCCCTGAACAGAGACCATTGCGCTCATCCTCATAGCGCCCCTGAGGATGGATGCTCAGCTCTTGCCACACTCACCATACAGACCTGTTGAGTAAACGAAAACGAAGAGTAAACTCTGAGGTTACAGCTGAAACAAAGCCCACCTTCCAGTGCTTTTCACAGGGAGGCACTGCTGTACACTCAAGTTCTAGAGTCTGCAACTGTTCTTTGAAGACGTTTGCGTAGTTCTCTCTTCCATTTTTCTTGCCCAAATAAAACTTTTTCCTCTCAAAACATAGGTACTTTAACACCTTTGTACGACAGAGCACACAGCCCCAAGTGAGAGAAAGTAATTAAAGTATGTGAACTATGGATTCCATTAAACTAATTTTTCATAAATACATTGTTACTAGAAGACTGAGAAAATATCATCAGATGTTAAGGAGTTTCTTCAACAACTACTTGTTGATATTGATAACACTGTCCTAACTTTGTCCAGTGTGATCTAGAAGTCTTTATGCCAAATGATCTTCTCTCTTTCCTCATCAGAAAACTTGTATATTTTTGCAGAAAAAAACCCAAAGATAAATAGCATTTTCACTCCCTTTTTTAATTTGTGAGCATGAAGCTTATCAAGGAATCAGAGGAAATATTAAAAGAAGACTATTGGCCCAGCATTTGCTGTGTGTTATTGAGAGCTAAATGGGGGGAATAGGAACAAACTGAGGAAAAAATCACTGATTTGACACTCTTCTCTCTCAAGTCATATATTCAAGAGGATTGCTTCTCTTCAAGAAGGTCTGCAATTTTCCCATTCACATTCACTGATTCCTAGGACTTGCTCATGCTGGGCCTTTATTGAGACACCTCAGCCCCCAAGGGCAAGCTCTATGTTCGGTGAGATGATTTCTTTGTCCCCTCACTCTGATCTATGAAACTGAAATACCAAGTATACAGCTCCAAATTTTCAGTTACATAAAAACCATCTGCATACCTGCAACCAAGAATCATCATATCAGCAGCATAAATGCACCACCTATTGATGGTACCCAATATTTAACACTTTTGCAGAGTAAGAGTGTATTCTCTACTGAGAGTTTAATAATAAAACAAACAAACAAACAAATGTAAAGCTCAAGTTGTTTTGGAGTAAAGTATGATTTTTTAACGGAGTGAATTGCCAAATTAAATTCACAAGCAACTTCGAAGTCTGCTGAGGTAAATCCTCCTCAAGCACAATTAAAGCATGGACAGCAGCAGCAAAAAAAGATAACCATCCCCCCAAAAGCCCTGAGAAAACAAAGGTCCCTGACGTTACCTTAAATATAAATAATACTAATTGATACCTGCTGAAATAAGCTGCCAATGTAATCTGGTGAATCACAGCAATAATTTATGCAAATGGTAAATAGGTTTGATTAATGAATAACTGAAACTCCATATTCTTGAGTGAGTCCAGCAGGAGCACATCCTCAACATTTATTTGGTTTCTGTCATTCTCTTACCAACATACCAATAAGTTTTGACACTTGCCTGCATCACATCTTGGTCTCAAAACAGGGAAGTCATTGATGTGATGGATGGACCACTCAGTGGATAAGGCTGGATGGCCACACTCAAAGGGTTGCAGTCAATGACTCCATGTCCAAGTTGAAGCCAGTGACGAGTGGTGTTTCTCAGGGTTCGCTACTGGGACCAGTACTGTTTAACATCTTTGTTGAAGACATGGACAGTGGGATAGAATGCACCCTCAGCAAATTTGCTGATGACACCAAGCTGTGTGGTGTGACCAACACACTGGAGGGAAGGAATGCCATCCAGGGCAGTCTGGACAGGCTTGAGAGGTAGTCCCATGCAAATCTCTTGAAGTTCCACCATGCCAAGTGCAGGGTCCTGCACCTGGGACATGGCAATCCCAGGCACAAATACAGGCTGGGGAGAGAATGGCTGGAGAGCAGCCCTGAGGAGAAGGACTTGGGAATGACGGTGGATGAGAAGCTCAACATGAGCCAGCAGTGTGCACTGGCAGCCCACAAAGCCAACTGCATCCTGGGTTGCAGCAAAAAAAGTGTGGCCAGCAGGTCAAGGGATGTGATTCCGCCCCTCTACTCTGCTCTCATGAGACCTCACCTGGAATACTATGTCCAGCTTTGTAGTCCTCAACACTGGAAGGACATGGACCTGTTGAAATGAGTCCAGAGGAGGGCCATAAAAATTATCAGAGGGCTGGAGCATCTCTCTTGTGAAGGCAGGCTGAGAGAGTTGGGGTTGTTTAGCCTGGGGAAGAGAAGACTCTCGGGAGACCATATAACGGCCTTCCACTACCTGAAGGGAGTCTACAGGAGAGCTGGAGAGGGAGTTTTATCAGGGAGTAGAGTGATAGGAGGAGGGGTAATGGTTTTAAACTGAAAGAGGGGAAATTCAGATTAGATACTAGAAAGAAATTCTTTACTGTGAGGGTGGTGAGACAGGTTGCCCAGGGAAGTTGTGGATGCCCCATCCCTGGAAGTATTCAAGGTCAGGCTCGATGGGGCTTTGAGCAACCTGCCCTAGTGGGATGGTCTTTAAGGCCTCTTCCAACTCTAACAATTCTATGATTCTATATTGCTCCATGAATTGTGAATGTCAGCATACTAATGACTATGAGGAATTTACAGTAAAGAAGACTAAAACAGATGTTACTCATGATCTTCATTTTAGCCTACATATTTAGGTTTTGGAGAGGTCAGCTCTCAAATGTCGGCACAAATTAATTTGTGTATGAACACTGGAGTCTGCAACAAACACTGCTAGTGTGTGGATTATGAGATTATGAGATCAGATATAAGCATGGAGAAATTTTGTTTCTCTTGCCCCCTTTAAGTAATTCCGCATCCCAGGAATGAGTTCACTGTTTACTCCATGGTCTTCGGTGCCACAGAATACTTCTGAGCCTGCCATTCCTGTCTGCAGGAACTCCACTAATGCACAGCTGGGCCCTGCTCATGCAATGTCACAAAAAAAGAATTTCCATGACATGACATGACATGAGATAAATGCAGCCGAAGATCAAAAGCTAGGGTGTTCTTTTTTGATCAAAGATTATTAAAATGAGCTCTTGTGTAGAACAAGCAGGAGGATATTAGATTTCACCCATTTTTCAGATTCTTAGAGCTGATGATAAGTTTCCTTCCCAGCTTTTCTCTAGTTGTACACCTGTAGTGACTATTGGTGTGACTATTATCATTAGGTCTTCAGACTCTGTTTATGTCAGACTTCAATGCAGCTTAAACCCATTTCTAATTAGAATACAACTGATGTATTTAAATATGAATCACTACGTTTGGGCAGAATGAGCATGGAAATCAGTTCATTTACATTTTCCAGGCTGTGCAAAAGTCAGTAGACAAGAACACTATTTGTGCAGAGATTCTTGAATTAAACAAATGTGTTAGTCAGCATGTTCCTTCACATGGCATTCAAAAAGTTATTTCTTAGACTGTCTTCCAGCTGTTGTATAATATTCTGATTTCATTTATAATATGTGCAGTCACACAAATTCTGTTGACGTCAGTTGTAGTTCACTCCTTATAATTAGTGCATAATACTCTTCTTGTGTTTAACACAGGGAAGTGGAGGAACCATTAATTTATCTAAAATAATTAAGTTGTCATCAAAATATAATGAAGATAAGAAAATTAAACAAACTCTCTTATGAGTCTGAATGAAATTTAAACTGGAAAAAAATAGACAACTGTCTACATCTGTTTTTTTTCCCCAAAAGTAAATAAACTTATTTAAAAAAAAAGACAGTTCAGCTGGTGCCTTGACAAGTCTGTACATCTGTCACATTAAGAGCAACACCCAAACATGTAAATAAATGAATAACTAAGGATATCATAAATCTTATGCCATACACAAAATTATGTCACTTTAGTAATGTGTCACTACAGAAAATAGACTTGGAACAGATTCCTCCAGTACAGAAGTAAGAGAGTGCTGACATCTAGTTTAAAGCTACCTTTGCCCCTCATCAGACTTTCTCCTGAGCCAAAAATCAATGAAATTCACATTGAAATTGATGGAAAAACACCCACTGATGCTAAAAAGCCTCAAAATAGTGCAGATCTCTTCATAGATGAAAGACAGGATCTAGTTTATTATTCTTATTCATGGCTAGTCTAATCTTGAACTAGTAATTTTAATGTCTCAATTAAAACCAAAACAAAAGTCTAGTGTGCTAGATTGCTATTACAGTAAAAAATGAAATTAAGCATGGAAAAAAGAAGGTATGAAGGCAGTAAGTTAATTCTCAAGAAGGGGGACAGAAACAGCACGATCATGCATCCTTCATCATGCAGAATCATCCATTGGCCATTCATTTAAACCTTTTGCAAAACTGCTTTGATAAGACTGTGATTTAGGAAGAAATTTAAGTGCTAATGCCAACACTAAACCACAGATGCTTCTTTTCCAAGTCTGTTGGAGGATTGAAAAATTTCTATTTTGCAGATGAGAATTTGAAAAAGTTTTAAATCTTCCTCTTGTTATGGTTCTTCCTCCAACTTAAATTAAAAAAAACCAAAACTGCTTTTTATTGTGAAGGACCAAAATTGTATCTTTTGGCATGACCACAGAGATGGTCACATCTTGCAGATAACATCTCTGGGAGCTGCCAAACCTTGTAAGGACAGAAAATCCAATGACTAGAAGCACTATTTGTTTGATTGATTTTGAAGAACTCAATGATCCATGAGCAGACAGAAACAAAAAACTCATTTGCAAGGTACAGCCTTGGGTATCTGGGGCTTTCCTGTGTGCTTACTTTCAGGCCCAGTTAGCCCAGCATATACAGCTGAGAAATTGCAGCCCATTTTCTAACTTCTAAATAGGGAAAGACTTGGGACCTGATCCAAGTCTCAGTGAAGTCAATGGGCATCTTTCCATAGACTCCAAAGGACTTTGAACTGGGCTCTTAGTTCTGCACACTGCTAGTAAGCAAAGCTGTGAGAAAGTGTTATGAGGGGTTGGTCTACTGAGACTCTTTAGGAAAAAAACTTGTCTCTGACATGTGGCTACATACATGTGAGTGTGTGGGTGTGTACAAAAATTATATACAAACAGGAAAAAAACATTTTCATAAGCAAGCCACTTTCCTTACATGACTCTCTCCTGTCCCAGCTATTTTTAACTGAAAGTACTATAAACAGAGCAGGACAGATATTTGTATCATTCAGGCAAGGATTTCTCTTGGGTCAGTGTAAGAGCAAACAGAATTAGGTCTCCTCTTGAGTGAGGCATGGGATGTGTCTTGCTCTCCTCATACATGCATGCAAAGCTTTCCTTGTTTTTGTTGCCGTCTTTTCACAACTACTTGACATCACCCAAACTGGTCATATATTTCCTCCCCAACTCCAAATGGTTGGTGGCTCCTTGCCATTCCTCCCTTCCACACCACTGCATCCAAATCCCACCTACCCTGTGGAAAATCCTGCCTGCCTCCTCAATAAACTGTCTCTGTTTCTCTAGGGCAATCCTTAATGACTAAGAAGGAGAAAGAAGAAAAATAAAAAGAGTTTAAAAAAAAAAAAAGAGATAAAAACCTATGGGATTTTCCCATTATTTCTCAATGAATTTCCATTGAATCTGCCCGTCTCTCCCTTCCAGGCTCCATCTCACTCTTTTTTAGCTGTATCTGCAATGGAAGATATTTGCAAATGCAGACTTAACCTTGTCCAGCCTATTAACTCTTCCTTTCCCTGCTAGGCTCTCTTGATTATTTATACAGTCTAATTAATTTTTGCTCCACATATTCATACTATGCATAGGGACCGTTTGAGGAATTTATATTAACTTAGCTCAGAAAGTCATTTTGCTATGTCATAAACAAAAAAAGAAATATTAACCACACAAGTGATGTGTGAAGAGAGCAGGTGCCCAAATTGATGCCTTGGTTTTGTCTTGCTGAGCTAGTTGGTAGCTACGGTGTTAGCTGCATGTCAGTTCTGAGCTGTAACCCAGAAGGAGATTTTGTTTAGCCTGAGTTTTGACTGTAGGAAATAATGCACTGCACTCCCCCCAAAATCCTGTAATTCATCCTGAAATTCCCGGTATTTTCATCAGCTTCACTGCTGCTTCTTTTTCTATGTTTTTGTCGAATTGTTACAGACTGCACCCATACTGCTAATAGTCCATTCAGTTCTTCTTCCTAATCACTTGTAGATATGTGATTGAAAGTGATAGGTATGACTACAATGCAGGCTGCTTCTCAGTATGAAAAATTAGTCTTTGTTAAGGTCTTCTGTACACAGTTAATTCACTCACAGGTGCCACAATGCTATTGAGCAGGCAGCAATCCCCCTGCTCAAAACTTGTGAGCAAAAGCTCATTTTAATATGATATTCAGGGATTTGTGTTGATTGTCTATTTTGCGGCAGTGGGTTGGGTGGAGTGTTGGACTCTCCTTGTACTCACATTACTGCTCCAAATTTCTGTAACATAAGTTTTATTTGTTCTTTAAGGGCACATCAAGAAAAAAGTTCTGTCTTGACAAAAAGAGAAATCTGGATACAGCTAAGGTCAATGGGCAATTTCCCAGTGAACTTACTGAGACCAGTGCTGCACCTTGAGGACTGTAGATATCTTGCAACCATGTGGGATCTGTTCTTGTTACATCTGATCAGAAATTTCTTGTCAGGGAAAGCATAGGAGCTAAAACAGTTATCCGTACTGGATCGTCTCCAGTATCAATTCCCTTTTAGCTTCCAAGCAAGGCATGAAATATTTAAAATGAGCAGTCTTCTCACCTTCTGGACAGCCTCTCAGCCATCTGTCTGAAAAGCCACTATGTAGAAGCTTTTATATAGGTGGCTTTGCTTATGGCCTGAAAAGCAAGTTTCACTTGTTGAGTGGAACCACAGTGTTAGGACTTTCCACAGTGATTTCTCCTGTTGGAGGCAAGACTTTTTTAACAACTAGGCTGAAGGGAACATTGGAACATTCAGCCCTGTAAACCTTAGGCATGTATCAGGTGCCTGAATCAGGAGCCTGAATCTGGTGTGTCATCTCTGATGGCTGAAGAAGAGGGTGCAATACGTATAAGTAGGGCACCTACTTCTCTTCATTGAATGTAAAATTCACTGCATTCAAAGAGAGAGGTAAAATTTATTTCCATGCAGGCAACCCAAGCTAGAAACAAATCTTGATCTCCTAACAGTGAAATTAAATACAGATTGTGATCAGTAAACCATAAACAGCTGAAAAAGTTCAGGACTGAGAACTACCCAAAAGTCGGAACAGTTCTCAAAGCTATTCAAATCCCTTTTATCTGCTAAATTGGGTTGGACAGTCTTGTGAGAACGGTTTTTTTATGATTTTTTTTTTTAGTTCTTTCTGCTTCTGGATAAGCTGTAAATAGCCTGAGAAAAGGCTTTCTCATAGTACTTTGGCTATTCCCATTCTAGTCCCAAGAGACCTGAGGCAGTGTGAAAACAAAGATGGAAAATAAGTTTTAGGATTGCCTTAAAGCTTGAAGTTGAAAGAGAGGTTCAGGAGAGTAGAGCAAGGTATGTGATAAGGCCATTTTTTTTTTGGATCTGAGATGGCTCCTCTAATAGAAGGAGATAGAACAACAGTTGACAAGAACACAAAAGTGCAAAAGCAGCTCTACTCAGACCAGATTTGTCCAGCCTGGTATCTGACCAGTGGCAGATGCCAAGTTAAAAGTACAAGAACAGCAGAAGTGTGTGTTCATACCTCCCTGGGGCTGCTCCCAGTAGCTTATGTTTTATGGTTTTCTTGAGCTGGTGATGGCATTCCAGTGCTGAGCTCCACTTATTCAGGAGATGGGCTACGCAGCCCCTTCCCACGGGCTGCAGGGAGATTGTAGTTCCTACACATCATTCTTTAACCTGCAAATTCACTGCCACCTCCCAGCAGCTTTCCTCATAATGCACAACCAACCTCCGTTGCTCTGAGCTGATCTTTCCCTGTACAGCAGACCATTCACAGGGTGTGAGTATGTTACCAGCAAAGAATATCAGGACAAAATTTGTCTTATTTATACCAAATCAGAAGCACTGTGGGAAATGGGGAAGGGGTACATAGAACAATGGGGGAAGAACCTCCTTCCCATTGACTGCTACTGTCAACAACAGCTAATTTCTCCCTATATTCAGGTCCTGGTTCATTTGAACAAAAGCAGGAGGAGAGCTCTGTCTCCCAGGAGATAGGCATCAACACAGAGAGAGGAAGCTATGGCAATCAGGAGGCAGAGTTACCTGTCAGGAAGGTATTCCATCAGGCACACATGTGTTTGGGCTTCGTGTGAACATGCTGGTCCCGTAGCATCCATCAGCACAGCTCACCTCAGCCATTGCTCGCTGCTCCCTGAGAGCAGAAGTGCCAGCTTGAGGACAACAGAGCATCCATGCTGGGGCGGTGGGGCGGTGACATGGAAAGTGGAAAATTGCATAGAGTACTGTGTTAACAGCAAATCCCAATGTCATAAAAAGCAATTACAGTCTTTAAAATCAGGATTAAGCCTCATGAGGCAGAGAGGAAGGGAAGAGACTGGTTGATCTTAATGCAGTTTTTATTACTAAAATGTGTTTAGCACTGTGTAATATATCTGCATATTATAACAGATTATCTTACTAGTAAACCAGAAATCACAAGAAGTCCTGTCAGTAAAAAAAGAGGCAACTTTTAACTCGCTTGTGCTACAAGTGTACTTTCTATCCTGCATGTCAAGTGGTCCCCTTGTAGTGAATGGGGTAGGAAAGAACTGACTCAGTTGCTGTAAGCATTAAAGTGGGTGAAACAGAAAACCTAGCCATAAGAGGTATGACTTCTATCCTTGCCTAGCCGACTCAAGAAGGTAAGGCTAACAGTATTAAGAAACAGAATAAACCCCATGGCATTTATAAAATCCCGCTCAACAACACAGCAGGGTGTAGGAATATTCTCCTTACAAACAGATTGTCCTTCCTTTAATGGCTAGGCAGCTGGCCAGCAGGGATTACTAACCTCATTAATGGCTCTTGTTTAGTTCTAGCTTATAAATAGACTTGCAATTATGCATGTACATGATCTATGCAACTAAGTGTTCTTATCGCTGTTTTCCTCCTGTCCTCTTCTCCAGTCTTGCCATTTATTTTGTTTATTGTGTCTGAATTTAGACTGTTATCTCTGTAGATCAGAAACATTTGTTTGTACAGTTAGCATGACGGGATGACCTTGTTCTGATGGGAGCTGTTGTTATACAAATATAATACAAATGCTGCTAATTTGTTAATGTTGTTAGTCTCTCTGGCAAAATCCTGTTGCCTAACAAAGAAATAAGCACTCTGGTGAGCAGTATTTGGATTAGAGCACTGGAGACTCAGGCCAGAAACTATGGCATGCCCTTACCTTTTCCTTCTACCTTCCTTAGATGATTGATGCTACAATCTCAGCCATTCTTGTGACTGTCTCTCAGTTCCTTGTCATCTTAGACTAAAGGCAATTGCTTGTTCCCAAAACCAGCTCACTTCATGATCATTCCCTTTGCTGTATGTTGGGGAGCAATGATATAAATGCTTGCTGTGAACATTATCCTTTTTTGGTAAATGCTTCAAAATTTAACAAACATTTGGGAAAAAAATAACACAGAAAGTTTTGGTTTTGTTTTGTTTTGGTTTTTTTTTAATAAGAAAAAAATAAACTAAATTATTTCAGGGGTCCATCAACAGAATGTTTATTTGAATATCAGGCATTGCCCTCAACTGTGAAGCAATGAAGAGGTGAGAGCGACTTTAATCTCTGCAGAACTGGGGGTAGGTCATCACACTTGGTTAGAGCGCTTAGGATGATTTATCTCCTTTTTTTAAAAAGTTCCCACATTCCCACATGCCATGGTCTCGTCCTGCCCTGTATTAAATACCAATATTGTTACTGAGACAAAGACTGACTTTATAGGATGGTTGTTGCCCCTTCCCGTGTGCCGTTGTGTTTCAGTGACTTCATTTCTGTCTGTGTTCAGTATTTTACAGTTACTGTTTGACTGTCAACAGGAGAGTGAGGTTATTGGAAAGTGGGAGTGGTGGATGCAGATCTCCCAAGGAGAAAGGGGAATTCGATGTACGTTTGGGTAAAAGCCTAACTGCTGTATCAAAGGATACGACCTCTTCCAGCAATTTGTGCATGTAACTGATGACTGCTCTTATCCATATTTGATCAGGTTAGGTCTGAAATAAATAGAAAAAAAGTTATTGGTAACTCTTTACAACATGCAATAAGCATATAAAAAGTGATAATTTTCATTAGCAACTTTTCTCTGAATTCAATCTGCAATTACAAGTGGCTTGGGGTTGTTCAAAAGCATATTTTCGAGTTAATAAATGACTCATGGGAAAAATCATCTAGTGATAACACTGGCTACAGACAAACATAGTTCTCCCTTAGCTAGGATGTTTTCAGACTGCTGTTGGACTCTCGATGATTTCAGGTTGCAGACGAAACATGATGATGACTGTGCTACAGAAAAGAAGTTAAACATCTTGTAGCTGTGAATTTACACTGGACAGTCAAAATCAGCTGCAATGACTTCTTTTACAGCATCACAACTGAATCCTGTGATTTTACAGAAGTTTGTTGATATAGTCAACATTAATATTTCAGAGGATATGAAAATGTTGTTTACTTTGTACAAAATGGTTTTCATTGTATGCAACTGATGAAACAGCAACCAATAACCTCTAGCAGTCAGCAATCCAGCAAATCAGTTCTTTATTTTTGTTTTAAAGTTGTTAAAATTAGTCTTATCACAAAATCTCATATTACTTCAGGATATCTATTTAGTTTCCCTTTTGCCAGCTTGTCTTTTTCCTACACCCCTTCTTTTGATGTCAGACAGGCTCTGTAATCAAAATTTTAGGGCCAGTAACAGACGTCTTGTATAAACCTTCACTTAGGAAAAAACCAAAACACACTGGATGTGTACATACAAACAGCTTGCCCATTCTTGAAATCCAGAAAACGCTACAAAATTATTTGCAGTCATTCATAAAAGTCATCAGTTCACTCAAAATTTGACTCCACCACCTGAGCTCTGTTTCTCGGTTATTACTGGGCCAACAATGAAGCCTTGGATTGCCATCTGGACATAAAAAGCAGGATGCTGGCTTTCATGTGAAGAACACACTTCTCACTGACACTGTATATATAGTCCTGCTCCTCTTCATCCTTCTCCTCTTCCATCCTTGAATGCGCTCTCACTCCGGGACTTAGGACAAGAAGTGAGAGAAAGTGCTTGACGTCCTGGCAGTTTGCACCTGGAGCTGCAGAAGGTGCTGCCCCATCGTGCTTATAAACAGCACGATTTCTTATTTGTTGCATCTGTGTTCTGCCACAACACTCTTCCTTCTGTATATATTTACAGATATTCCATCAGCTTAAAACAAATAATCAAAATCCTCCTGTGATTCTGTGATTAAGCATACATATGTTTTATGGTGTTAATGCAGGTGTGGAAAGGGTGAAGGAAGTGGATTACTAACCATAGAGTAACACAGGCCAGGTTGTTACTCTTAGGGTGAGTGATAAGTCAGAAATGTATGGTTCCTCTATAACAATGTGCCTAAAATCAGTCATTTAAGGCCGTGGTTTTGTTGCTTAACTATAGTCTAAAAAGCATATTTACTTCCTCAAAGAAATATTTAGGAAATAGCACAATAACCTGTATGGAAAAAAATCCATAGAATTTAATTACAATTTTTAAAAATGTGAGGGGTGGATGTATGAATTGAAAAGCTTTATAGAAAAGAATTTAAAATACAGAATTTTAAAATAATGAAATAATTTTGCATAATTTCAAATTTTTACAGAATTAATTAGATAATCATATCTCTATTTATGAGTTCTCTGTGAAGTTTAAAATAAATTTAGAAAGATTATTATTTTTTATTTATAAAGGATAGAAATACTCAGTATGGATTTTTTTATTGACCACCAATGTTGTCTATTTGGCAACCTCCTTCAGTTCATTGGCAATGCATAGATTTGATGACAATCATTTGAAACTCAGAAATATCAGCTAGAGACTAAACAGGAACAGAGTGAAAACAAAGGAGAGGTGTCTGTGCAATAACTTTGAAACAGCATAATGTCTACTTTCTTGAAGGTTTTTGTGGTGTTGGTTTTCCAGATTCAGCACAGAAAAACTTATTTTGCTCCTAGTTAGAGCTGCCACCTAATTTGGGTTCACTATTGCAGTCTTCACAAGGCATTGAACATCTGTAATCATTTATGGAATAAATTTATGTATAACTAAAGCTCATAGCATCTAGAGTGCATTTGTTTGTTTGTTACATTTTATTCTCCCTCAAAAAGGTACTTACTGTTTCCAGTTCTGTGTCAGTCACCAATTAAACAGGATTAAACAGGAGTACAAAGTAGATAAAACTCACTCCATATTGTTTTGTAAGACGCTAAGAAGCAGTTCTAGCACTTTCTGTGTCACACACATCTGCAATTATTAACTGATGATAAAAGGTTGAACTGGTTTGCTTGCTAAGAGCTCATCAGTGTCATGATGATAAGGCTCAAGTAGTATTACTTAACATTTTTTCTATATAGCTGTTCTGGCAGGAATTAATGTAGTCACAGTTGATTAATGTTGACCGGTATTTTTCATTTAAGACTCATGTTGAGGTTGCCTACAATGTTTGGAGAGGAGAGGAAAGGAGAGGGAAGGGGAGGGAAGAGGAGGAGAAGGGGAAGGGAAGAGGAGGAGAAGAGGAAGGGAAGGGAAGGGAAATCAAAAGGACCTACAACGACTAGAGTTTGACTGCCTGACCACTTCAGGGCTGATCAAAAGTTAAAGCATGTTATTAAGGGCATTGTCCAAATGCTTCTTAAACACTGACAGGCACGGCAAAGGCCAGGGCTGTTGGCAGGGGGTGTTGCTTAGTAGCAACTGCACATTAAAAAATCATCCCACTGAGAAATAAGGGGACTCTGCGGTTTGGAGGATTGTCCTGGCTTCATTCCTAAGTAAATCCTGAAGAATTTTGCTATGTTGCAAAGCTCTGAAAAATCAGTCAGCAACAGAAACTTTCTGGTGTGTACAATCTAGGTATCTCGCCTGAGATTTTACTTTTACGCATTTGTACGCAGTGTGCTGCAATCCACACACAGTCTGAGCTGTTGTTTCCTTGCAATTGCTCTTTCTTCTTGATAGTGTTGAAGCATTAAGAAGGTTTCACTGTTCTCTCAATATACCTGTTGTATAGAAGAAAAAGGGAGAAACGGGGAAAGCGAGTCTGCATGAAGCACAGAAAAGGGAAACAACAGAAACAGGAGAAAATATCCAGGCTATAATACAAAAATAATGCACAGTTAGCAAAAGATGGAAACCTGAACTCATGCCAAAAGAGCATGCTGAAATCCTTGACAAACAATTCAATTATATTAAGAGCATATCTATAGGATTTATACTGATGGTATTCTCCATTTTCACAATTTGAAATGGCAAAAAAAAAAAAAAAAAAAAAAAAAATGCAATGGTTGAAAAGCCAAGCTTTCAAAAGACAAGAAATATGAGAACGTGTGCGTAGGTGTCATGCACAGGTGTCATGGTGAGGTACAGTAGATCTAAATCTCAGTGAAGAACCTAATACCAAACTCTAATAGTTACTGGACTAATGAATGGCCCCAACAGCAGCTCATGGCAGTAACACGCACACCTCTCCTCCCCTGCAGTTTTCACAAGCCCTTTTTGGCACTAGTGGCAGGGTACTGAGGCTGGAGCCTCCGAGCAGGTGGAAACCACCCTGTAGTCAAGCACCTCCATGCTCAGGATGCAACTGTATGATCACTGCAATGGATATTCCATCACTATTATGTTCCTTATACTTACACATTTGACCCCATTTATCATTTGCTTGCGTTTCCTTCCTCCCTCCCTCTCCAGCCCCTCCTTACCTTCCTCTTCCCTATCTCCTTCGCCTCCTTCTGTCCTCTGTCCCTGCCTCCTGCCCTCCCTGAGTGCCTCTCCAGGTAACTGTGACACGTTTTAACAGAAAGCAGCATGAAAAGCCTAACAGGAGTGATCATTGCTTGGATACCAAATACCCACATGTAATTCCTGACTGTTTTCTTAAGCTCCTATTTCCTAGACTTCACATTACCAGTACAGAGCAAAGGAGCACAGCCAATGCACAGCCTTCATTGCCCACCCAGAGCCATCTCCCTTACACACCGCTCTGGGAGCACTCACTCATACACCATGGTGACTACAGAGCGCCACAGACACAGACAAGATGGGGAGAATCTCTGCCTTTTCTTTGGGTCTGGTCTCATCCCTCTTTTAACTCACCCCCCAACCCCTCCCCAACCTTGCTCCATTTCAAGTTATCACAGATAGCTCTATCATGGGACTTCTCACCATGCTCGAGAGGGAAAGGTTCTCTTTATAAGAGGTCTATGCTGGCCCCTTCTCCATTTCACTGCTTACATTCTGGTGAGATAATGAGGTCTATGAATCACCTAGGGACCCTTCATTATATTTATCAGAGGAACATTTTTGCCAAAAGGCTTTCTCAGACTTTCTTTATGCCACCTCTGAGACCAGAGCCATGTGAGCTGAATGATGAGGACAATCAAGTGTTTGTATGTTTGCAGAAACTTGGTGGGCAAGGGTGCCTGCAGTGGAGAGGTTGTTGCAGGCTAGAGATCTGGGTATGCTGTAGTTTATTTGATATTTTCCTATTTGAGAGTGATTTGCCTTGTCTTTTTCTACCTGGTTAAGTTTTAGGGGAGGAAAGAAGCCATTGTTTTGAGTTGAAGATTGAACTGCAAGGAAAGGGAGGCTTGAGTTAGGACTTGGTTATCTGTTTTGCTGCCTTAAGTAACAGAGGAAAGTGGCTTCCTGGTAGCAGCAAAATTATCAATTAACATTTAAAAATGGTTATGAGGGTCTCCTTTCTACAGTCACTTGTGACTGAGGAGATCCTGTCCTGGCTAGTGCAATCATGGTTTATCTCCCAGGCACACTCCCCACATACATAAAAAAACCATAGAAGATTGCCTGACTGCTGTCACCAAGGGACCACGTGAAGTGCTGATGTGTTTTGTTGGCTTTAGCCAGGAATGGAAGCTTCTTGTAGGAGATGGCATTCAGTATGATTACATGGGTCATGGTGGTAGGCATGGCCTGAAGGCCTGGGATGGCAGAGGAGTTATCCCTGTGCTGTCCTTTGCCCTTTGCTAGTAGGTGCTGGCAGGCCCTTGGAGGTACAGTGGAGACAAACAGTATCACAGAGGCTGAAGTTCAGTCTAGCTTCCCTCTCTTTCTGCTGTAAAAGTCTGGTTGACCATGTCAAAGGCAGAAGGCGGCACCTGCAATGCCATCCTGCCCGACAGGTCACAGAGTATGCAGTGAGAGAGGAGATGGGTAAGTGCTGGAAAGCCCTTTCTGAGGATGGCAGAAAGGTTGTGGGATAAATGTCTTTCTGGGAGCACCTGTCTGGCATTCAATATTGAATGTTGATTTCATTGGGACTGTCTGAAGCACTCTCACCACATTTTCGTAAAATTGCAGTTTGTAGGTTGCTAGAAAGCACTTTATGAAGTCCTAAGCAATTAGGCTCCAGACATTTCAGCCTGGAACACAAAATTAGGTAGTTAGCTTTTGACCTTCATCTCTAGGTCCCTACAAAGAACTAATAATAATGAAGCACCTCAGCTGGGTGCTGTGAAAATTAATCCATTATATTTGTGAGGTATCCAAATCTCTGAAACTGAGTACATCAGAACAGCCGTTGAGAAAACTGACAAACCTCGGTTATGAGGAGGGTTTGAATAGCGTGAATTAAGTAAGATCTCTAAGGTCACATACTGAATAAAAATAAAAGGAAATATTACATATCCATGCACTGAATGAGGCAAAGATACTGGAAGAAAAATATGATCATGTAATGAAGGTCTGAGTTGTAATACACCCTCTAGAAGGCTAAAAGAAAGTTTAGCCAATCTCAAGTCTTCCATTCTGAAACTTATGAATGCTTAGCTTTCTGCCTTTGGCGCATCATTTCTTTTGATCCTCTCCTCTCCTCTCCTCTCCTCAAACACAGGAGTGACAGATGAAGATATGTCTAATTCATTAATTTGGAATGGCCTTTGTGACAGTTAAGATCTGAGACAGTATGGGATGTTTGCAGAGCTTTGTTAAGCATCATGCAGCAGGGAAGCTCATCATCAAGAACACAGAACCTGAGAGGTTTTGACTCCTCCAACAGTAAGCAATGGCCCAGAGTTTTAGGGATCACAACTTGTACTTGCCCTCTATTTCCCGTTCAACAGCATTTTCCTTCTATTGTTATTTTACAAGTCTATTCTTTTGTCATTTAACCTGTTTGTGTCTCAGTCTCTCATCTAAGAAAGCAGGGGGCTGGACTATCAGCTGAGCTCTGAAAGCAAAGGCTATACAGACTGTGAGGCATTATCATAGAATCATAGAATCATAGAATCATATAGGTTGGAAGAGACCCCTGGGATCATCAAGTCCAACCATCAGCCCTACTCTACAAGTTCTCCCCTACACCATATCCCTTAACACCACATCTAATCTACTCTTAAACACAGTCAGGGATGGTGACTCCACCAGCTCCCTGGGCAGCCCATTCCACTGACTGACCACTCTCTCTGTGAAAAACTTTTTCCTAATGTCCAGCCTAACCCTACCCTGCTGCAGCTTGCAGCCATTCCCTCTTGTTCTATCGCTAATTGCCCGTGAGAAGAGACCAGCACCAATCTCTCTACAGTGCCCTTTCAAGCAGTTGTAGAGAGGGATGAGGTCTCCCCTCAGCCTCCTCTTCCTCAAACTAAACAACCCCAACTCCCTCAATCGATCCTCATAAGCCTT